>CM071570.1:61980345-62510833 GCA_036426205.1 Ascaphus truei
TAACAATAACAAAAAAACAGTTAAGTAAAAGTTACGTGCTAAAAAAACTGTTTTCGTGGTATGTTTTCGTGGTTGGTGCACTATCGGTTGGGGGGGGGGGGCTGCTCCTTTCATTTGCATATACTGGGTGGTTGGCGTATTTTGTATATATAGGGGGGTGGGGGTATTTTGTATATATATATATATATTGGGGTGGTTGGGGTATTTTGTATATGTATTGGGGAGATGGGGGTATTTTGTATATGTATTGGGGAGGTGAGGGTATTTTGTATATGTATTGGGGTGGTGGGGGTCTTTTTAAAATGTATTGGAGCCACCCACCCACCCAGTCAGTCACCCACCCAGTCAGTCTCCCACCCAGTCAGTCTCCCACCCAGTCAGTCTCCCACCCAGTCTGTCTCTCACCCACCCAGTCAGTCAACCGTAGTCAGTCACCCACTCAGTCAGTCAGTCACATGCCCATACACCAAGTCAGTCACCCACCCAGTAAGTCAACCACCCACCCAGTCTGTCAAACCCAGTCAGTCACCCACCAAGTCAGTCACCCAGTCACCCACCCAGTCACACACCCAACCAGTCAGTCACCCACCCAACCAATCAATCACCCAGTCAGTCACCCACCCACCCACCCAGTCAGTCACCCACCCACCCAGTCAGTCACCCACCCAGTCAGTGACCCACCCAGTCACCCACCCAGTCGGTCAGTCAGCCAGCCAGTCAGTCAAGTCACCCACCCAGTCAGTCAAGTCACCCACCCAACCAGTCAGTCACCCACCCAACCAATCAGTCACCCAGTCAGTAACTCACCCACCCAGTCAGTCGCCCACCCAGTCACCCACCCAGTCAGTCAACCCACCCAGTCAGTGACCCACCCAGTCACCCACCCAGTCAGTCAGTCACCCAGCCAGTCAGTCAGTCACCCACACAATTGTTATTAGGAATTTATTCCATTTTTTAAAAGTGGGACGGGGCTAGGTGTGTACATACATTATGTGTGTATATGTAGCCCCAGGCCCATATTTAACCCCCTCCCCCCCAGGGGTTATTCATGATGTGGTGGGTGTAGAAGTTTGAGCTAGCTGGGAATTTGTGTTAATCAATTTCTGACTGGTAACAGTTGTAATGGAGGAAGGTGGCATCTCCCCCCAGAGCTCACTCCTCCTCACCTTTTTAACTTGGGAGGTCTTTCACTCTGCTGCAAGAACAGGACTTACTATGGTTCTTTCCCCTCATACAGAGGTAAAAGGAAGGGTTCACAGTGTAGTGTAGGACCTGCATTTTTGGTTATACCTTGACGTTTGGTATGCAGGCTTACGACGCTTTGGCCAAAGGGTTAAACTAAATAACCAAGTTATTATTATTATTTTTGAAGTATTTAAACTTTATACTATTTACCATATACTGTATGTTTTGTCAATTGGACGGAGCATTGGGCACCCCTGTCTTTTGTTGTATACATTTGCCATGCCCAGTAGCACTCTTTTTGACATAAATATATATTCTTGATGTGGTGGGTGTAGAAGTTTGAGCTAGATGGGAATGTGTGTTGACCTCCATAAAGCCTTAATCTTGAGGGGGAGGTGTGACGGTGAAGAGGTAGCCAGGCTCACTAATAAAGGTTAAGCCCGTTTGGTAGCCCCAGTTCTTGGTGCAGTGGAAGGGCTTTGGCCCTGAAGAGAGATCCTGGGTACCTTCAAAGCACATTCATGCCCCGGCCCTTCTTAAGTCCTTCAGGAAAAAGTTTCCAGAGAAACCGTTCTTGGACCGTCCTCAGGCCGTTCTTGAAGAGGGGGGTACTGTCAGGAATCGGCGTTCTCCTCGCTTCCCACACAGAGCACTCCCTCCCCGCAGGGAGCCCCTGGACACACAAAACAATCCTGCCTTATCGGCCTCCACGGCTCCTCGCCCCTGCCGCCGTCGCGGGATCACTCCCCTCGGCGATTCCTCTGCTCAGCGCCGGGCGCGCCCACGCCCTCCTGCACGCACAACTGCACGCACACCTGCACCGTCCACTGGCTCGGTTCACACGTACACGAGTTACGGAGCACGCTCAGTCTGCACACTCTTATTCCCGTCCCCCGGACCTCAGGCTCCGCCCCCGCACACTGCACGGGCAAATTCAGGTTACTAACAAGACTCACCTGGCCTGTTATGCCTGTACCAATCTGCAGTGTCTCCCTGTAGCTCTTCCTGTCCCGCATCCGTTCCTAATTGGACCTTCCTGCTTTATCTAGCTCCTCTCTGCTCTCAGTCTTTACTCGACATAGTCTCTGTATGGAAGTACTTCTGGATTCTCTCAGTGTTTTCACAGGTTCTGACGCGTCTTGTATGACTACCCCCTCTGGCTCTCAATCTCGGCACTCCTTGGACAACGCACACTCTGGTAACCCCTTGAACACGGCTTGGACAATGACCTATCTCCACTCTCCACTCCCTGACTTCGGCGAGGCATCCTTCACTCTATCTCTACAACCGGTACCGGCAAGTATTGTCTTCATTACTACACCTGGCCTGGCAACGCTTCATACCACACTCCGGACACGCTCCCTTTGCTGCGGGTGCGTGTATTACCACTTCCCCCTTCAGCTCAGGGGATGGGTCTGGTCTGCGGGCAGCACCGGCGTAACACCCCCTCCACATCCACTAGCCCCCTTCCGCATCCACTAGCCCCCCTCCGCATCCACTAGCCCCCATTCGCATCCACCAGCCCCCCTCTGGATCCACTAGCCTACCTCTGCATCCATTAGCCTCCCTCTACATCCTCTAGCCCCCCTCAGCATTCACTAGCCTCCCTCCACATCCACTGCCCCCTTCCTGACACCATCCCCAAGGTAAGTCTGAATTTTTATGTATTGGGGTGGTGGGTGTATTTTGTATATGTATTGGTGTGGTGGGTAGTTTTTATATATATATTGGGGTGGTTGGTGTATTTTGTATATATATATATATGGGGGGGTGGCGGTATTTTGTATATATATATATATATATGGGGGGGTGGGGGTATTTTGTATATATATATATTGGGGTGGTGGGGGTAACAATAACAAAAAAACAGTTAAGTAAAAGTTACGTGCTAAAAAAAAATTTTGTGGTATGTTTTTGTGGTAGGTGCGCTACCGGTTGGGGGGGGGGGCTGCTCCTTTCATTTGCATATACTGGGTGGTTGGCGTATTTTGTATATATATGGGGGGTGGGGGTATTTTGTATATATATATTGGGGTGGTTGGGGTATTTTGTATATGTATTGGGGAGGTGGGGGTATTTTGTATATGTATTGGGGAGGTGAGGGTATTTTGTATATGTATTGGGGTGGTGGGGGTATTTTTAAAATGTATTGGAGCCACCCACCCAGTCAGTCACCCACCCAGTCAGTCTCCCACCCACCCAGTCAACCCTAGTCAGTCACCCACCCAGTCAGTCACATGCCCATACACCAAGTCAGTCACCCACCCACCCAGTAAGTCAACCACCCACCCAGTCTGTCAAACACAGTCAGTCACCCACCCAGTCAGTCAGTCACCCACCAAGTCAGTCACCCACCCCCCAATCAAGTCACCCACCCAGTCAGTCAAGTCACCCACCCAGTCATTCAAGTCACCCACCCAGTCAGTCACCAAACCAGTCACCCAGTCACCCACCCAGTCAATCACCCACCCAACCAGTCAGTCAGTCACCCAGTCAGTCACCCACCCACTCAGTCAGTCACCCACCCACCCAGTCAGTCAACCCACCCACCCAGTCACCCACCCAGTCAGTCAGTCACCCAGCCAGTCAGTCAGTCACCCAGCCAGTCAGTCAGTCACCCAGCCAGACAGTCAGTCACCCAGCCAGACAGTCAGTCACCCAGCCAGACAGTCAGTCACCCAGCCAGACAGTCAGTCACCCAGCCAGACAGTCAGTCACCCAGCCAGACAGTCACACACACAATTGTTATTAGGAATTTAATCCATTTTTTAAAAGTGAGGCTGGGCTAGGTGTGTACATACATTATGTGTGTATATGTAGACCACAGGCCCATATTTAACCCCCACCAGGCCCATATTTAACTCTCCCAGGCCCATATTAACCTCCCCCCCGACCCATATTTAACCCTTTCCAGGTCTTTTGTCACATTGGATGTAGCATTGGGTATCTTTGTCTTTTGTTGAAAATATTAAAATAAACAGATTGCATTGTTTTTAAGTAAAAGTTGCGTGCGCTATCGGTTGGGGGGGGGGGGGGGGACCTGCTCCTTTCATTTGTCCTGGGCCCCATGATATCTGTTGGCAGCCATGCCTGTAATTATGCGACAATAAAGAATTGTTGTGTTTTTTCCTTTCCGGGGATGCCAGCAAGCAGGGATTGCTGTGGTATGAGTTTCTGGGGGGATTTTGCGGAGAAAGTGATGTCAGATTGTGTCTAGCTAGTCAGGGCCCTGAGTTGCTGGTTCCCCTAAAAATGTACCCAGGAATCAGGTAGGATTTCTGGATGCATGTAGACACATTGGGGTCTATGCAGTAAGCAGCGAAAAAATGCATTAGCCAGGTTTTGAATTCGCCATGTTTTTGGCGTGTTAAACTCGCTGTATGCTAGAAAGGCCGAATCCCTGGCGAATGAATGCGCCACCACCATTTGATAAAATGGCGTGTAACCTGTGGCGAGACAGGCTGCCTGGCGAGAAGCTGCCGAGAAGCCGTCCCCTGCCGAGATGTGTCTGCAGCAGAGAGAGATCCACCGCTCTCTCTGCGCAAACATCGGCACATTAAAAATTATTTTATAAACCATTTTTATTCATAGTGTACATGTGCAGGGGGTCTCCGGAGCTGAACCGCATTGGTTGCATGTCCGGTGACCCCTGCTTCCAGAGATACAGGCCCCTTTATGAGGTGCCGGTATCGCTCTGCATTTAAATATCCCGATCACGTGACCGCGAAATGTAAACAAAGCAGAGGGATACCGGCACCTCATAAAGGGGCCTGTACCTCGGGAAGCAGGGGGTCCCCGGACCTAAAACCAAAGCGGTTCAGCTCCGGAGACCCTCTGCACATCTACAGTATGAATAAAACACACATATCAATAAACAATCATTCCTTACCTTTGCGGCTATCTGCTATGGTAACGAAGCAGCATGAATATATTTTTAATAATAGTGTACAGTGAGCAGGGGGTCCCCTGAGCTGAACCGCATTGCATTGTGAACCAGGGACCCCCTGCTTCCCGAGTTACAGGCCCCGGTATGTGTCATCGGGTGGCAGTGTCGCCGCCATCTTTATAGCATCCCATACGCGACGTGCCCGCTATAAAGATGGCGGCGACACAGTAATCGATGCCCCAAACCGGGGCCTGTAACTCGGGAAGCAGGGGGTCCCTGAGCCACAAATCAATGCGGTTCAGCTCAGGGGACCCCCTACTCCTGCACAATATTATTAAAATACATTAATGCTGCTTCATTACCATAGCAGATAGCTGCTAAGGCAACAAAGGGGTTAACGCATAATAGCATGTTTATTGGGGACAATTGCCCCCAATAAACATTGCAATACACAACATACAATACAGTATTGGGCAAAATTACGATTATCCACAAATGGATAACAGTGCAGTTGTCCATTTAATATACATATAGTACAATAAATACATTAAATACATATAGCACTCACCCTTGTCCGGCTGCCACGATGAAGGCTATCCTCATCTTCATCCTGCTAATGCCCCATCCACTTCTGCAAAACAGAAACAAGAATATAAACATCCAATGTAATGTCCCCTAACCCCTTAATCACATAGCGGTTATTAACCGCTACAGTCATTAAGGGTTAACCCACCCTCACCCACCACTCGGGAGGCCTACATACCCTCCCCCACTAACCCCCCACCCTGTGAGGCCTAACCACCCTCACCCACTACCCACAAGGGAGGCCTACCCACATACCCTTGGGGCCAATACCCCCTCCCCCCACCCCAACACATAAAGTACAATAATGTGTTAAATAACTATTATCCAGATAGGGATAATAGATTATTTGACCATTATTAAACACATTAACTAGCATAGTAAAATAAAGAAACTTCTACTGACCTCATCAATAAGAAGGCCCCGTCGCCAGCATAATCCTTGTCGTTCGTTGCCAAAATAATACATAGCCAATACATAGCCAATACATTGCAATGACATTCAGATATCAATGAACCCCTTAATCACCTTATCGGATACTAACCGCAAAGGTAATTAAGGGGTTAAGCCACCCTGGCCCGATTCCCACCCTTCACACATTCCTTTGTACAGTGGCTTCATCATGCAAACGGATGTGACGTCATTGAAAGCGTGTCACATGGTTTACTAGAGCCAATCAGAGTTGGGATGGAGTTCCCACGCTCTGGTTGGCTACCGTACCATGTGAGGCCGGCCATGTTTCTTTTAATGACGTCATCTTAAAGGCAATTGAAGCAAAGCCATTCTGATTGGCTGTGCTTTCATTGCCTTTATGTGACGTCATCAATTTTTTTTTATCGGCCAAAGCACATGGTTTTCATGGTCCAATCAGGGCCGTGGGAACCATGACGAAAATTTGACATCATAGGCCTTTAAAAACCTATGTCGTCTCATTTTGAAGGCAGACGCTGAGGAGGAAGGACCTCCTACAGAAGAAGACAAGGGCGTGGCAGCAGACGGTAAGAAGACCCCGGAAAAGAGTCGCAGCTGAAAGAAAGAAGAATACAGATGAAGATGGATTACAACTACAAGACCCGTGGATTGTTTTGTTTTATTATTTTAATGTTTATTATTTTCTGGTTTATTATTTTATGGGTTCCTGTTCGTGGATTGGTTCGAGAGTAAGATGTTCAACGGGAGTTGTGAGTGGGTCAAGTAATGGTAAGTGAACAAAAGAAATGTATTTAATGTAACTTGTTTTTTTTTGCTTTTTACATGTGTTTATTTATTTTTTGTACATCATTTCTTGCCACTGTATGTATGTATGTATGTGTAGATCGATATATACATACAGGGTAAGAAATGATTTTGTTTGAAAAGCTTTTTTTTTATTTTCGCCACGTTTTCGCCCCTTACTGAATAGGGGTAGGCATTTTTGGTGTGAAACGGGCAAGAAGTGCCTTTCCGCCGCTTACTGCATGACCCCATTGTCTCGGTAATATCTCCCATTGAAAATGCTTGTGCGATTCACCACTAGGGGTCCCTGCTTCAGCACAGCCCAGAAAGGTAAATGGGGCATAGGTATGTGAGGTGTCCCTGAAACAGGTAAGGGGTCCCTACAGTAGGTTAATGGGGATATCCAGTAAATGCCCAGGTCACCCAGAACCGGTAAAGGGGTTCTGGCGGTACTCCAATCATCAACAAGGTTGTGTAACGCTTGCGCTGCCCACGAGCAAGACAGGACCCCAGTACTGAGGTGGGGAAGTATAGAACCACGCACCCACAGCAGCGGAAGCGTGCCTGGCAGGCGGATTGTCAAATGTAGCCGGGTCTGGGTTGGAGAGAGTGGGTTAGTTCTGATACTTGCCAAGATCTTGGAATGGAGAGGTCAGAATAGTCAAAGTTCGTTTAGCCATGGTCTGGGGTTAGAGAGGTCAGAATCGTGGAAGTCCATATAGCCGTGGTTTGGGTTGGAGAGGTCCGCAGAGTCGAGGGTAAGCCGGGGTCAATATCCAGAGGGGTTCAGAGTCAAGCCGGGTCGGTACACGTAGAATCAAACTGCAGGATGGATCACAAGACAAGGAGCAAGGCCCAGCAGACGCAAAAGCTCAAGGCTACAATAAATTATGTTCAGAAAAGCGGGAAGGGAACTGCGGGGTATTAATAGCACACATAAACCAGTACCAAGGGAGGCGGAGCAGAGGTGCGGCCTCCGCGGAGGCAAGGATTAGCAGCACGAGTACTTGCCACGCAGCTGGGGAGCGGTGCACGGCATCATGTGAGCGTACCGCACGTGAGAGAAGCACGGCGCGTCCAAGGGGACAGAGCTAAGCTCCGTGGCGCTCTAGAAGAGCTGTGCATGTGCGTGTGCTCTGTAAGCAGAGTGGGGGTGCACGCACATGCTGGTGCCAGAGTGGTGGTCTGAGTGATGACAGGTAAGGAGGGAACACGTCGCAAAGGACGTGTTCCCCGATTCCTTACAGGTTGTGAGGGGACTTTTTAAAGTCCAGTCCTAAGTTTATTGTATAGAGTGTGGGAAATATAGCTAGTAAGAAATAACGTGCGGCTTCTTATTCTATTTCCCATAACCAAAAGACTTAGGATATTTTTTAAGTGTATATTTTATGGAACAGTGTGCACAGAAATGAGCTGGGACTTTGAGAACCATTCTCTGACAGGCCACTGGGCTAATAGATGCAAGACAAACAAAGATTCCCCAATGCACTCAAATTACCAAATGTGAAATGATGAATAAATTAAAATTAATATTTAATCTAAATTAAGTTTAAAATAAATAAAGGCCACTGGGCTACCAAGTGGTGCAGGAGGTCTGGCAGCACATTTGGAGATGAAAGCCCCACAGGATGACCAAGGTGGCAAGACCATTTGGACAGGAGGGAAGGATTCAAGTATCCACATCCTGAAATCAATGGACACTCTTTGGTTTTCCATTGATCCAACTAGACTGGCAGGAGCCTGTCACCGCGGGTGGCATTGAGGGAACCAGGGCCAGAGGTGCCAAATTGCCTATGCCTCTTGGTTCATTCAGATTTCCAGGTAACCCTGTTGTGTCTACCGATTTGTCTCTGATTGGCTGCAGAGAAATGTCCCGCTTTGGATTGGGCTATAGTATTTTTGGAATGAAAGTCAGAGGTATTATAACCCCTGGGACCCATTAGATAGTGGTTCTCTGAGGTTTCTCATAGTTCTCCAATCCTCTAAGATTCTCAGATTCTAAGTTTCCAGTTGCAAGTCTACAGCAAGAAAAGGGCTGCTTCAGCGAAAGCTGCCTGGAATATTTTCTGTCCTGTTTTTGCAACTGTTATCAGGAATAGGATTACCTGCATCTAGGAGAGTCTACGTTGTTACCCCAATTCCCAAATAAGTGTATTTTTGCTGTAGTTTGTGTAACATTATGTGTTTGCCTTTTCCTGTGAATAAATTTACAATTTATTTCATTAACCTCTTTTGCTCAATGCATGATCCTGGTAAAAAAAAAAAGGTGTAAATGACCTGGTCTCCCGTGACACCTGGAACCTGCGAAACCCATCCTTACAGTAATTGGCATTAAGCATACCTATGTGCAAAGTCATTGATAGTCAGGAATTTATCTCGTGCTTCCCAGAGGTGCTCAGGGTACAAAGCCCGGAGTAGCCTTTGTGAGCTTGCAACAAATGATAAAATTCCAGGTGCGTATATGGTCAAGGCTCCCGGAGTTTATGTCCCTGTGGTTGGCACTCATATATTCCATGAGAGAGTGGAGAATGAGTGAGACATCCTTCCACCTCTCGGGCCAACAACAACTTCATATTTCTTTGCCTGCAGAGGGTATTTTCCAGGAACTAAGCTAGTTCCTGGTTGGGGATAATGGTGGTCAAGGAGCCCACCGACTCCACAGTGCCAGAGGACTCCCCCTTCCTGAGCCCTCAGTCCTGGCTTCCTCTTGGCTGACGAGCTCAAAACTCCCCCCATTCCCTACGAGTTAATCTAGGCCTTATGATGGCCCCCCATTGGTGTTTTCACATTGTATCTTCTACTTGTAACCCTGGGGTAGACTGTTCAGGGGTAGTTGGTGGTGGTTGGGTGGAGGTAGTGGCTCCCTGATTGACTTTGGGGGCCACAGAGGCATACAGTGCCTTCACCGCTTCCTCCACCACCACTTGGGTAGATGGGCTATCGCAGCGGTCTGCAGCACACTTGGGAGGGTTCTCCTCAGTGAGCACCCATTGGGTAGTGTCAAGCCCAGCAGGCGCCTCCTGCAGAGAGCCCAACTGAGACTCCCCACAGAGATTGCCCACCTCAGATGCCTCCCCGATATAATTTGAGACACACTCCTCAACACAGCCCCTCATATCTGCTTCCCCTGATCCATCCCTCATACCCCCAACCCCCCCCCCCTTAATCCTGCTCCTAGAGACATCGATGGGGGTCAGCCCTTTTTCATCCCCCTCCTCTGGTGACACGAGCTGGGACATTGCCCCATGTGTGCCATCTATTGGTGGATCTTGACCGACTCCTGAGTCCCAGAGGACAGCTGCATCCGGTATGGTAGATGCACCAAAACACAAGTTTCCAGGGACTATTTTCCAATTGGGAGGGGTAGTGGAGGGCACCCCAACATCCAGGGGCAGGGCCTCAAACTGTATGGCACTCTGTCCCCCATCCCTGAAACCTGGGGTACCTCCCTTTCCCCATCCCACTGCTTCCAGATCCCCTGACCCTATGGCCTCACCCCTGTGGAGTCTGTTCCAGGCTGGCTGATCTTAACCAGTAGGCCGGACAAGACAACCCTGTGCAGAACAGATACCGCTTAGGCGTTTTTAGATGGTGAACATAGTAATTTTCACTCTCCTCATGCCTAGCCATCCTCCTATAGGTTTTAAGCTTCATTTTCTTGGAGGCGATTTCCTAGGATAGAGTGCTACTTTATCCCCAGCGGGAGTTTCTTCCCGCTCCCCCACACCCTGTATTGTGTTTATATTGGGTGTAGGGTGTGCTTGGGGGGAGACAGTAACAACATAGAGTAGCCGTTTTCTTTTCTCCCCTCTATAAATAAACTTAACATCTATTGGATTGCATTGTGCAGTAGATGTTAAGTGTGTTTATAGAGTTAGATTCATCATTCCAACCCTGTGGAGTAGCAGCTAGAGAATTACTACTAGCATATGAAGAGTCATGGGTTCAATTCCTGAATGGTATAATTTATCAAATATTATTTTATATAATAATTTATCAAATAAATAAAATAATAATTTATAAATTATAATAAAAAAAAGGCGTTTCCTAGAGCAGCGAGTAGAGCAGCTGTTTCTATTACCCACGAACAGAGAGCCTATTTTGTGGCTGTTGAGATCTTGTATTGGGTTGCCGTTATTCCGTTCACTGCGGTTGTCTGCTGGTTCTTATGGTGAGCAGTACCAGTTGAAGGAGGTGTAGCCGGAGGAAGTCTCTGCATGGGACACTGAGTTATGACACCATCCGGTTCCTGGAGTACTCACACATCCTGCTAGATCACCGGATACACCAGAGTTGGCACCAACGGGACGTTTGGCGTGGACCCCTACAGTTCTCAGGCGATTGAGCATATCTCATAAATGCTCTTTATTGAACTCTGTTTGTGAGTGTGTTTTTTATATGTTACAGTCCTATAATACCTTTTTATACTTTAATACACTAGGAGTGCGCCTGTTTTTCTTTTGTTTTTGCAGATATATATATATATATATATATATATATATATATATATATATATATACAGTGTTCGACAAACCTATACATTTGCTCGCCCCGGGCGAGTGGATTTAACATCGTGGCGAGCTCCTATTGGCCCAAGCAGCACACGTGTAGTACTAGGTGGCGAGTAGATTTTTTTGTCCGGCGAGTAGATTTTTGGGTGATTTGTCGACCACTGTATATATATACATATATATACACATGTATAGTTGAAATATTAAATCGTGATTTGTACAACATCTGTAAAGTTTTTTTTGGTTTTTTTTAATGGTAAAAGTACAAATAAAAGAATTTAATAAAAACATATCCCTGCAGACTCATTAAAGTTTTGCAGTTGTATAAACATTTAAGAAATCCATACTGTATATCTAAGAAGTGAAATGCTTATTATCGCTTATCTGAGACTAACTACTTTAATAAACTATCTTTTTTTACAACCTTGCTTGTAAACATTAAAAGTAAGTGTGTGCAATTACAGTAGGTCATAGATCCGTCTATCAGCTATTATAGTCTTTGTTAAATCTTGGAAGAGTGCATGAGGAAGTCACGTACCAGTTTATTTTTAACTGGTTAGCTACTATATTATTAACACAAATTAGAATATTACATCAAAAGACAGGGATGCCCAATGCTACATCCAATTGACAAAACATATATGGTAATAAGTATAAAGTGAAATACATCAATAATAATATTTTCTTGGTTATTTAGTTAGATCCTTTGGCCAAAGCATCATAAGCCTGCATACCAACGTCAAGGTATAACCAAATTTGCAGGTCCTAACACTACACTGTGAAGCTTTCCTTTTACCTCTGTATGAGGGGAAAGAACCATAGAAGATCCTGTTCTTGCAGCAAAATGAAAAGACCTCCCAAGTTAAAAAGGTGAGGACTGTTGAGCTCTGGGGGAAGGTGCAACCTACCACCAAACATAAATCGTAATAGTGCAATATTGTTATGATTATGATCAGAATAAGATGTCTTGGCTCAATATTTAATACTCACAAACGTGAGAGGGTATAAGGCACATAAAGGTATCTTTCAGGATGTTGTTTTCACTCAGTGGACAGGAGATGCAGAACTCAATGTTCACCCAAATATGTGGACCCCCAGAGGACCTTAATAAAAAATACAACTGGACATAGTGCAGACCGTCTGTACAATTTATAATTGATAAGTAGAAAAGGGAGTTACACTCACATGGTATCAGTTAAAAACAAGCATTTAGATCTCTCTGGATCTCGCCAGCCGAATGGATGATGTCTCCTATCCCCTCTCCCGTGGCGTGCGTTCCAGCGGTGCGTTCCACTCAACCGGAATGATGTCATCCGCTACGTCCACTCCTGAGTTTCGGCCGGTCAGGAGAAAAAAGTACTCTAGCGTTTCACCACATGGTTTCATCAGGAGTGACGTTTCAGTGCATAGGGGAGGTGTTTTTACCCTAATTTGGGTCTCATTAGTCATAATACACCTGATACTATTTGGGCTGATAGTATACATCTGTGGTTATTAATGAGCTTTACAAATTTGCTGTTTCTATGTGCACACATATGAAATTTATAGTGAGCCCATATATATGCGCAAATCATGATAGAGATACTTTATACATCATCATAAAATAATTAGGTAGTTAAAAACTTATAATTTAATCTACTGTGCAAAGTTTAACAAAAAATTAGATATATATAAAAAAATATATTAAACATGCAATATAAAAACACCGCATAAAAATACTTTAAAATGTTAAAAACAGGTATTACAAAGGAAAGAGTATCTCTAACTGGAGGTATATATATAGAAAGTACATAATAATGAAAACATCGGGCAAGAGGCATATGTTCTAAAAAATAAAGAGTACAATTTAGTACATTATAAAATCACAGGCAAGGTTTGAGGCAAATTCTAAATTCAAACCGGATGGAGATATAGTTTAGTGACATCCAGAAGGATTCCCTTTTAATCAATGCAGTATTTCTGTTCCTCCTCTCCCATGGGGCATAACTTGTTCGATTGCTTTAAATTTTAACCCCTTGGGGTCCGCATTAATGTACCATCAAGAAGTGGTTTGGAACAGGGTGTGGTCATTTTCGTTATAATATTTCCTATGGTGTTCAAGATGGTGGTTTTAGGGGTCTATGTGTCCCTAATACTGTAGACCACAATCACATTCAATCAGATAGATAACAAAATTGGACCTACGTTTAGATGTTGTTTTATACTATATATCTTTTCTGTAGTGTAGATTAAAGGTATAGTAGTCTTACAACTGTAATGGCAGGCAGTGCGAATTTACATCAAGAGAACCCTTTCGGTGGTTCTACCACGTGGGTTTTTATTATAGTAGGACCCTCAAGGCACTGGGGGCTACAAATTTCTTTACAATTGGTGCTTTTTATGTATCCATCTGAACATATTAGCAGGCGTGTCCTATAATGGGATCGTTTTTTAGTATGACAGTGGGTATTCAATATATCAATTATTTTGTGTGCATCCCTATTATACTGGGTAATAAAGGGTACCTTAGCTTGTCATCCTCCCTACTTTTTCTCTGGGATCAACATAGACTCTCAGATACTGTTTTTTATCCAACGCTTGTTTGGTATGACATTTGATTGGTAATTCGTTTGCAAACTTCCTGGACAGTGTAGTAGATTGTTCTTCATACACGTATTATCAAGTGCAATTTCGTTGAGTCTACAGTATGGGCCATAGGGATGTTATAATCCATTTGTTGAGATGGCAAACTGGACTGCAGGATGTAGTTATTTGCATCCACATTTTGAAGAAATTTTTGTTTTATAAACATTGTTTTCTATATAAATTGTTAAGTCACGGACAGTTTACAGTGGTTTTACTACAATGGGGTAAATCTAAGATTTAGCCTCGTTGTTGTTAAGATACAGAAGGAAATGCATCTAAATCCTCCAATGTACCCTTCCAAACAAGACAATATCCTCAATGACCTCCGCCATGTGACCAGATTTGCCCCCAGACCTATCCAAGACCATATATACTGATCTTCCACATGGCATCAATAGTGGATAGCTGGGGGCAATTTGGTCCCCATGGCGGTTCCACATAATGAAGGAAAAACCGTCACAAAACCAAAAGAAATTTTTGTTAAGACAAATTCTATACATCTAATAAGAAAATCTATTTGTATCTCTGGGATTTCCCATCTTTCTCTAAAAAATTCTAACAGCTTGGCACCCCCATCCTCAGTTTTATAGATTATATATATAAAGCGGTTACACGTGTGGTCACCAATACAGATTTTCCTGCCATTCTATGTCCCAAGGGCCCTGATTATATCGCTGGATCTTTTAAATATGATCTTTGTTGTTTTCCAATGTCCTGTTAAATAGTGTCAATGAATTCTGACAATTCGGATTGCAGTTAGCGACCCAATGCCAGAAATTATTGGTCTTCCGGGGGTGTGTTGTAAGATTTTCTATCTGTATTTTGGTGAAAGTAGAAGACGGGAACACTGGATCTCAACATATAGGAACTTAAAATTCCGTTTCCCCCGAACACCCAGTCCTCGCCCTTCCTCAACAAGGACAAAGTCCTTTTTATATAGAGTGTGGGGATGGATTTCAATTCTTATGTTACTGTATCGCCAGTATTTTATTGGATTCTAAATATAATAATCATATCCATGATGAAACACCACCTTTGTCAGCTGGTTTAATACAATTGTTTTATCAGCTGAAAGTTCTTCTAAAGCTCTTTCTTCTCCTGTTAGGTTATATTCTGCCTGCCTTTGTTGTTGCACAAGTTTTCCAAATTTTGTTACTAATTGAAAACAATACCTCAAGATGGTTTCCCTTTGCAAATTTGGGAAAAAATTGTGATGAGGTTTGAATTTAGAATGGGTGCGAATTTGGGACACCTGATTGGGGATTATGGATTTTTATTATCCCAATCCTGGTTCTACATCCCTGCTCATAAAAAATCTTTTTAATGTTAGTGATCGTAGAAATTTTTTGTGTATCTACATAAAGACCAAATTTGTTAGGTCCAATGGAGGGAGCAAAAGTAAGTCCCTTACTGATCACTTTATTCTCACAATCTGTTAAAAAAATTTGCTTAAGTTAAAATGCTTCTTGAATTTACTGTATTTCTGCCTTTCCGAGTACTCCCCCTCGTCTCCCTCTGACATGCGCCTTTGTTTCTTTGGCGACACCTGATTTGGTGTTGTCAGGGGGTGAAAATGGGTTCTGGTTTCCATGAACTCATCACCCCCCTTGGGCCAAAAAAGAGGTAGAGGGTATGCTCACCCAAAGACACAAAACCAAACATCTAGAAATCAGGTGGAATTATTGAGGCCTTGTGGAAAGGAAAAAATTGAACTGGGTGTCAAGCAAGTTCGTAGTCAGTCACCCCTCTACCTCTTTTTTGGCACAAGGGGGGTGTTGTATGAGTTCATGGGAAAGCAGGCAACCCATTTCACACCCTGAAAAACCCCAAAATAGGGTGTGTCCAAGAAAAACGAGAAACAAAAGGCGCATGTCAAGGGAGGAGCAGGAGGGAGACTGGGGAAGAGACACGAGCAAAGAAAAAACAAGTTCAGTAAATTCGACAAGCAGCAAACGAGAAAAAAAGAGAAGAAAGAGAAAAAGAAACTAGAAACATTTGTTTTAAAAGAAAGAAGAAGAAAATTCAGAAACTTTAGAACAGGAAAAGAAACATTTTTACTCTTAAGCACAAAATTTTTTTTTAACAGATTGTGAATGAGAATAAGGAAAGTACGGAGGACTTACTTTTGCTCCCCCATTGGACCCTAACAAATTTGGTTCTTGTTGTAGATACACAAAATTTCTGGATCACTAACATTAAAAAAGATTTTTATGCAGGATGTAGAAGAAAGGAGATAACAAGAATTGGATAATAAAAATCCATAATCCCCAATCCAGGGTGTCCCAATTTCACACATTCTCAATCTTTCAAACCTCATCACAATTTTTTCCCAAAATTTGCAAGGGAAACCCATCTTGAGGTATTTTTTCAATTAGTAACAAAAGATTGGAAAACTTGTGCACAACAAAGGCAGGCAGATAATACCTAACGAAGAAGGGAAGAAAGAATAGCTTTAGAAGAACTTTCAGCTGATAAAACAATGTGATTAACCAGCTGAACAAAGGGGTGGTGTTGTCATCATGGACGATTATTATATGTTGATCCATAAAATACTGGGCGATCAGTAAATATAAGAAATTGAAATCCAATCCCACAACTATATAAAAAGGAACTTTTGTCCTTGTTGGAGGAAGGGAGAGGACTGGGGATTCTGGAGGAACATGAATTTAAGTTCCTATATGTTGAGGATCCAGTGTCCCCGTCTTCTACTCCTACCAAAAATATAAAAATCTTACACACCCCCCCGGAAGACCAATAATTTTCTGGCATTGGGTCGCTAAATGCGAATTTGTCAGAATTCATTGACAGCTATTTACAGGACATTGTGAAACAACAAAGATCATATTTAAAAGTACCAGCGATATAATCAGGGCCCTTGGGAACATAGAATGGCAGGAAAAAATGATTGGTGACCACCGATGTAACCGCTTTGATATACATCATAAAACATGAGGATGGTTGCAAGATGTTAGATGTTTAGAGAAAGATGGAAAATCCCAGAGATACAAATAGATTTTCTTATTAGAGTATAGAATTGTCTTAACAAAAAATTTCTTTTGGTTTGTGACGAGTTTTTCTGCATTATGTGGAACCGCCAGGGGACCAAATTTGCCCCCAGCTATGGCAATCTATTGATGGCCATGTGGGAAGATCAGTATATATGGTCTTGGATGGTCTGGGGGCAAATCTGGTCACATGGCGGAGGTTCATTGATGATATTGTCTTGTTTGGAAGGGTACATTGGAGGATTAGATGCATTTCTTCTGTACTTAACACAACGAGCTAAATCTTAGATTACCTCCATGTAAGTAAAACCACTGTAAACTTGGACTTAACAATTTATATAGAAACAATGTTTTATACAAACAAAAATTTCTTCAAAGATGTGGATGAAATAATACATCCTGCAGTCCAGTTGCCATCTCAAAAATGGCATTAATAACATCCCATATGGCCAATACTGTAGACTCAAACGAAATTGCACTGATAATAACTGTATGAAGAACAATCTACTACACGTCCAGGAAGTTTGCAGAACGGAAACAAAATCAAATGTATCCAAAAAGCGTTGGATAAAACAAGACAAGTATCTAGAGAGTCTATGTTGATCCCCAGAGAAAAAAAAGTAGGGAGGATGACAAGCTAAGGGTACCCTTATTACCAGTATAATAGGGATTGCACACAAAATAAATGGATATTGAATACCCACTGGTCCATATAAAAAACGATCCCATTATAGGAAACACACTGCCTAATAAGGTTCAGATGGTATACAAAAAAGCACCAATGTAAGAAATTTGTAGCACCCAGTGCCTTGAGGGGTCCTACTATAAATAAAAAACCCCACGTGGTTAGAACCACCGAAAGGGTTCTTTGATTGTAAATTCTGCACTGCCTGCCATTACAGTTGTAAGACTACTAATACCTTTAAATCTAACACTACAGAAAAGTATATAGTAAAAACAACATCTAAACTGTAGGTCCAATTTGTTATCTATCTGATTGAATGTGATTGTGGTCACAGTATATAGGGAAAACAATAAGACCCCTAAAAACACGCATCTTGGAACACATAGGAAATATTAAACGAAAAATGACCACACACAGTGTTCCAAACCACTTCTTGATGTACATATGCGGACCCCAATGGGTTAAAATTTAAAGCAATCGCAACAAGTTATGCCCATGGAGAGGAGAGGAGAGCAACGAAACGCAGATTATTAAAAGGGACCTCTGGATGTTCGAACTAAAAACTATATCTCCATCCGGTTTGAATTTAGAATTGATCCTTGTACCATCAACCTTTCCTGTGATTTTATAATGTTACTAATAGTTATTCTTATTTTTTAGAAATATGCCTCTTGCCCAGATGTTCCTTATTATGTACTTTCTTATAATATAACCTCCAGTTTAGAGATAATCTTTCTTTGTAATACCTGTTTTAACATTTTAAGTATTTTTATGCAGTGTATTTTATATTTGCATGTTATATATTTTTTTATATATATATCATAATTTTATTGTTAAACTTGCACAGTGATTAAATAGTATAAGTTTTTTAACTAACCTAATGTTATTTTATGATGATTGTAATAAGTATCTCTATCTATGATTTGCTGCCAATATATATGGGCTAACTTTATAAATTATATGTGTGCAACATATAGAAACAGCAATTTGTAAAGCTCATTATAAACACAAGATGTATACTATCAGCCAAATAGTATCAGGTGTATGTTGTATATTGACATGAGACCCAAATTAGGGTATTAAAACACACCTCCCTATGCACTGAAACGGCACTCCATGATGAAACCTATGTGGTGAAACGCGTTAGAGTAGTAGAGTGTTTTTCTCCTGAGCCGGACCGAAACCTCATGAAGTGGACGTAGCGGATGACATCATTTCCGGTTGAGTGGAACGCACCGCTGGAACGCACCCAGGGAGAGGGGGATAGGAGACAACATCCATTCGGCTGGCGAGATCCAGAGAGATCTAAATGCTTGTTTTTAACTGATACCATGTGAGTGTAACTCCCTTTTCTACTTACAATTATAAAGTGTACAGACGGTCTGCACTATGTCCAGTTGTATTTTTTATTAAGGTCCTCGGGAGTACCCTATTGGGGTGAACATTGAGTTCTGCATCTCTGTCCATGAGGGAAAACAACATCCTGAAAGATACCTTTATGTGCCTTATACCCTCTCACGTTTGTGAGTATTAAATATTGAGCCAAGACATCTTATTCTGATCATAATCATAACAATATTGCACTATTACGATTTATAGTTCTTTTCACATATTGCGCTTCCCGGACACTGCATCATACTTCACATCACGAGGATTGACCGAGCAATCTCTACCGGGTTACAGCTGCATCTTCCTAAACATTTGTATAAGTATCACTGTATTTTTTGCATATATTTTTTGCACCAGTATTCTTTGCACCAGTATCACTGTGTATTATCTGATAATTTAGAGCGCCACATTTTGATAAGTTTCCTTTTATATACCTACCACCAAACAACTGTTGCCAGTTAGAAATTGATTAACACACACATATTCCCAGTAAGCTCAAACTCCAACACCCACCACATATATTTATGTCAAAAAGTGTGTTACTGAGCATGGCAAATGTATACAACAAAATACAGGGAAAGGAAATATAGGTGAGCACTAGTTGAATATCGGCTCCTGAAGTGTGGGACACTGCAATTACAAATTCATTCTAAAAATACTTGCGTGTGTCAAACACTTACAGTATTACAAAGGGAACGCCATTGGACACAAGAGTTAAGAGCACTAGAATCTGAGGGATTAATTGTGAACATGACTGAAGCACCTTTTTGTAATTAGTGATAGTGATTATATATACTATTCCATACCATAGTAATTTCCAGTTGTCCCTACAGCCCCATGAGGATGGTGTTAGGTTCGGTTTAGGTCTTTGTTTTATCTTTGTCCGGCATGTCCCCAAACAATTGTTTTTAATATTTGTAATTCATTTTTTTTTTTTATTCCCTCTGACCCTTACTTCCCAGTCCATTAGAAAAGGAGAATATGATAAAGGAAAGATAAGTAAAGCCACCCTAAATGTCATGTTACATTATTCACAAACACTGTCAAGATAAACTTTACAAAAATATCAATATCAAGCATGGTTGTCTAATTATTTTTTTTTTAATATACCAATCATCTAGTTTTAATCTATTAAATGTATCACTGCTATTAGGTCAGTTTGTTCCTACAGATATAGAGCATAACATTGTTCCCAGAGATAAAACAGCATATCTCTTTTTAACACAGAATATCAACACAGAGTTTCCATATGATTCAATGGCAGTGCAGAATATCCCAACGTATCCCACCACAATGCGCCACAGGGTACAATGAATCCTGCTGCATTTGGATGTGGGACTACAAGCTTCCCACTACAGGTAGTCCTCGCTATCCACGTTTCACTTTACAATGAATGGCATATCCAACACTTTAGAATGCCTCCCTTTGGGCCATTTTTCGACGCTGGAATGTGTTATCTAACGCTCACCGCCACTGTTTAACATGGGACTCACTTTACAATGGTTTCACTATCCAATGCTATTTCCAGAACGGATTCTGTTGGATAACCGATGACTGCCTGTATTACCTATCATTTGTATGGCGAATCAACCGCCAAGAGGAGTGGTAAAAAAAATGAAAAATTAAGAAAGAGGAAAAAAGAATCTACTACAAATAGTCCCCAAAGTTGGAACACTTGTGCAATTTCGAAAACCCTCCTGAATCATGACACAGGGTTGATTAAATCTTGAATAACATACCACACGTTTAAATGCCCTAAAATCGACATGTACGTTGTTACTCCTCCCTAATCTTATTTTAGTTTGTATTCCCTAAGAGTAAAGTTATTTTTCTTCCTCCTGTGTTCTTCATTAGATTTCCACCCTGGCTTCTTTGGACGTACTTCTGAATGTTTAGATCTCCTTAGTGCGAGTTCCTGTTATTGCCGTCTGGGATGGGCAAACAGGGAGAGGGATAAGTGCAGCAAAGCTGTTGGTTTTAAATGTGAAGCCACACTTTCATTTTATTTGGCTTTCAAATGCTGTTCTTAAAGTATTTGTCTTGCATTTCATACCTCTTTGGGTTTGAGATTTAAGTCTTTTATAATGTTGGGGTTTTATGTCATACGTCTGTGTTCTTGAGCTAATTGGCATTGCAGTAAATGTTTTTCTTTCCACTAGAATAAACCACAGCTAAAGCTGCTACAGCCTGCTATTTTGTTACATCTTTTATACAGATCTGAAATTACTTTCTTGTGGAGCCTTTAAACTAAGTTAAATGATATCTGACTCTTTCAGCAAATATGTTGGTTTATGCTTAAATGGCTTTAGTTTGCTTGCAGTTCACTTGCATCACATTACTTTTCTTCTCTCTTTGCTAAAGTCAAAGTTACTGTATAAATGACCCTTTACCAACATGCAACATTCAATGTTAAATTATTCCTCGGCATTTGTCATCATTCGAAACATGCACATATCTAAAATGTGATTGTAATGAAATATTTCAAGCCTTTTTTCCTAATCCAAATCCACATTTTAAGAAATGATTACATCATCTAACATGAGTTTGGAAAAAAACAGCATCATTTCAGACTGCCAAGAACTGATTAATTTTCCAACATAGTCTGTACAGTTACAAAAAAGGCATTCACACTCCATAGATGTTTTATATAATGGCTAATGACAGTAATGTGTGAATTCAATCACTACTGTCATCTGTTAAGAGCCAACCGCTAATTTTCAGTAGATTATTGTTCAAGTACTCCTACTCACTTTCTTTTTTGCATATTTAAATTTTAATGAATATAGATCTGAAAGTACAAGTCAGATACTGTGAGTAAGTTGTTAAAAAAACACAGAACCAGAAGTTCCGAAAAATTATTGTCTTTGTATATTATTTACTACCCACAAAAAGCTAGGGAACACTGCTTCTCAACTCAATCATGTATCAGGTATGAACTGTTTATAGTCACTTTGGCATCAAACACAAATAATTGGGATCGGATATATAAAAAACTAGGAGCTGTGGTATTTCAAGTGTAATTATTATTAATTGGAAAGAGAATTTTGTATATGCTAAACGTAGACTTCCATCACTAGGCATGTGGGGGTCATTTTCTGTAGAATGCACAACCATTGAATGCTGGCATTTTCCATTCTGCAATTAATGTGGGTAATAAGTAGATTATTAACACCGAACAGCAATTCATTTAGGAGATTTTGAAAATCTGCCTGCAATTTACGAGATCCTGTAACCAAACCCCTATTTCATCTAATCCCAACAAAGGGTGAGATTCCTAAATCCCCATTAAATCAGGGTTCAAAACTAGAGTTGGCTGAATGTGTCAAAATTTGCTATGCAAATTCTTTGACCACATTGGATTCACTGTTGAATATTCAACCTCAAAATTTGGCATGGGAAAATTTGGGCGGTTGTACCTAAACCCAACACCGTATTCTTTTTGCCATTCCTTTTTTTTTCAAATGTTATAACATTCGATTCACAAATGTTAAAATTAATATTCGAAACTGGATTCATTTTTATCCCATTTTATAGCTAATTGTATGCAAACGTAACGGCAGTACAACATCTTATTTGTGACAACACGGACAGCAGAGCACACAGGAGCAGATGGACACCCACCGCAGATAACCGGAAGCAACCCCTCCCCCCCTCTGATAAAACACAAAGGGGTAGTGGGCCACACCCAGAGGCCGCAATGGAAATTTGCAGAGAGAAACTGTACCAGAAAAAATGGGATACAGGAGCAAGGAGGGATCCAGAAGTGAATAGGCCGGAAGGCAGGCGCCGTTCCTGGTAGATGGCAGGCAAACGAAAGTTCAGACAGGCAGAAGTCAGTAACAGGAAATCCAGCAGAGAGATAAGAGTCCAAATACCAGGGGAAAAAGAAGAGCCAGACAAGCAGCAACGGACAGGGAAGTAACCTATTGCAGCATCCAGGAAGATACAATTTCCTGAACCGTTACAGTACCAAACAAGGATGTGATTCTACTGGGAAACAGAGGTAAGGTCTGGAAAACTGGAGCAGGTCACAGTATTACTCCCGAGAAGGCGAGTCAGCTGGGGAAACCCGGCAAGGATCGTAACAGAAACACAGTCGGGATATGACATGATTAGCATAGTCTTAATGTCATATTGTAGCATAATGTTGTGTTATCGTCCAATAAAGTGAAGTTAAATATGTCTTACCGTTACTCCTATCCTGACCCTGAAATAGCGATTTTGATGAAATGACGTGAGAGAAATCGAAAGAATTATGGGAAATAATGGTATGTTATTTAAATTATGCCTAGCTGGGACATTACATCCATCCAGACACTGCAAAAGCCCTATTTCAGGGTCTTGATAGGAGTAACGGCAAGTTTAAGTTTGACCTAGCTAACGTAATGTTATGTCCCCATGTTAACAGAATTTAGTGGATGTGCTGTATTATGATAACACCTCATTTACATGTCACTTGCATCTCATTATCACTAATGCCCATTGCAATTAACGCTATGCTCTTACAGGGAGAAAGCATGGATTAACATGAAGTTATTGTCCTTTCAAGATACACCGTTATTCTTAACGTGCAGTTAGGTTAATGCCACATTTAGTGACTTATAAGAGCTTTGTAGTGGCAAAGACAAACAGTACTCATGAACAAAAAATATTGATTTCATTTTCACAAATTTGCTAGGAAAAATATTGCAAATTGAATTGTGAAGGAAACTGCTCAAATAGACTTATGATAATGACCACAGACCCCAAATGAAAAATGCTCTCGCATGAATAACATGGAATATACCAATGATAAAGCAGTTTCCAGATGTGGACATGTCTTGTTTATTTAAGACACACCGGTCTATTCTAATTCAAGGCTTATACTACTTTTACAATTGTTGCTTCAACTTATCTTCTGCCCTCAAGGATCCTGATTTTTCCCTCCTCCTTATTTCTAGTGTGGAGCACAAGTTATAAGAAGAAAATAGTTATTTAAATCAGTATGTTCATAATATTGTACATGTAGCGGTCATGTAAAATGGCTACAGTCATCTCTCCTACTGACAGTAAGGCCTGGTAAGTTGTGGGCATGCCAGCAGTAATTATGGAGGTTTGCCCTCACACCCTGGTGAGGTGCCCTATGTATGGATGGGAGTGGTCATGAACTCTGACTCCATGGTTAGTGATGTCAGAGTTATGCCAGCCCCCAGAGTACATAAGGCACAGCACTGTGACTAAAAGTTAGTTCTGAGTTGTTGCTGAGGAGTTCCTGTTGCTGTGCTGCTCTGTCAGTAAGAGGCACATGGAGGTCTGCAACATTGTTGCAGTAGTCTGAATGCAGAGCTCTGAGTCTGGCAGCACAAAGCAGACAGAGACAAGCTGCCTGAGAGAACTGTGACCAGGGACCTGGCACAGGGCCGAGATCCCTGCAGGGATAGGGAACCCACCTATTAAGGGAAGGCGTACCTTTCGGAGGGAAGCAGCTGGAAGATGGAGGGCTAAGTACACCCCATTGTGGAGGGCAGCTAGCCCACCTCAAGCAATAAAGATGCATCTGATCAAAGACACCCTCGTGTGTGAGTCTGGGATTACTGAGGGGAGCACCACGGAGGAGTTCCTCAACAGGACCATCCCCATGCGGACGCAGGGACCCTGATGAGGTGGAGGCGTTGCACTGGATATAGGTAGGACTCAGCACACTACCTCAGCTGCCTGTCTGGACGGGTCCTCCCCACACACCATCATGCGGGAGACTCAGGTGCACCACCAGACACTATCACACTGTAATGGGGACCGGTTAGACCACAGGGGCCAATGTGAGATTGGGTGGATCAGGCCGGGCCACAAAAATCGTTACATACACATGCAGCAGATGATGGAGGAGCCATACATTTCACACTAACACCAATGTATATTTGTGTTGTATATTTTTACAAATCAACCTTTTCCAAAAGTGCTCTGTCCACAAATATGTTTTTTTCTAATGTGATGCTGGGTAAAAAGGGTCTCACTTATTGTGATAATCTTTTCTGTATGAATTTCAGCACATATCCTTGTTATGTATTCCTCTCTCCCTCTCT
The DNA here is from genome assembly GCA_036426205.1 of Ascaphus truei. Taxonomy (NCBI): domain Eukaryota; kingdom Metazoa; phylum Chordata; class Amphibia; order Anura; family Ascaphidae; genus Ascaphus; species Ascaphus truei. Next base: position 62,005,491 of record CM071570.1, read on the forward strand.
CCCTCCCTCTTTTACATCTTCTCTCGTATTATCTCTTCTCTCTCCCTGCATATCTCCCAAAACTAAGAGGATAGAAATCACTGTAAGACCAGTGGTGATATTAGCGGATATGGGGGAACAGCTTCCCCCCCCAATATTAAATAAATGTCGATATATATATATATATAGCTATAGTATATAATATAATATATAATAGATTATTATAAAAGTATTCAAGCACAGTATCAAGCTATTAGAGTTTTTTTTTTTTTTTAAATTATCCGACACGCAGAAAAGTAGAATATAATCAGATTTACAAGTCTCTCCTGACCTACAGTAGGCCCAACAACATAAACCTAAACAGAACCAAGGATGACATGAACTATTACACATACAGATGTTTTCCGTTAAAATATATCATAGTTATTTTCAACCATCAGTTACATTTACTGGCAAGTAAACTCATTTTTCATCTAGGGGACTAATATTCTTCTGAAGATAACTGGCAATGACCATTTTCATCACTGTTTATTGGCTGCAAAATATATGAATTACTCTATTGACAATTTCTTAAAAATATTATTAATGTTTAGTGAGCCGCTTTATTATGTTACAAATAAAGAAGGAAAATGTACTAACAATGTTTGCATACATTATATCTACAATTTCATTTACTATCCCATATCATATTTCCAGAGCCATAATCACTTAATTGCATCCAGTGATCTGTATACAGTAACAGGTAAACATTGATTGTATCAGTGGGAAAGTAAAGCATTTTATGTTTTCTACCCAGGAAACAAAGACTACATGTCCTTAGCTGTTAACATTAACTCAAACTTAAGCATTACATCAGCCATTTGCCAACATCTAAAAACTCTATTTAGAGAGTAAAATGTAAGATATAATTTTTTATTGACTTGTATTGGGTTTTTAGGTATAAAGTGAAAACATATTTGTTTCAACAAATTATCTTGGTCTCCATCATTCATTTAAAAGGAGCTTCTAGCTTCCCTGACTAGGAAAATCCAGTTTTCACCATATTGGGGCAACACAGAAAGTTGCCCAGAATGTAAGTGAGGACAAACTACATTTTTTGATTTATGTGGTTATATTTAGTTTTTTTATTTGTGGAGGGGGGGCAGGGGGGCAGAGGGGTGGTCAAAGGGGGGTTACTTTCTATATATTTTCTACACCGTTTCCATTATATTAAAATTGTATAATTCTTTTGAGAAATGGCCTCTTTGGTGAGCTTATAGAAATAACAACATTGCTGTATTAGTTGATTTTGTTGACATTCTTGTATTTTTTGCTTATTTTGTTGTTTACCAGAACATGTATATTAAAAAAAAAAACTTGCGACTCTCCTGCAATCCACTTATATACTGTATGGGGATCTGGTGGAGAAAGAAAACATGTTTAAGCTTTATGGGGTTTTTATTTTTTAATTAATATTTTATAACAAGAATACATTAGATTCGAAAAATAAAGCAATCGAACAAGTTATGCCCCATTGGAGAGGAGGAAACAGGAACATTGCATTGATTAAAAGGGAATCCTTTTGGATGTTCGAATTAAAAACTATATTTCCATCCGGTTTGAATTTAGAATTTGACGTTAAACCTTTTCTGTGATTTTATAATGTACTAATATTTTATCTCTCCATTTTTTAGAAATATGCCTCTTGCCCAGATGTTCATTACTATGTACTTTCCATATATATACCTCCAGCTTAGAGATAATCTTTCTTTGTAAATACCTGTTTTTAATATTTTAAAGTATTTTTACCAAGTGTATTTTACATTTGCAGTTTATATATATTTTTTATATATATATAATTTTATTGTTAACCTTTGCACAGCAGATTAAAGAGTATATTTTAATTAACCTAATGCATTTTATGATGATTGTATAAAGTATCTGTATTTATGACTTGCACAATATATATGGGCTAATTTATAAAATTTCATATATGTGCCATATAGAAACAGCGATTTGTAAGCTCATTATAACCACAGATGTATACTATTAGCCCTGGTAGTATCAGGTGTATTATTGACTAATGAGACCCAAAATTAGGGTATAAAACACCTCCCCTATGCATTGAAACGTCACTCCTGATGAAACCTATGTGGTGAAACGCGTAGAGTGACGTTTTTCTTCTGAGCCGGCCGAAACCCCAGGAAGTGGACGGAGCGGATGACATCACTTCCGGTTGAGTGGAACGCACCGCTGGAACGCACGCCACGAGAGAGGGGATAGGAGACATCATTCGTTCGGCTGGCGAGATCCAGAGAGATCTAAATGCTTGTTTTTAACTGATATCATGTGAGTGTAACTCCCTTTTCTACTTACCAATTATAAATTGTACAGACGGTCTGCACTATGTCCAGTTGTATTTCTTAAGGTCCTTGGGAGTCCAGATATTTGGGTGAACACTGAGTTCTGCATCTCCTGTCTACTGAGTGAAAACTACATCCCTAAAGATACCTTTACGTGCCTTATATCTTCTCACGTTTGTGAGGTTGAGTCACCCTCTACCTCTTTTTTGGCACAAGGGGGGTGTATGAGTTCATGGGAAACCAGGAACCCATTTCACCCCCTGACAACACCAAAATCAGGTGTCGTCCAAAGAAACAAAAGGCGCATGTCAGAGGGAGACGAGGGGGGAGACTACGGAAAGGCAAGAAAAATACAGTAAATTCAAGAAACATTTTTAACTTAAGCAAATTTTTTTTAACAGATTGTGAGAATAAAGTGATCAGTAAGGGACTTACTTTTGCTCCCTCCATTGGACCTAACAAATTTGGTCTTTATGTAGATACACAAAAATTTCTGCGATCACTAACATTAAAAAGATTTTTTATGAGCAGGGATGTAGAAACCAGGAATTGGGATAATAAAAATCCAATAATCCCCAATCCAGGTGTCCCAAATTTCACCCATTCTAAATTCAAACCTCAATCACAATTTTTTCCCAAATTTGCAAAGGGAAACCATCTTGAGGTATTTTTTCAATTAGTAACAAAAGATTTGGAAAACTTGTGCAACAACAAAGGCAGGCAGAATAATAACCTAACAAGGGAAGAAAGAATAGCTTTAGAAGAACTTTCAGCTGATAAAACAATTGTGATTAAACCAGCTGACAAAGGGGGTGGTGTTGTCATCATGGATCATGATTATTATATGTTAGAATCCAATAAAATACTGGGCGATACAGTAACATATAAGAAATTGAAATCCAATCCCACAACTATATATAAAAAGGAACTTTTGTCCTTGTTGGAGGAAGGGAGAGGACTGGGGATTCTGGAGGAACATGAATTTAAGTTCCTATATGTTGAGGATCCAGTGTTCCCAGTCTTCTACTTCCTACCAAAAATACATAAAAATCTTACACACACCCCCGGAAGACCAATAATTTCTGGCATTGGGTCGCTAACTGCGAATTTGTCAGAATTCATTGACAGCTATTTACAGGACATTGTGAAACAACAAAGATCATATTTAAAAGATACCAGCGATATAATCAGGGCCCTTGGGAACATAGAATGGCAGGAAAACTATGTATTGGTGACCACCGATGTAACCGCTTTATATATATATATCTATAAAACATGAGGATGGTTGCCAAGCTGTTAGAATGTTTTTAGAGAAAGATGGGAAAATCCCAGAGATACAAATAGATTTTCTTATTAGATGTATAGAATTTGTCTTAACAAAAAATTTCTTTTGGTTTTGTGACGAGTTTTTCCTGCAATTATGTGGAACCGCCATGGGGACCAAATTTGCCCCCAGCTATGCCAATCTATTGATGGCCATGTGGGAAGATCAGTATATATGGTCTTGGATAGGTCTGGGGGCAAATCTGGTCACATGGCGGAGGTTCATTGATGATATTGTCTTTGTTTGGAAGGGTACATTGGAGGATTTAGATGCATTTCTTCTGTATCTTAACAACAACGAGCTAAATCTTAGATTTACCTCCATTGTAAGTAAAACCACTGTAAACTTCCTGGACTTAACAATTTATATAGAAAACAATGTTATTAAAACAAAAAATTTCTTCAAAGATGTGGATGCAAATAACTACATCCTGCAGTCCAGTTGCCATCTCAACAAATGGATTAATAACATCCCATATGGCCAATACTGTAGACTCAAACGAAATTGCACTGATAATAACGTGTATGAAGAACAATCTACTACACTGTCCAGGAAGTTTGCAGAACGGAATTACAAATCAAATGTCATCCAAAAAGCGTTGGATAAAACAAGACAAGTATCTAGAGAGTCTATGTTGATCCCCAGAGAAAAAAGTAGGGAGGATGACAAGCTAAGGGTACCCTTTATTACCCAGTATAATAGGGATGCACACAAAATAAATGATATATTGAATACCCACTGGTCCATACTAAAAAACGATCCCATTATAGGAACAGCACTGCCTAATAAGGTTCAGATGGTATACAAAAAAGCACCAAATGTAAAGAAATTTGTAGCACCCAGTGCCTTGAGGGGTCCTACTATAAATAAAAACCCCACGTGGTTAGAACCACCGAAAGGGTTCTTTGATTGTAAATTCTGCACTGCCTGCCATTACAGTTGTAAGACTACTAATACCTTTAAATCTAACACTACAGAAAAGATATATAGTATAAAACAACATCTAAACTGTAGGTCCAATTTTGTTATCTATCTGATTGAATGTGATTGTGGTCTACAGTATATAGGGAAAACAATAAGACCCCTAAAAACACGCATCTTGGAACACATAGGAAATATTAAACGAAAAATGACCACACACAGTGTTCCAAACCACTTCTTGATGGTACATAATGCGGACCCCAAGGGGTTAAAATTTAAAGCAATCGAACAAGTTATGCCCCATTGGAGAGGAGGAAACAGAAATACTGCATTGATTAAAAGGGAATCCTTCTGGATGTTCGAACTAAAAACTATATCTCCATCCGGTTTGAATTTAGAATTTGACCTTAAACCTTTCCTGTGATTTTATAATGTACTAATATTTTATTTCTTCATTTTTTAGAAATATGCCTCTTGCCCAGATGTTCATTATTATGTACTTTCTATATATATACCTCCAGTTTAGAGATAATCTTTCTTTGGAATACCTGTTTTTAACATTTTAAAGTATTTCTATGCAGTGTATTTTATATTTACAGTTTATATATTTTTATATATATATATATATAATTTTATTGTTAAACTTTGCACAGTAGATTAAATAGTATAAGTTTTTAACTAACCTAATGTATTTTCTGATGATTGTATAAAGTATCTGTATCTATGATTTACGCAATATATATGGGCTAACTTATAAATTTCATATGTGTGCAACATAGAAACAGCAATTTGTAAAGCTCATTATAACCACAGATGTATACTATCAGCCCAAATAGTATCAGGTGTATTATTGACTAATGAGACCCAAAATTAGGGTATAAAACATCTCCCCTATGCACTGAAACGTCACTCCTGATGAAACCTATGTGGTGAAACGCGTAGAGTGACGTTTTTCTCCTGAGCCGGCCGAAACCTCAGGAAGTGGACGTAGCGGATGACATCATTTCCGGTTGAGTGGAACGCACCGCTGGAACGCACGCCACGGGAGAGGGGATAGGAGACATCATCCATTCGGCTGGCGAGATCCAGAGAGATCTAAATGCTTGTTTTTAACTGATACCATGTGAGTGTAACTCCCTTTTCTACTTACCAATTATAAATTGTACATATATTTTTTGCTTATATCTTTTGCACTAGTATCACTGTGTATCAACTGATAATTTAGAGCGCCACATTTTGATAAGTTTCCTTTTATACTTACTGTAAATAACCCTTTCCTTTGTTGCTGGTGATATCTCCTTTCCTCCAACCTCAAGGGATGACCCTGTGTCCTTTGTACTGCCCTTGGCATGAATAGTTCTTTTGAAAACTCTTTGTACTGTCCCCGAATATATTTGTATATAGTTATCATATCCCATCTTAGACTCCTCTTTTCTAATGTAAACAAATCTAAATTAAATAGCCTCTCCTCAAAAGTCAGATTTTCCACCCCCTTTATTAATTTGGGGGCTCTTCTCTGCACGTTTTCTGTCAAATCAGGATAAATAATGTAACAATACCTAATATAGGAATGGACAGTATTTTCCCTGAGTTTTTGTTTTTGTATGTTTTTTCTAATTTGATCATGCTTAATGCATTTACAAAAATATTATTTTACATTTTGATAAAGTATTTTTGCATATAATTTAATAGTGCAATCTCTTTTCCTTGGGTGGGGAGTTCTTCCTTGTTGCTGTTTTTCTGCTTTATTTGCTCTTTTGGAGACCTATTCTTGGGGGGTTGCATCTGTTGACCGATCTATTATTATTCTTTGATATTAAATATTGAGATTTTGTATCACTCTTCAAGACACAAAAATATATACTGAAAGTGACATACACTATACAAATATAGGTGAATTGCTTTATGTTGTTATATTTTACGGGTCAATGTTTTTATATGTAGTGTAGTCTAGTGCAGGGAGCGTAAACTTTTATGGCTGCGCCCCCCTTTCTGCCTGCTCCGGAGCTCTTGACTCCCCTCCTATCTTTACCACGGTGTCAAATGACGCTCCGGGGTCACGTGATGTCAGGTCACATGACTCATGGCATCATTTGACGCCGGTGACGTCACGTCACATGACCCCGTGGCGTCATTTGACACGGCGTTGCCATGGAGACGCGTCACAGCGTCTGAATCCCGGTAAGATTTTTTTGTTGCAGAGGCCTCACATGATCCCCCGGCATTTAATTTAAATGCTTGGGGGAAGAGCGCTGGACCTCTGCAACCGCTCGCGCCCCCCCCCCCCTATAAACACCTCCCCTATGCATTGAAACGTCACTCCTGATGAAACCTCTTGCAGTTTGACCCTTCGTGCACTGACCTGGCTTGTTTGTGGACCCTCTGGCTTTTGACCCCGGCTTGTCTTCAACTACGTGTACCTCTCCTCTCCCAGACTATTGGCTTACACAGCTCTCTACAACTCAGGACCCGGCAAGTATTCAGGATTAACCCTCAATCTCCAACCCAGACCCGGCTACGATCACAATCCGCCTTCTAGGTACGCTCCCTCTGCTGTGGGTGCGTGGCACTGTCCTTCCCACCTCAGTACCAGGGTCAGGTCTTGTCTATGGGCTCGCTCAGGCGTTACACCACTGCACCGCGCACCTGATAGTCGTGCCCGGGGAGAGGGGGGGGAGAAGTAGCCGGCGCCACTTCTGTAGCTGCACCTCCTAGCTGATAGTCGCACGGGGGAATGGGAGATGTAGACGGCGGCACTTATGTAGCTGCAGAAACCCAGCTGATAGTTGCGCAGGAGGGGGGGGGATGGGAGAGGCAGCTGGCACCTCTACCGCTGCACCGCCCAGTTGTCCGGAGTGCAAAGTGATAGTCGTATAGCCGGGTCAGGGATGGAGAAGTGAGAATAGTTGTGATACTCGCCATGGTCAGGGGTTGGAGAAGTCAGATGGTCATAGAGGGTAGCTGGCATCCAGGGGTAGAGAAGGTAGAGGCCCAGATGCAAGCCAAGGTTGAAGTTTGGAGAAATCGGGGGTCCAGGTACAAGCCGAGGTCAAAACACTGAGAGACAAGACAGGATCAAAATGCACAAGGCAACAGAACAAGGCAGCAGGATGCTTGGGGTAAGCATTATGTTTAGCAACGTAGAATTATGCTCAGCCAATATGCCAGAGGGCTGGCTGAGCATATAAAGGGCAGGTAGCCAATGAGCAGCCAGCAAGCAGCTGCCACAAATTAACATCAACCGCCCACTCGGTATACAAGTGCCCAATCTGTAATCGGGGCGGAGTGTGCCGCAGGTGCAGGTGATCCTGGGTTAGTGTTGAGTTTTGGGATTAACCCCTCACGCGATCTTTGTAGTGCGGCGCCTGCGCATGCTTTCCTGTGTGTGTGGTGGATCACCCGTGTCGTCTGTTGTATGCATATGCCCCGCTCAATAGCACTCCTTTTTGACACTTATATACATATATACAGTGTTCGACAAATAATCCAAAGATCTACTCGCCCCTAGTCCCGCCCTCGGACCCGCTTTTAAAAAAAATTAAATAAATTCCTAGTAAGAACAACATTCGTTTTTGACATTAGTTTATTTATTGTATATAGATCCAATGTTGGTCTTTCTCCCTCCTAATAGAGGTAAATGAGAATTTTAATTCTAATAGAGGTATGTAAGTATTTTATCTGGTAGTGTTAGGACCTGTGACATGGGTCTGACTTGTCGTGGCACGCAGGCTTACAATGCTTTGGCGAAAGGGTTAAACTAAATGACCCTTTTTCAAGAGAATATATAAGTATTTTGCTGTGTATTTCTGTCATGTTGGATGTAGCATTGGGCTTCTCTGTTGCTTGTTTTACATATGCCACGCTCAGTAGCTCTCCTTTTTGACACTTATATACATATATATTTTGTGGGGGCTATGGGGTTCCTAAAATGAGCTTGCTGGAGCTCTGTGTGTTGATTTTTAATTACATAGCATTGAAGCAGGGGTTCTCCATAGCTGAAGTGCATTCATTTCCTGTCCAGGGAGCCCCTGCTTCCTGAGGTACAGGACTTTGTATCGGGTGCCCGTATCTCCTGCAAGTTTAAATGTCCCGCGTCACGGCCCACGTGACTGGGACATTTAAAGGTGCAAAAGATACCGGCACCCCATACTGGGGCATGTACCTCAGGAAGCAAGGGGTCTCTGGACCTGAAAGTAATGCGGTTTTGCTTCGGAGACCCCCTGCTTCAATCCAATGTAATAATAATAAAAGTAGCTTCATTACCTTGTGGCTAACTGCTACAGTAATTAAGGGGTTAAATAGAAGTACCCGGTTTGTTGGGGTAGAGAGGGTGGGTGAAGGTTGTCATTGTCCCAGGGTTGGTGCATAAACTTCTCGCGAGTGTTGCTGGATGTGTTAATCCCTTAATTACCTTAGCGGTTACTAACACTAAGGTAATTAATGGGCTTAACCCCTCCTGCTACCCACCCGGGAAGCACTACTCCCTTCACCCACCCCCTGTACCCCCTACACCACCACTCAGGAATGGGCAAATGTCCTAATAGCCAAATATGGCTAATAGCACTTTTGCCCATTCAAATATACAGTCAAATAAAATACAAATTACATTAATAAATGTTTTACTCAGCCCTGCCAAGATGAAGGTCGTCCTCCACCTCATCCTCAACATCATTGAAGAAACGTCTGATGCCCAAACATTAAAACATCAGTAACCCCTTAATTACCTCAGCGGTTCTTCTCTTCAACCGGTCCAGGAGATGTTGCCATGTTGTCTTCTTGCTGCCAAATGAGATGTGGCAGGCCTTATATAAGACCTGTGATGCCATTTGAAAGACACATGGTACATCCACCAATTCAATGGGTGGATGTATTATGTATATAGGTGTAGCCCCCTGTAAACAGCATGGGCTACTAAATCTTCCTACTACTGTGGTAAGCCCTGTTAAAGGCAAGCCCCAGTGGTAATCATGGGTTTTCCCCCCTTGCAAAGCCCTGCCTGCGTGATTGATACAAGCCTGTCTCTGCTGCCAGTCTGTGCAGAGGGGAGGTCTTGTTGATGTCATGAGGGGCGGGGCTGACCAAATTTAGTAGCGGTTCCTGTGTGCTCTGTGTGCAGTTCAGTGTGTGTTATTCAGGATTCGAGAGTGAGAGGAGAGAGTCTGGAGTGAGTTGTCCAGGAGGTCCGATGAGAGTCTGGAGTGTCTGGCTGGACAGTCAGATAGGAAGAGAGAGAGAGTAGCTAGGTTCCTGAGGAGTAGGGCCTAGTAGTTCAGAGGTGGATCCATGCCTCTCACCCTGCTTAGGGGGTGAGGGAAGCGCTAGCCCCACCCACAGCACCCTTGGCTGCGGGTGGAGGCAGGGAGAAAGATACCCTTCAGACCATCCTGAAGAGAACGATCTGGTGGGAGAGGAGGAGGAGGCATATCGTGTATATGTATTGCTGTGCTGCTATTACTGCCCTGCCGACAGTGAGTACAATAAAGACTCTGTTGCTTTCAACATTGTGCCGAGTGATTCTGGAGTGTTCACCCCGGGACCTAGGGGGTTCTTCTATAAGGGTCTCTTCCCACATCCCTGGGAATTATAGAAGATGGAGGCGCTGCACCATTAAGACCACATGGAGGCCAATACTTCAGAAGCCTGGTCCTGTCTCCCCCATAACATCACGGGAAGCTCAGGCCCTCCTGTTCCAAACAGGTATGCACCACCCACAACCATGTAATCTGCCCTCACGCACCCTAGATACATCAGTTGAGTCTAGGGGGGGGGGGCAAGGGTTACATAGGCATCAAATATGGCAGGGAATTACTTCACCTTAAAGCCATCTAATCAGGTACCATATGTGTCCCTCCCTTTAAGGTGATGTCACATCACCCAAAAATGGGAAGGCATCACATGGTACACGTACATAGTACGTGTACCATGTGGTGACTTCCCTTTTTTGGCGTCTTCTACTCCAGATCACTCTTAAATAGCTGAAACAGCTATTTGTCTGTGTTCCTGCTTCATGTAACGTTATCCGTTGTGGGACAGATTGAGTACTGAGGATGTTTTGTGTCTTAGCTTTTTAGCCAATTTGAACATTTGTACTGCACTGTGCCAGCGTTTTTGAGCACAAACATTGAAGCCTCGTAGAATATCTTTTACCCTTAAGTGCTTTCCTGTTCCTTGTGCTTTCACACTAGCCTGACATTGTGCAATAGATCTCTCGTCATTGGGACTACACCTATTTTATATCTGTGTAAAAGGGGTTCCCCACCCTCTGGGAGATTTCACTGTTACCTGGTGTTATTGTGCTGCTTACCTGCTAGGCTTACAGGATACTGAGTGTCCGCCGGTGTTAGTTGGGGACGAACAGGACAGGCTTTAGGGATTTCCCTAGCTCTTCACTCGGTTTTGCAGCACCTCCATTCCCACAAGGCCCATAGGGATAGGTGCAGTGGAAAACACTCACTCTCTCCCCGAAGAAACTGCAGCCTCAGGCCGGAGTAAACAACAAAGTATGGCTCTTTATTCTTCAACAGCACAGCAGTATACCAACATGTACACTCTCTGGTCCCTGGAATCAACCCCAAGGGCTTGCGGTCCCAAAGGTCTATCCTTAGCTCCTATGCTCCCTGGTGGAGTATGGGGTCATTTTGGGCGGTGGGGGGGGGGGGGGGCTAGCCCGGTAATAAAGGGGTTACCCCCCAGCTGGCAACCCCCACCATCATGTGGGAGACGAGGGGTTAACTATGAAAATGGTTAAAGGTATTTTTTAGTCCCCTGCCTCAGTACAATGTGTATTCCCCTTAAGTTGCAATGTATTTTCCTGATTACAAGTGTTCTGATCCTACAGTGGCTACACCAAGCACATACACTGGGATCAGGTCAGGAGGGAAAGGGTTAACTGTGTTTGTATGTTTCTAGCCCTTTGTTCCCCTTCCCGCCTTTTTACCCACCAACTTGCCGGCACTGTTCATAGGTTGCCATTGGAGCTCCATAGAATAGCAATGGAGTTTGCAGGGTTTTGGACCCTATACCTAGGAAGACCAGCAGATGGCGCCCGAGAGAATGAGCGGAGCTTCCCCATTGAAATGAATGGGAAATACCTCGAGGTCGCTCTCAAAGAACTGAGTTGGATGCCTGCCAAACCGCTGTATCCGAAAATAGCTACTGTACAATCTCAAAGAAAGAGCTTTTGATCGCTAAATTGCCGTGGGAACTCGGTTACGGCCAAGTTCACCATCAATTAAAGTGTGTATCTCCGGTTCTGGGGCAGCTCGCAATAAAATTATTTTTGCCCCTAGCTCATCGGGACCCCCTCACTGGACCCCAACAGGGTCCGATGGGCAATGGCCGCGAGAAAGGGTCGCGCCCGCCACGAGAGTCGTCGCCATTGACCACAATGGCGGAGAAAAGCTGCTAGGTTGTAAAACGGCTAAGTATAACATTGTCAAAACCTGATGTGCTTATCTCCGGTTCGGTGATCGCTGGAGAGCTGGAATTTGGCCACCAGGTAGTCATGCTTCCGGCATGATTGCATGGCAATTTCCAGCCCTCTCAGACTAACCGAACAGAGAGTATTTCATTTGTAAAGTTACGGTCACCATCATTGGCCGCCATGAGGGGAAAAAGCCGCTAGGTTTCAAAAACACTAAGTGTAAAATTGTGTAAACCTGAAACCATTATCTCCGGTTCGGTGAGGGCTAGAGGACTGGGATTCGGCCACCAGCGAGTCACCCCTCTGGCATGGTTGCATGGCCATTCCAAGCCCTCTCATGCTAACCGAACGGAGCATGGTTAACTGTGTAAAGGCTGGTTGCTGCCATTGACTCCAATGGCAGAGTGAAATGCACTGATTTCCCATTGACTCCAATGGTGGAGAAAACCCCATTGGTCCCTATGGGGAATTAAAGGTGAAAGTCGTAACTCTGGTTCGGTGGGTCGTTCGAAGCTGAGTTCTGGCCACCATGTAAAGTCACCTTCGGCATGAGGACATGGCAACTTTCAGCCGTCTCGGACCCACCGAACGGATTATATTTAGGTATAAAGATTGCGAAATATATAATGTATATCCATGCCTACAGTAAAGCCACGAAAGTTACTGGCCCATGAGGTATGTTAATGGCCAGGGGCGACAGTGTGTCTTTAGGGAATACCCTGATCAAAGGCTCCCCCACCCTGATTAAGTATTCTAGGGTGGGAAAGAGCAGGACGTGGGCACTTGTATTAAGTGCCATACTTCACACCTCTGGACAGAATTTCCCAGCCCAGATACCCAAAAGGCAGACTTTGAGTTGCCAGCTTGTTAGTGTGGGGTGCTGAAAATGGGTCTCTGGCCAGAGTGATGTGCGCATGTGCCAGCTACCTGGGGGCTGGTACAGATTGCTTCCCACGTTAGCTGGCAAAAGGTAATTGGGTGCAGGTAATTGTCATCCAATACCTGAGTCCAAATGTTAGGGATTGTGCCCAAATCACATATAAACGATTGCAAGCTCTATGCCCATTGTTTTCGTTGTCTTTGTTATTTTACCTGAATAATACCTGATGACCTGCTAACCTGAATCCTGGTTATTTCATTGTCCCCTTCCTAAGTAAGTGTATATATTCCATTTGTTATTTGTCCAATATTGTGTGTCCACCTGTCTTTTAAGGAATAAAATCTCTTTATTATATCACGTCGTATTCAATTCAACTCAGTTTATTTGGTGTATATTGTAACCCTGTGGCTACTGTGTCAGTTGTTCCACTCCCTTGAGGAAGGAAGGTGACCAGAGCCCTGGCTCCACACTCCCAACAACTACATTTTGGACCTGCAGTCCCTTTTGTACCCAGGGGGAGGGTCCTAGGTCTGAGCACCTGATAGGTCAGTACAAAGGCCTTAGGCAGCCCCCTGTCACTCAAGGGAGTTTTTACTGCTGCAGCAGAAAGGGCATAGATTTAACCCTGTGTTAGGTAGGGCAGATTAGTAGCTAAGAGGATACATGGCTACACACTCCCTCTGGTGAAATCACATGGACTCCACTGGGAAACAATTTACACACCATCCCTCAATTGGACAACATGGAACAATGCATAAGTGCATGACATCACTTTTAAGGAACACACCTGGACCCCTCCCTAACATGGAGAATCCGCACCCACTTTAATAGTAGTGTTTTGGGTCAGATTTCTTAACTAACCTGCCCTCCTCATTGAGAACATTAATGGAATACACTCTCCTCGGGCCCCATTCAGAGACATACTACTCCATCATATAGACACCATATAGATGTTTCTCCCCACCCACCATATTCGGATGAGGAAACACATCTTTTCCTCATGGTAGTACCTAGAGATACTGCACCTGGAGGCTAGATAGTCTAGGACCGCATCAATCAACCACTCCTCTCTGTTGGTCTCTATTTCCCTCATTATGGGCTCAGGGACATAGGGTAGTCATACCCATAGGACTGACAGTACCTCTACAGTATTAATCTGTCAGCCCAGCTGAGTTTGGTTAATTTTCAGGCCACAGGCCTGGCCCGGTAGCACCCAGAATAATGGTTCGTGAGAAGGCTGTTCTTGGTAGGTTATCGTTAAACCAGTTGGTTGTATCAACCCTAGTTTAATTTCCCTATCTCTTTGTCTGAGACCTCTGCCGTCTCTTCCGCAGAGAACTCTCCCCCCTCCCACCAATGATCCACAATGTAACTGCTAAGCAGCAAGAACCGTGTCCGGTTCATATGATGGACATACCCTTAAAACATGGGGTGCCACCACGGCAATACCTTCCCCACATTTGCATTACACACAGACACATAAGACTCGGAACCGGCCCTAGAAAGTGTTCCTGACCTTTCCGACCTTTCTGACCCTTCTCTGCAGAAAACCCCGTACTCAGCCATCTCTCCCAAAGCAGGATCACCATCAAACCCACCCCAGTTTCCTGTGTCTTGGGCAATGTCTGTTGAAGCCTTAGGCTCCACAAGAAAAAAAAAACAGATTTTAAGTGCGCAAAGAAACCCTCTATTGCAATAAGGGAATATAACCCATATACACCTAAGTGATATAAATATAACACAACCTTGGAAGGTATAAGGTCTGCAGCTGTGGATATAGGAGTGAAAAATCACTCCTAGAATTGAAACAAAAGAAAACAAGCGCAGACGCAAATGGTGAAGTAAGTTCAAATCAATTAATATATATTAAAAGGTATGATATCTGCGTACATCAGTGAAGACAAAAGTAGGCATATCGTGCACTTAGGTTAACATGTTACCCGGCACCACCAGACGCACAGGAACCATAGAACCGCAGCAACCGCCGTGTCACCAAGATGGGTGAGGTAACGCTGATCGTCCGTCGATTTAGGCCGTCACTGGCTGGCTTAGTCTGGCTCTACGAAGTCTGCAAGAACGTCTTTGCACCGTGCCTGCTGGAACCGCCGTCAGGCTCGTCTCTCCGGAAAGTCCACGTAGTTTTGCGGCCGATTCGCGACTTGCCGTAAGGCAATCCTTGCCGCAAAGTGGGTTGGTGACATCACAAGAAATTTCGGAGCAAGTCTCTCTACACCTCAGCAAGGGTATATGGCAGAGATATAACCATAGAGGCTGGATACTAAATATATCCAACGCACGTTTCATAGCATAAGCTACTTCATCAGGGATAGAATACAAATATAAAATCACCGGATATATACCATATCGCTGCACAGGATAGGTCAATTGAGCCTCAGTATAAACCAATAGGATCTAGGTATGTTAAAACTCACATATGTTTGAATAATGCAGGTCCTAATTAGGACCCAGGCCTAGAAAAGATTAACCCATCGTGGGCAGCAATAACTTGGAAAAACAACCTACATATTAAACCTTTAATTATAAAATTATCAGCACATGTTAATAAGATTTGTGTGTTCACATGAGTCTCTGCAATAGAACAAACAAAAAATTAGTATATAGTAATTAAAAATAGTAATCAAAATACTTCGAGACAACATATTCACCGCTTATGAGTCATAAGGGAGAAGGACAGGCTCAGCGAGCATTTTTGTTTTGTTACGTGATTTGAATGTTTTTCTTTCAGGGTGTACAAATTAGCATATTGAACATTTTCCACATTGATAATTACCTATTGGTTTTGACCAAAGCCAGGTTTTACCTAAGGTACTATCCGAAACCTTCCCTGTGTTACCAATCCACTTCGCGGCAAGGATTGCCTTATGGCAAGTCGCGAATCGGCCGCAAAACTACGTGGCCTTTCCGGAGAGACGAGCCTGACGGCGGTTCCAGCGGGCACGGTGCAAAGACGTTCTTGCAGACTTCGTAGAGCCAGACTAAGCCAACCAGTGACGTCCTAAATTGACGGACGATCAGCGTTACCTCACCCATCTTAGTGACACGGCAGTTGCTGCGGTTCTACGGTTCCTGTGCGTCTGGTGGTGCCGGGTAACATGTTAACCTAAGTGCACGATATGCCTACTTTTGTCTTCACTGATGTACGCAGATATCATACCTTTTAATATATATTAATTGATTTGAACTTACTTCACCATTTGCGTCTGCGCTTGTTTTCTTTTGTTTTAGGCTCCGCAAGGTCTCTGGGTGTATTAGTCCCATTACGCCTACCATGGCCTGTTACTGTCAGCAGTTTATGCTTATCAGGATCCATAGGGGCCTTACATCTTCGGCCCTTGGCTCGAACGTGGTGCTGCTGTAATAATCGGTCAGTCGGGGCCTTACTCACTTTCTTCCGACGTAGCGTTGGACATGCCCCCTGGGGAAGAGGACAGGGACATCTCGTTATCGCTGATGGCGGCTTGCAGGCAGCGGTCCCGCTCCTGCACCACCAGCGGAAGTGCCCCAGCCTCCTCCTGGGCGGTCATCTCACCAGGTAAGTCTCTTAAGTTAACTGGTACAGGGCACACAGTTCCCTTGGAGCATCCGCTCCAGATGCTGCGGTCCAGTCCACACATTTTTGCAGACAGGCCGCATCTTCCATCTGGCCGGCAGAGTTGGTAGCAACTCCTTGGGCTTAATGAAGCATCCACATTGCTGGCATTTGGATTTTAGGCTCACGTCTCCAACCGTATCGCAGCTGGGGAAAATACATTGCAGGAAACTCTCCCCCTTCACTTGTACTACCAGGAAGCCTCCTGGTAACAGATAGTGAGATACAGTGCTATTGAGGGTGCGGTAGCTTATGTCCGGCTACGCCCCCAGCGGTGACACTCAATAGCTCATTAACACTTTGCCTCCTCCCCCTGGTGGATCCAGGAGTACAGGCACACTATAGATGGCGCTGCTCGGCTTTTGCTCCAAACCAAGTACATTTCAAAGAAAACTTGCAAATCATTTGCAACTGACATGTGGTTCCCCCTTTTCGGCGGGAACCGCCATTTTGTAACAAGCCAGAATGGTATGCGGCTCCCCTTTCATGGGGGCCGCGTTAGCATGGCTGCAGCCTCCTCAAACGAAGGTTATGGCCACCTGCGGATCAAGCGCCCCTCTTCGGATACCTGCCCGCTCACACAAAAATTAGAATTAGCACCGGGTGGGCCGTAGTTTCATCGGTGAAGCCTCAAGGCACTACCCCCACACCTCTTCTGAAAATTAGCACCGGGTGGGCTGTAGTTTCCTCGGTGAAGCCTCAAGGCACTACTCCTACCCCACTACTAAATAAAGATTATTACACACACTACACGTATTGTATGCATGTATTTGTAGAGGAGGGGTCCATGCTGTAGCTCAATTTTGGCCGGGGAAGCTGGTTCTTAAGATTCCATAGGGTCCCCTTATGGATACTACACACATGGGCCCTCTAACTGGGTGAAATAGGAGCGTACCTCTTTTCTGTGCTGTGAATAGGGCTGCCAACAGGGTGGGTTTTTTTATATGTATTGGGGGGCTTGGTGGAATTTGTAAAAGTATTGGGGGGCTTGGGGATGTTTTTATATATATTGGGGGCTTGGGGGAATTTGTTTAAATATTGGGGGGTTTGGGGGTATTTTTATATGTATTGGGGGGCTTGAGGGAATTTGTATATGTATTTGGGAGCTTGGGGGTATTTTATATGTATTGGGAGGGCTTGGGGGAATTATCATATGTATTGGGGTTTGGGGGTATTTTATATGGGTTGGGGTATTTTATACATGTATTGGGGGAAGGTAGTTTTTTTTTTTTGATGCGTGTGTGTATATATATATATATATATATATATATATATATATACACACACACACACACACACACACATCAAAAAGTTTAGGTACTTAATTACAGCAAGTAAACATATCACTTGAGAGCACAGTCACATGTCTCAGACAGGTATGCAACCCTGATTTTCACCACAATATCTTAGCATACAGTGCTCCCACTGCAGTCAGGGGTTCTGGGAAATTACATGCAAATTAGCTTTTGCTTTAAATCCATTTTAACATGGACTCCTATAAGCATATTATATATATATATATATGGTATATGGGGGGAATATGTATTGTTTTTTTATGTATTGGTAGGTGGGTTTTTTGTATGCATTTGGGGGGGTGGGGGATGTTCTATATATTTGTGGGGTGGGGATTTTTTTTATGTATTTGGGGGTGGGAAGTTTTTTGATATATATCTTGTGGGGGGAATTGTGTGAGAGGGAGGGAATGAGTGAGGGTGGGGTAAATGACAGAGGGAGATGAGAGAGGGGGTGAGTGGGGAAAAGTGGGAGTAAGTGTGAGATGCAGGGGAGAGAAATACATGCGAGGCGGGATAGTGAGAGCGGGTGACAGAAAGGAGAGACATACATGGGACGAGGGGGGAAAGAGAAGGGGCTTGTGAGGTGTGAAATGGGGGGGGTGGGGCGGCTCGCAACACCGCCAACATGGGGGGCCCTGCTTTAACTGTTTGTTCTAGGCCCCATGATTTCTATTGGCGGCCCTGGCTGTGAAAGCCTGTCCTGATGCCATCTCAGCAGCGCCTCCAAATGTAACAGGTGATCCCCCACCCTCTGGGAGATTCCACTCTTACCTGGTGTTGTTGTGCTGCTCATCTGCTAGGCTTACAGGATACTGAGTGTCCGTCGGTGTTAGTTGAGGACAAACAGTCCCCTGTGGAAAACACTCACCCTCTCCCCAAAGAAACTGCACCCTCAGGCAGGGGTATAAAACAAAGGATGGTTCTTTATTCTTCAACAGCACAGCAGTATCCCAACACATACACTCTCTTGTCCCTGGAATCAACCCCCAGGGCTTGAGGCCCTAAAGGTCTATCCTAAGCTCCCATGCTCCCTGGTGGAGTATGGGATAGTTGTCCCACTCCCCTGAGGGAGGGGAAGGAAGGTGACCAGAGCCCTGGCTCCACACTCCCAACAACAACTACATTTGGATCTGCAGTCCCTTTTGTACCAAGGGGGTGGGTCCTAGGTCTGAGCACCTAATAAGGCAGTACACAGGCCTTAGGCCCACTCCCCTGTCACTCAATTGAGTTGTTTAATGCTGCAACAGCAGCAAGGGTATAGATTTAGCCCTAAAACTGCCTGCACTGGTACCAGGGCTTATGTGTTAGGTAGGGTACAGTAGATTAGTAGCCAAGAGGATACATGGCTACATCT
The DNA here is from genome assembly GCA_036426205.1 of Ascaphus truei. Taxonomy (NCBI): domain Eukaryota; kingdom Metazoa; phylum Chordata; class Amphibia; order Anura; family Ascaphidae; genus Ascaphus; species Ascaphus truei. Next base: position 62,024,619 of record CM071570.1, read on the forward strand.
GTTTTCTGCTTTGTGCTTTCTTACGGGGGGTCTCAAGGAAGTATCACAGACTCCCCTGGTCTGTGTGGATGGGCCAGAAGAAGGGGCTCACACCATCGAAACGTTGCCACCGCTTGTTTTTCACTGAACTTTTTCCCCTTAATTTTCCTTCTTTTTTTTCCTCCCCCCCCTTTTTTCCTCCCCATCATATCCCTTTTTTCCCTCCCACTCCCTTCCCTCTTTTTTATGACTCTCGGTATACTTGTGTTGTATATTTTGCACTGTGACTCAAGCTGTACTACTATCTGTGTTTATGCACTGTGTTTTGTCATATTTTTATCTATGTGTGTTGGCATAGATTGATATTGTGCCTTCACTGTTTCTATCGCAGTGTTTCCTGTGGTAACTTTGTTATTTAGTAAAAAAAATGTTTTGGCATATACAAATAACACGTATTCATTATATACCTATGAGTGCTGGGAACCAAGTTGGATGTTTATGAATAAATCCGTGATCAAATGTACTTTAAGATTTTAGTAGAGATGGGAAAATGTTTTAATATATAGTCCATATTAAAATTAATGGACTATAAATATATGTGCAATGGAAATTACTATATTTCTTTTAAAAAGTTGTCAAGCTAGAAAACTGTTTATTTACAAATACACATATACAGAATATATAAAATACAATATATTAAATAGCATTTAAAATATATATTTATATAAAAATCTAATAATGGATACATACATTTGTTGAAATAAATGTATTTTGTCTCTTTCAAAAAAAATCAGGATCTCTATCTGATATCTCTATCTGGAGCTGAACCTTATTGATCTTAGCTGCCGGTATCTCTGTGCATTTAAGTTCTTTACACATTATTACATATATATACAGCTCAACCCCGTTATAGCGCGATCCGCTATAACGCGGATACGCTAATAACGCGGTTTGAGCGTGGACCCCGAATTAAAAAAAAAAAAATTTAAGTTTTTTTTTTTGCACACACACTGCACACACTCACTGCACACTGCATACATTCACAGCACACTGCACACACTCACAGCACACTGCACACACTCACAGCACACTGCACACACTCACAGCACACTGCATACACACAGCACACACTCACAGCACACTGCATACACCCACAGCACACTGCATACACTCACAGCACACTGCACACACACAGCACACAGCACACTGCACACACACAATGACACACTGACACACACACACACACAAACACACACAGTCTCACACAGTCAAATACACACACACACACACACACAGACACACTGTCTCTTTAAGGGAGCTTGATCTCGCAAGACGGAAGCAGAAGCAGGAAGCAGAGACAGGGAGAAGAGCTACCAGATGCCGGGTAAGTGCTGTGTGCTGTTGCCACTGCCCCACCGGGTCTGGGAATGCTGGGAGAGTTCTCAGCTTTCCCCCTCCGGCGGACACGGTACCACCACAAAAAAAAATTTCGTCGCCCATTTTTTTTCCGCGACCCCGTTTATAACGCGGTGATCGCGGGTGGCCCCCGAGGACCTCGCTATAACGGGGTTAAGCTGTATATTAGTAAGATATAGAGAGACTATATAGGAAGATATTATAGACTGTAATATTATATATATAATTTTTTTAAACCATGGTGTTGCCTGCAGTGCCTCTTTAATAAGAGTTACAACTCATTTTCCTAATCTGATATTGAGAGGCCTATACACAATCCCTAACACTGAAAGTGTGTTGACTTCCCCATTATGAGCCTCCCAAAAATGTGATCGAAAACAACTTAGTCCCAAATCCTCAGAACTATGCTATTAACTTAACGCAATACTAACTGATGATAACGTATCAGTAAGTGATAACGGGGACTTCAAAGCTCTTTAATGCAGAGTTTAGCACAGTTTTGGTTAAGACAGGCAGTGCGTTACTGTAGCTATAACTGACAATCGTGATAATCATATGCGAAAGAGGCGTTCCCCTTAACACTGCAAATCCACAGATCTTAGGGACGTTCTATAGTGTGTGCGGCTGTGCGCACGCGTGGGCGTGCCTGTGCAAACGCGCGTGCACATGCTGCACGCTTTTTGTGTGTATGCTGTGAGTGATTGAGGTACTGTATGTGTGTATGTGTGTATGTGTGTGTATGTGTGTGTGCGTGTGCGTGTGCGTGTGTGTGTTAAATAAGTTTTGAAATAAATAAAGAAATAAAGAAATACTTTAATAAATTGTTTATTAACGTTGTACATACTGTACACACACACACACATACATACATACACACATATACACACATATACATACATTTCAGCGGTGGTAGCGGCGCAAATTCTTTATTTTACTCATCTTCCCCCCTGTCGGCCGGTTCCATGCACACTGACTAACCTCAGCCAACTAAAAGTGCCGCTTACGCACACGACATAGCAAGCGCGCGCACTATAGAACAGCCCTTAATTAGGTTACACTTGCACTTGGAGTTAAACACACCCAGACCCTTAACAAAGCTGCCAGATATGTGAAACATCCGCTTCACATACAGTAACATTAAAGAGACGGATATTAATTTTACAATTACTACAGTACCACTGCTTTTACATTCTAATATTACCAACATCATTATCTAGTTGTTGTATCTATAAAAATCATATACATGGCATTATTGCATAAATAAATTATTTCCAAAATATTTGCTTGATTATTTTTTTTTAACATACAGTCATGTGAAAAAGAAAGTACACCTCTTTGAATTCCATTTTTTTTACATATCAGGACATAATAACAATCAGGTCTTAAAATTAGGTAAATACAACCTCAGATGAACAACAACACATGACATATTACACTGTGTCATGATTTATTTAACAAAAAATAAAGCCAAAATGGAGAAGCCATGTGCGAAAAATTATGTACACCTTATGATTCAATAGCTTGTAGAACCACCTTTAGCAGCAATAACTTGAAGTAATCGTTTTCTGTATGACTTTATAAGTCTCTCACATCGTTGTGGAGGAATTTTGGCCCACTCTTCTTTACAACGTTGCTTCAGTTCATTGAGGTTTGTGGGTATTTGTTTATGCACAGCTCTTAAGGTCCCGTCACAACATTTCAATCGGGTTGAGGTCCGCACTTTGACTGGGCCATTGCAACACCTTGATTCTTTTCTTTTTCAGCCTTTCTGTTGTATATTTGCTGGTGTGCTTGGGATCATTGTCCTGTTGCGTGACCCAATTTCGGCCAAGCTTTAGCTGTCGCACAGATGGCCTCACATTTGACTCTAGAATACTTTGGTATACAGAGGAGTTCATGGTCGACTCAATGACTGCAAGGTTCCCAGGTCCTGTGGCTGCAAAACAAGCCCAAATCATCACCCCTCCACCACCGTGCCTGACAGTTGGTATGAAGTGTTTCTGCTGATATGCTGTGTTTGGTTTTCGCCAAACGTGGTGCTGTGCATTATGGCCAAACATCTCCACTTTGGTCTCGTCTGTCCAAAGGACATTGTTCCAGAAGTCTTGTGGTTTGTTTATATGCAACTTTGCAAACCTAAGCCGTGCTGCCATGTTCTTTTTAGAGAGAAGAGGTTTTCTCCTGGCAACCTTTCCAAACAAACCATACTTGTTCAGTCTTTTTCTAATTGTACTGTCATGAACTTTAACATTTAACATGCTAACTGAGGCCTGTAGAGTCTGAGATGTAACTCTTGGGTTTTTTGCAATTTCTCTGAGCATTGCACGTTCTGATCTTGGGGTGAATTTGCTGGGACGTCCACTCCTGGGAAGATTGGCAACTGTCTTGAATGTTTTCCACTTTTGAATAATCTTTCTCACTGTAGAATGATGGACTTTAAATTGTTTGGAAATGGCCTTATAACCCTTCCCAGATTGATGGGCAGCAACAATTGCTTCTCTAAGATCATTGCTGATGTCTTTCCTCCTTGGCATTGTGTTAATAAACACCTGAATGCTTCAGACGAGCAAACTGCTAAAACTTCGGCTTTTATAGAGGTGGTCACACTTTCTGATGATCAATTAATCAAGGGCATTTGATTAGCAGTACCTGTCTGCTACTTAGCATCTAAATTGCTATAGAAGCAGTAAGGGTGTACTTAGTTTTTCACACATAGCTTCTCCATTCTGGCTTTAGTTTTGTTAAATAAATCTTGACACGGTGTAATATGTCATGTGTTGTTGTTCATCTGAGGTTGTATTTACCTAATTTTTAGACCTGCTAAGGAACAGATGATTGTTATTTTGTCCTGATATGTAAAACCATGGAATTCAAAGAGTGTGTACTTTCTTTTTCACTTTACTGTATATTCTAAAGTGAAATATAGTGATTACTATAATCAACAATGCCACAATACTTGAAAATATATTGGACAGTAGGTGATATTAGAAAACTATTTAGCCTACAACAATAGGCAAAGATGCTACATTCAATATGACAAATTATTTAGTTAATTACTATCTGTTTTTTCAATGTTTATTCTCATTCTCAACTAATTTAGCATGTAATAGCTCATGTGGCTGATAAAAATGATTAGATCTAATGTAATTACAGCATCTTACTTTTGTCATTGCTTACGTTATGTTACCGTAGTTCATTATGATATTAATGTGCAGCTGCATAATTTTTCCTATAAAGCTGGAACCGAGAGTAATACAAGGGGAGGGAGACAAGTCCGGGACAGACCCCTTTGACCATTTTTTTACTGCAAATATAAAAAAGATGATAGAAAATACTATACAGTTTTCACTATCATAAGCTTATTTACAAAATGTAACATCCCACCTTTAATGACCCTTAAAACATCTAAATAAATGTCATGACATTAATATATGCCAATACCCCTATTGAAAAAATGAACTATAATGTTGTGTGTCATGTTTCGTGTCCAAAATATTAGGTGAATCCTTGATGGAGAAGAATCTAGGAGTGCTTGTAGACAGTAGGCTTAGCAATAGTGCCCAATGTCAGGCAGTAGTTGCAAAGGCAACTTCGATCTTATCTTGCATTAAACAAGGTATGGATGAAAGGGAATTAAGCATAATTGTGGCCCCCTATAATGCATTAGCAAGTCCACACCTTGATTATGTAGTACAGTTTTGGGCACCATTCCATAAAAAAAGACATTATGGAACTAGAAAAAGTGCAGAGAAGAGACACCAAATTAATAAAGAGATGGAAAATCTGACATAAAAAGACACAAGCTAATATAGGTTTGTTTACATTAGAAAAAAGGCGTGTAAGAGGGGATATGATAACTATATACAAATATATTCGGAGGAAATACACGGAGCTTTCAAAAGAACTATTCATCCCAAGGGCAGTACAAAGGACTCAGGCCATCCCTTAAGGTTGGAGGAAAGGAGATTTCACCAGCAACAAAGGAAAGGGTTCTTTACAGCAAGGGCATTTAAAATATGGAATTCATTACCCATGGAGACTGTGATGGCAGATACAATAGATATCTTAAAAAAAAAAAGGTTGGACCTCTTTTTAGAAATTAGCCGCAAGTACACCAATATATTTACTAGCTTGTTTACTTACTGGGAGGTTTATTGGAGAGGGGTTATATGACCTCCTTATTGAAGTATTATTCCCCTGATTTCTTCTGTATCAAATTGTTTTTTATGACAATCTTTATTTCTGACTTGTCCTCTGGTAGCTATGCTATATTGTCATTTTATGATGGATTGCCAGTGTAATCACTTGAGATTTACACTATTGAATCCACTACATCTTTAAGGACATTCAAAAAGGATCTAGATACATCTATAATATTTTACATTTCACCTACCAATTTTACAAGATAAATGTATGTCCATTTCCAATATGATATATTCTCATGTACAAAAGTATTATTATTATTATTATACTACTAACCTGCCAAGAATTTGATACTGCTATATTCATTGACTCCATATGGATATGTATAAGTCTATAGATTTAGATATATCTCAAAGAAGATCTTTAAATATCTATATACAACTATTCTCTCCATGAGATAGTTTGTCAATCTCTAATATGAAGTATTCCCATGTACAATGCATTCCTACATATTTAATGTATATCAAGAGTTTTGTCACATTTAATAGCATCGACTTGAATATATGATCATTAATAAGGTTATTCATGGGCAATTGTTTTATCCTATGTATAATATTGTTTAATTAAATAGTTTGTCTGTGTTTTTATACACACAGTATGTAAATATTAACGTTGTGAACATCTATGTAATGTTGATCTCCACCCAGGGGAGCCGTTGTGTATGGACTGACATTCGGACACCCATCAAACTGCCTTGTGGTTCCATGGCTGACTTGTTGCTGCACGCAGAGCGTCACTTCCAGTCTTATACTAAAGAAGGCGATATGCTGCAGAGATAATCACTCTTTAACAAAGCGCTGATAAGTGTGAAATGCGTTAGAGTTTTTTGCCCATCACCTTATTCCATGCCATGATATCACGAGTTCAATAAGCCTGTTTTTATTACCCATTTTTGTACTTTGCCCTATCACTTTCATAATGCACCACCTATTTCCTAGTATGCATGTACTCCTAGGAAGAAATATGATTGCCATTATTTGGAGTCAAGAAGGAATTTAATTTTCCCCTTTCTGTCTAGCAGGATTGCTTGTTCTGCCACAATGTTGGCATCTTAAGCCACATCTTGGCTCAAGAGGTGGTTTAACAGGAGCCTCAAGTGGAGTGGACACTCCTCTGGATTGGCTTACAAATACTTAAATTGCCTGCTGCATGATATTGTCTGACGAGTCTGTGTAGATGCCCTCTGTACTGCTATAGCCTACTGATGCTGTCGGTGGTGATTCCTTATTTGGAGGGCCATGTAATGCACCTCTTGCAACTGTAAAGACACCAGTACCTGCTGGTAATGCAAAATGTAATACTCTACAGCTTTGGCATCAGCAGGTGGTAGAGTAACAAGAGCAACTGGAGGAGCGACCAGATGGGCGACAGGAGCAGACGAAGGTCCAGCCTCAAATGGAGAGGCAAATGCTGTATCATCCACCTCTGTATAGAGGTATAGATTAAAAACTCCTTGCTTTCTGTTGCCTGCAATGTTTCCATCTCAGATCCATCACCCTCTGACACTGGTGGGTTTCTATGACATGGCCCCGTAAAGAAAAGGAAAAAATTGACCATTAAATACATTCAAATAAAAATAATTGTAAAATGATGTGTTAAAATGTTACCTAAAATAAATAAATAAATATATATATATATATATATATATATATATATATATATATATATATATAAAAACTAGGCTTAGGAACATTAAAATTGTGCTAAGCTTTTGCACGCCTTTATTCCCATTCATATGACTGGAACTGGTGTTTCAAATATGTCCTCAGAAGGATTGGTTACAGGCTCAAGTAAACTAGGTGCTAAGATGTTTTGCTCAATTACAGGCCTTGTGAAAAAATATTTTTAAGTTTGTACAGTGACATATTCGATAAGTGGGTCTGTGACAGGGTGAATAAACGTCACCAGCACTATGCCTGGCAGACCTATGTTTATGTCTGCAGTGCATCAGTGACCGGGTTAACATTCAGCTGGGAAGGTCTTGTCAATTAGTCTGGTCCTAGCTGCTCATCAAGAAGCTTTTAAAACCCCAGGCTGCACACTCATGTAGGCTGTCTAACCCAGTGAGATATACTGAAATGCTGAGGGAGAACTACTGCTATAAGGTCTGTCTCCACTATACTGTTTTTTTTATATACTGATACTCTGGACTCTGAACAGCTCTTGTTGGGAAAAGGGCAAAGCCCTGCTTAGGACTTATTTTCTGTTTGTTGCATATGCTGAAAAGAAGCTGTTTTGTTTTTGTATGCCATATTTTTGAGGCTCAATAAATAAGCCATTTCAGAAACCCACGTGTGGTTGCATGTACCCTGCAACAGGGTCCATATTTAAAATCAGCTAATATTCTGATAAAAGTATTTTAATCTTTTCCCAAAAACTATTATATCTGCTAATAAACCTCTGATGAGAACGGATATTGGTGTGTTCTTAGTCATTACTGGGAAAGGAAACATCTGGTCTCTATACGTTCTCCCTACCAATTAGATTGCAAGCTCTTTGGAGAAGGGACTCCTCTTCCACAATGTTACTTTTATGTCTAAAGCACTTATTCCCATGATGTGTTATTTGTAGTTATTTGTTATTTATATGATTGAATAGTGTATTACTACTGTGAAGCGCTATGTACATTAATGGCGCTATATAAATAAAGACATACATACATACAACAGGAAAGGGTAAGGATCGGTGGTCCATCCGCTCCGTGAAAAAAGGTAAGAACTCACCAGCAAAGAGGTTAAAAATGCTACTTTATTAAACAACATAAAAAACATAGAACAAACAGCAGAACAACTCTCCCATGCTTTTAACGCCTACTATGGCGCTTTTTCAAGGAGTGACGAGATAGGAGAGGTCCTGGGTATTTAACACACTCCCCGTCATGCAAAAAGCTGTTGATAATAATTAATTAATTCTGTCTTGCAGGAAGAAAAGGAAAAGAACGAGGAAGGAAAGAAAAACAGAGAAAAAAAGAAAAAAAAGAAAAAGACTTCCCTGCAAAAATACAGCGGGGACAATTAGACTTTCTAAATAAAGTAAATAAAAAATATATATTCAGTTTGACAATGATTGTGTCCAATGACTAGGTGTTTGTAACTAAGGGGGCACATTGAGTTACCCAGTATGGATTAACCAACTATAAAAAAAGGCCATTAGAAGGAATATGTGCAATAATATCCCACTGATGTATAGAATCAAGTAAATACACAAAAATCCAACATATGGTTCAATACACATATACCCTAAAATGGACAATTAGTTTGAAAAACAATCAATGTCTTTTACAATCAAAAGAAATTTGAAAAACAATCAATGTCTAATACAGTCAAAAAAATAAAGTCAAATCTAACAGAATACATCATAACCAGGCAGAAGTTGTCCTAAAAGCAGAACTGGAATCTGTGCAGACACAACACGGATGGAAGCAGATACATTGAACTTAGAACTAAAAATGTACCACAATATTATAATATTTAATCACAGATTGCTCCTTAATAATACATTGAGAAAAGACCAAGGTAAATGGTAAATAGCCATTACTGGTAACTAATTATGTAATCAGAAGTGAATAAGATAGATAAGGTAAAAAAACCTATTGGTACATTTTATAGAAAACTCTTAAGTCCCAGTCAATGTTCAACTCATTGGGTACTAAGGTATTAAGTGTAAATATCCAAAATGCCTCACATCTGTGAAGCAGATTGCCTCTGTCTCCACCCCTGTAATGTGGCTTAACAGATTCCAGTGCAACACATTTGAAATTCATCAAACTCCCTTTCTGACAGGTGTCAAAATGTTTCGAAACTGGGTGTAACTGGTCTTTCTTAATAATTAATCTCATATGCTCAAGTATGCGTTGCTTTAATGGTCTTGTGGTTAGACCCACATATCGTTTATTACAACCACACATGAGCATATAGATAACATGATCAGTGTTACATGTAATGCATGACAATATTTTGAACACTCTGGTACCATCAGACCCTGAGAATGTTTTGGTCTTTACAAGATATTTGCACATTTTACAATGATGGCAGGGATAGCAACCAATAAGATTAGGAAAAAAAATCCTTAGGTTTAGAAATTAATCTAGGCACACTTGTTGATATCAAATTACCCATTGTTTGAGATCTTTGAAAGACCACTCTTGGATCATGCATCACCATATCTTTGAGAAAAGGGTCAGTGGCCAATATGTGCCAGTTCTTTTTGATAATCCTTTTGATATCATATGCTTGGTTGCTAAACCTGGTGATAAAAAAAGGTGGCAATTGGTTATTTTCTTTCTTGCGAAGTGTACTCATTTTATGTTTGGCAGATGGAACAGTACCACGTGGTTGCATAAGATTATCTCTCAGCTCCGATTTTGCACTTTGATAGGCCTCTTGGAGAATAAAGGGATCGTAACCCCTCGCCTCAAATCTCTCAATCATCTCCAATGATCTAATTTCGAAATCTTCAATGCTGGAACAGTTTCTATGGATGCGTAAAAATTGGCCCCGAGGTATACTTTTAAACAAATTTCTATCATGTGAGCTTGTGGCATGTAGTAGAGTGTTCGAGCATTGGGCTTTCTGTAGATGTCAGTGTGAACTCTCATATCTAAATCAACATATAAACAGAGATCAAGATAAGAAATGTGATGGTGATGGTGCTGAGCAGTGAATAAAAGGTTGAAAGAATTGTTGTTAAGGTGAGAAATGAAAGCATGCAATTGAGTGATAGTGCCCTTCCAAACTAATATGAGGTCATCAATGTACCGGTGATAAGTAACTATAAGATGTCTGAAGGGGTTCCCATCTCCAAACACGTGGATCTGTTCCCACCAACCCATGAACAGGTTGGCGTCAGAGGGGGCAAAGCATGTTCCCATTGCTGTGCCACGTGTTTGGAGATAGAAACTGCCCGCAAACATGAAATAATTGTGTGTCAAAAGAAAAGAAATACTGTCCAACAAAAATGTGATATGTGCCGGTGAAAGATCAGAGTGTGTCTCCAAGAAGAAACGTGCAGAAGTGAGACCATGTATGTGTGAAATACTGGTGTAAAGCGAGGTCACATCTAATGTGACCCATAAATAATGGGGTGCCCACGTGAACTCTGAGAAGATAGAAAGTACATGAGATGTATACAGAAGATAGGAGGGGAGAGCAGAAACCAGAGGCTGTAAGTAATGGTCAACATAAATTGAAAGGCTCTCGCCGAAAGACCCAATGCTTGAGACAATGGGTCTTCCGGGGGGAGCCACGAGAGACTTATGTATTTTAGGTAGGTGATGGAAGATTGGGATAACCGGGCATTTACATTTCAGAAAATCAAATTCATTAGCTGACAAAACTTGTAGTATTTTGCCTAAATCCAAGAGCTCATCAAGCTCATGTGTAAAGGCAAGAGTAGGATCAAATTTTAACAATACATAAGAATCAAGGTCACTTAACTGGCGCAGGGCCTCATTGATGTAATATTCATAGTCAACTGCGCCTCCCTTGTCAGCTTTTTTGATAATAATAGACTTGTTATTTTGAATGCTTTTAAGTGCATTACGCTGAGCAAGGGTAAGGTTAGTAGTAGGTTGTCTATTGAAACTCATTGTAGAAATGCCCTGCGATAAGAGTCTCAGATCTCTCTGCACCGATGCTTGAAAGACATCAATGGCGTGACCTCTTAGAAATGTAGGGCAAAATGTAGACGTCTCTTTAAACCAGAGTCTTTTCTTCCTAAAAAGTTCTGGATGGAATCTTCACAGGTTTGTTTTTGTTCAAGCAATAATTCCGATAAGTCCTGTAAATGGCACTGCTCTTTAAATGATAGTTGGGCATTGATGTCAAAAATAGGCACTACATTGGACAAGTGGGTGTCAGATGTTGCTTGGTTGAGAAAACCCCCTGAATCAACATTGCTTTCTTTTTGTCTGAAAAATCTTTTTAAAGATAATTTCCTTGTGAATTTGTATAAGTCTACGGTTGTGGAAAACAGGTCAAAGTTTTTGGTAGGTGCAAACGTAAGTCCGAGATCAAGAACTTCAATTTCTGATTTGCTTAAAGTGTATTTAGAGATATTTATCACATTAGTTTCCTCTAGCTCTGGTACCTCATTTTCTTTGACGGAGCTGACCACCAGTTTATATCCGGATCTTCTCCGTTTCCTTCTTTGTTTTTTGACGGTTGCTTAGTAGATGTTGTCTTCGATGGAGGACAGGATGACTTCTTTCATCTGCTGAGGAAACTGCTGACTCGTTTTCTGAAAAAGAAACACTTGGACCCACAAGACCATTATCAGATAAATCAGATTCAAAGCTTTTTCCTAATTGGTAGCTTGTTTGTGATGATTTCCTCAAAATAGACTTCATGGGTTTATTTGTCTTATTCCCCTGTTCTTGTTTTTTGTTTGTTGTATTATTGCTCTTTGTAGAAGATTTAGACCTTTTAGCTCTTTGCCAGATATAAATTTGGTTTTTAAGATAGTCTGCTTTGTCACGTTCATACTTATTCTGCTTTGCCAGCATGATGCCATTTTCTATGTTATTAACACGTTGGGCTAGTTTGGTATCCATCTCATTAAATTTATCAATATGTGTGAACGCAAGTAATTTCGTTTGAAGCTCTTTGACTTGTTTCTCTGCAATAGATTTTTCTTTAAGTTTGCGTTGTATTATCAATTCAATAAGTTTGAAAGAACAATGATCCAAAATCTTGATCCACTGTCCCTCAAACTCCCTATCATCAAACCCAAATGAAGGCGCTTTCTTAATTCGTGAACCACGTGGTATCCTCTTGTCTTTAACATAATTCTCTAAGGAGATCAAGTCCCACCAAAGTCTTATATCTTGTGAAATGTAATTTTCTAATCTGAAGAAATGGGGTTTGAGATCCTCTGTTGCTTCACATACTAGGGCACAGTCCTTATCGAACACTGAACCTGCCTTCCTTGACCTTGCAGTATGGTCTGAATAGTTGAAAGCAAAGTGTGCAGGCATAACTTTGGAAGTACAGGAGCCCGATGGCTGAACCTCCATTAGTGAAATGATATTGCCAGGAGTGATGTAACAAAAGAAAAAAGAAATAAAGAAAAAGTAGGAAAAAGAACACTGAAAAATTGAATGTAAAAAATGTAGGTAAAAAATGAAAAAAAGACCTAAAAGACCTTTGACAGGGTCTAATGCTGGTGAGTTCAAAAAAATGAAAAAATAAAAAAATAAATGACACAATATTCTGAGCAGACAACGGTAAATGACTAGAAATAGAAGCAACAACCGTGTATGAGCTCCAAGAGTGTGTGTCAATAATGCCTGACAGGGCAAAATCAGTACTCAAATAAGTAAATTAATGGAGTTGACACCGGAAGTGTGGGTTGAAGGACTGTGATGTAAATACATACATACTGATGTAGCGGCCGTTATTCAAACACTCCATGCGTCATGTACATCGGAATCCCGATTTGAAACCGCGGGATGAATTCCAGCCTTCTCGCACTAAGATGCGAGCGTGGCGAGTGCAGAAAAATGAATTTTAGTGTTCTGACTATTAAAAACATGAAATTGACACAATAGCACAGTAGCACAGTACTGTACACATTACAATTCATCCATTTTATTGCAAACGAAGAAACAGAATCCATGAAATTCAAACAAAACATCCGCGATAAGCGCGGGTGCCTGGGGCGATTGGCCGATTTCATGCTGCGTGGGGAACAGCAGAGATCTGAAAATCGGCGCCGTGATGTGTTCGAATAACGTCCGCTGCATCAGTACATCTCCCTCTTTTATCTTCACATTTTTGTTCATATTTTTATTCCTAATTTTAATTTTGTTTTTACTTTTATATGAAAGCAAAAACTCCCTAACTTGTTTCCTTGTCTTTAGTAGGGAATATTCAACAATACAAAAGATAGTAGTGATAGTAGCAAAATAATATTGTACACTATAATTGCAACACTAACCCGGGCCCTACTGTATGTAAAGTTGGTTATTGACATTATTTTGATTTAGATTGTTCACAAAGTGTAAAGGGGTGGTTTATAACCATTTCAAATTACTGTAAAAGAATGTCATGTTTCGTCAGCTGTCCCACTGCAATTTTTGTTTTGCCCTGGACTAAAGGACTTGCACAGCCCAGCTGAATTCATTCAGAACATCTTCAGCCTACATCTGCATCGCCCCAAAGGTGGACATCTGAAAGGGTTCCCCAAGAGCTGCTCCCCCCTGCACAGAAACAGCATGCAAAGGGTTTACATCAGTGATTGCATGCATTGTATTTTGTCAGCTCCGCCCTCTGCAATTTGTATTGTCTAGGACTAAAGGATTTACATGGTGCAGCTGAATTCATTCAGAACCATTTTAGCCTACATCTGCTTTGCCCCAAAGGCTGCAGCCAAAGGGTGTTTGCGGTTGGCTAATGTTACACCTGCTCTGTTATCATTTTAAAACACACCACCCTTTTCTTCCCCCTGTACTCCACTTACCCTTCCTTGTGGCAGAACGCTCCTTACCTACTGTAACAATGTATGTTAATGTTTGTTATTTTATTATTTTTCTTATTCCAACCCTATTGTACTGTGTTACGGAATATGTTGGTGCATTATAAATAAATGATAATAATAATTGATGCATCTCTGTCCTAAAATCCACTGTGGTGGAGATATATTGCAATGACTCCCAAAACATTCCTCAAAATAATCCATAAACAAATTTGCAAAACCAGGGGAAAAACAAACCCCTATTACATTCTGCTAATCTGTAAAAATAAATAGGAACCCCCATCCTCTCCCAAAAAAATGGTGTAAAATTACATAAATACTATCTACAATAAAGTAAATCGTAAAGCACAGTACGGTTAATGGGTCTTTCAAATAGTCAGATAATTTAATAACCATCTTCTGCGAAAAATAATCAACATAACATAATAAATTAGCCCTAAAATAATTAATTTCATACATTTGTGGATGTCCAGGAGGACACTTGAGGACTTTATTCATCTTGGGAAAATGATATATAGATGTATCAAGACTAAGGCTAAGGCCCCGGTCACGGCGCTGTAATGCGCGCCCGCGCTTTTGGCTGCGCGTTCCGGCGATTCCCCGGTCTGCAGCTCACTGCAGGAGCAGAAACCGGGGGGGGCGTGGCGGAGGAGTGACGGGGGCGCGGCCATGACATCACCCGGCAGGTTCGCCCTCATTGGCTGAACCGCCGGGGGGCGTGCCTAGCCGCTCGACACGAGTTCCTGCTCTCAATTCTATTGAGAGCAGGAGTAGCTCTCGCGCGAGCGCTGCGGCCCCCCCTCGCAGCGGGCCCGGTGCCATTGCGGGGAGGGCTCTCGTGAGCGCAGCGTCCGCCGCAGCGGATGCTGTAGCAGGCAGCGGGGGCAAGGCCTTACTGTCTCCGGAGCCGTGGCTGAAAAAGTTTAAAGTCACAGTTCCAGAGATAATGCTGCCATGGTCGCAATTCCAGGGATCCATGCTTCCGGATTGGACCCCCTGCCGCGATAATCCCAGGACATACTTGAAAACGAGAGGTAACTCTCAATGTATTACTTCCTGGTAAAATATTTTATAAATAAATAAATAAATAATTCTCTGGCACTGTGGCAGTCACGGTCGTAGTTCCATGGTTTGCCCCAGCGCTGAATACAGTAAGTCTTGCTACATCTGTATAATTGGGAAAATAGGATGTCAAGAAAGATATTAAAAAAATAATCTTTGATTTGGTAAAAAAAAAAAATACCCTTTCAATACCCTATGGTTAGTGGGATGGTTATTTAAAAGAGCATATGATTCAGAATCAGACAAGGTGTGGAGCCTCAGAGATTTAATAATCTTCATTTGGAAGTATCACTGCTCCTCTGTTATCAGCCTCACAAATTCTTGTTTTTTCATTTGTTTAGAGCATTCTTCTCTTGAGCTGTTAAATTAGAGGAATATCCATATGATCTATTTGGATCTAAAAGGTTTCTAAAAACTATTTTCACCAGTTAAACAAACAAATCATTACATTTTCCTTTGTAATTCTGAGGGTAAAAAAAATGTAAAACCTGAATGTCTGACATGTTTTCAATCTTCATGGTTACCATCCAACAGGCATATTAAATCAAAAATAGCCCTTTGTTCTATAGAAGTATTTAATCCCTCAAATTATTTGATCACATCTTCTATCAACCACAATTCCATCTGTCATATGTGATTTATTTGAATAAATATTTACTTTGAATATCTTTCTCTTTGAAAGGGGATTTAACTCCATCTCTCCTTTTATTCTTCCACTAATATTTTGATCTGTCTTATGTTATTTGATAAATGAGAAAGCGGTAAATCCTGATTCCAATGACTTTTTAATTTGAATTTGATTGATCCTAATGGGAAGATGAGCTATTAGAAATATTTCTAATACATTTCATAGAGGAATTAGACCTCCCAGATGTTTTAAGAATTGTATCCTGATTATAACAATGCTGTTTTTATGTTAGCACCAATATTTTTATGTTTATATTTATTTTTGTTAATATCTATTTTTATTATCTGTGTTATTATAATAATTCTGACTATTTTCCAGTATTTCTATTTCTATGATTATTCTTATTAGTAACCTGAATATTTGTCTTTGCAACAGACATTTTCTCCTTAGTATCAACTGGCCTCTCACTTTAATTTCTTTGTCTTTTCTTTTTAGCGGATCGACGTTTCAGTCCTAACATGTACCCTATGTAAAGATGTATCAAGATGATATCTTGATAAAGGTCCATGTTAGGACTGAACATCGTTCCACTTAAAATAGATTTGTTGTATTTCTCAAGTCCACTGGAGTGCCAGTCTATGGGCCTCATTCTGTAAGCGTCGATAAGGCACTTATCGACCACTTATCGGCCAAAATGGCTACTCATATTCAGTAAGCCTCGATAAGTGGGCGATAACGGCCTGTATCGCCGAAAAAATCTTATGACTAAAATCAAATCGCCGACCAAGCGGCGATTCTAGTACGCACGATTCGCCTATCGCCGCCCTAAAACCGCTAAGGTAATGAAGGGGTTAACCACCCGTGCCAGGCTTATTGTGGGTAGTGGGGGTGGGGGAAGGGGGTATTTGGATCACAACAGGTATAAATACATTCAGGTAAGTATACCTCTTATCCACCTTGATAAAGAGCTAACGCTTGAAATGCGTAGGTGTATGCTGTTTTTTTCTATGATACCATTAAATTAGTCTTTTTTCCACTTTGGTAACGTTCTCTCTTTTGATTTTCTTTTCCTATTGGGAAGTAGTGCTGTGTATTTTTTGTTCCTGTTTTTGTACCTGAAGAAAGACAGAAGCACACCTGTACCTGAGGACGTGGATTACCACCCAAGGATTACCACTGAAAACACATATTTCTATAGTCACATTTATTTATGTCCGTTGTGTTTACACATCCTGTAACTATACCTTTATAGATGTTGTGACATCTTATGACACATGTGAGTTGAAATACATACCATGAGCAGTCATTGACGTGATTTACCTTGAAAAAAAAAACATGAATGAATATAAAACATTGCCATGACATGTTCATGAAGAGAAGCAACACACCAAAGTGTCTATTTATTGTTAGATATGAAACACCATGTAGATTTAGTTAAATATAATATGAAAAACACAGTGGTGTACACATCATTGTGATGCATATGTCACACTGCAAAAATAACATTGTATGTAACCATACTGCACTAACTAATGAGTATGGACATAGTAGGTGTATTGTGTATGCATAATCAAAATGAGCATGTACATAAAATATTAATGTACTGTAGTAAACATCATTGTTGCACATACTCACAAAAAGTTTAAATGATAAGAATGATAATAGAACGTGTGGATGAATGACATACCGGTGCCACATGCATTTGTCCATACAGCAGAGAAGATAAAGAAGTGCGACTCATATTCATCTGTTTCCTAAGTGAATGGTATTTTGACAAATGTATTTATCATAACAAAGAATGAATATATGTATGTAGTACTATGAACATACATGTATTTGCTTACATGAAAAAAATGTGTTTATGACATTGAGACGTGTCTCAACACCACTGGCTGTTTGCTCAGTGTCAGCTGGTACATTGACGGGATGGTCCTCCTCCAAACCCTGACTTATGTCTGTTTGCACATTATTTCTGAGTGCCACATTGTGCAAAATGCAACATGCAATGATAATATCAGACACTTTAACAGGCTTATATTGATGTGCCCCACCAGTTATATCGAGACACCTAAATCTTGTCTTGAGAAGGCCAAATGTCCTCTCTATAACGGATCGCATCGATATATGGGCAACATTGTACCTCTCCTCTGCTTCATTTTGCGGGTATGGTACCGGGGTCAACAGCCACGGCCTAATTCCGTATCCTGAGTCACCTATAATCCATGGTGCACACATATGAAACAATTAGTGCTAACATTATAACATACAACAATTCCTATAAAAGCAAGAGTTTTGTGTTACCACATCATTAAATGTACTCACCGACCAGCCAACCAGGTCCAAAATAGCCTTCTTCGAAAGCATGGAAGACTGATGAGTTTCTCAGGATAGAGGAATCGTGATTGGAACCAGGGAATTTGGCTACCACATGCATAATCTTCATCGTGGCATCGCATACCACCTGTACATTCAGGGAATGGTAGTGTTTACTGTTGCGGTAAGCATGCTCACTCTGACTAGGCGGGATCAAAGCAACATGGGTAAAGGCCCGTGAGAATGTAGATTGCGAGACCCCGCCCACTATGCCCACTGTTGTCTGGAATGACGCGGAAGCAAGATAATGTAATGAGCACAGCATTTTAACAAGCCCAGGGACTGCACGACCTCTGGCTGTCACAAAATCTAAATCTCCCCATATCTCTTCATAAAGAGCTAAGATTGCTGCTGAACTCAAACGATAGCGACTTACTATCTCCTCCTCACTCATCCCATCTAACAGGGTTCTCTTCCTGTACAAACGAGGACGAGCCACAACTTCTCTCCTCTCTCTTCTCCTCTCATCTCCTTGCCCTCTCCCTGTCCCTCTCCCTCTCCTGTCCACATGCCTGTCCCTGTCCCTGCCACTGTCCCTTGCTCTGTCCCTAGGTTGGCCTATGACATCCTCTCTATCAGCAAGGATCTCGTTCAATAGAATGTTCCTCCGTCTCCTAAACAATCGCATCATTTTGAGGTCTGTAGCTGTGAATGAGCAGGTAATTGGCGTCCTTTAAATACCTATGTGATGATGTCAGGTGACATGCTAAAGTGCAAGGTGTTACATTACCATATCCAAGTAGTTGACTCCTAACCTGTATCCATTTGATCTAACAAGTATTATTTATCTTTATTCAGCAGCCAATCATGATCTTTCACAATGATGTAACGTTAAGCTTTGTTGAAGCATTTATTGAAAAGTATTTGTGGAATGTGTAATGCATGTACCACTTCTGAACGCAACACTCAGTCATCTAATTAGGATACAAGCATGAAATTGACGTTGAAAAAGTTCATTGCAACATGTGTAATTTGCAATGTTATTATCACATGTTCACATCAATTAATTATACTGTGCATATTCATAAATTTCTGGCATCAGGATAGTTGCTGTTGATTCAGTTTGAAACATGTAAGAAAGAGTAACTATTGTAGATGTGTGTATAAGTTAACATGAAGTGCTTGTAATGCATGGTGTCCAATGTAAACATGCAATGTGATTGAGTGTCCAATTGCGGACGTCATCAAAAAAGGGAGGACACAAAGTACATGTAAACATGAAAAGAAACAGCTACATTAACGTTTGATCATGCATTACACATTGAAAGCATTGTGTCATGTATAGCAACATTACTATACGCTGCATGTGTTATACTGTATGTGTGAAATGTGTAACATCATATAATAAATTGAAGCACAGTTACGTAACATGATGGATATGATGTGACCTGTTCCTTTAAGAGTTGAGTATAGGATTTTCCCTATACACATCATAACATGATGAGTAATATGACACGCAAATGATGATAACATCTAAAAGTACAATGTTATGCAAATAATAAACGTAAGGGGTGACACGATGAAATGAATGCCCTCTAAACTGTAATGCTAAGCCCATTTTTATTCTGAGCAATAAAACGTAAACACTAGTATAATGTTATACGTCCCCGCTCCATTGACTCCATTGATGTAGAGCTGAGTTTTTTTTCTAAGTGCCGTTCCGGCAACCTTGCCGATCGTTCTCCCCACTAACTTGCCAAATTTAGTTGGCGGGACGAATTCCCGATGAAATCTCCATTTTTGAGTGCCGATCAGCAACGATAAGCTGATCTGGGCTACTTGAATACAGCTGAAGAAAAAAACTGGCGATACATGCCGAAAAGAGGCTTATCGGCAGCCGAATGCCGATACTTTTTTTTCGCCAATAAAAAATGCTGATTTTGAACACTTATCGGCGCTTACTGAATCTGAAACCCAATTTTGGCGCATAAATGGCGAAAAAAGCCTTATCGGCGCTTACTGCATGAGGCCCTTAGTCGTTTTCTTGGGCTGCTTCTGCCCCCGCCATTGGAACCTATGGCACGACCCGCTCTATCAGCACGACCCTTTCTGGGGGTCCTGGATTCGGGGACCCGGTGGTGGTCGAGTGGGGGAAGGTCTAGGGACTAAGGGCAAAAAGAATTTTATTTCTGGGTGCCCTAGAACCAAAGATTCCCACGCCACTTAACGTTGAACTTGACTAATCAGTGATCAAAGCTCTTTTTCAGAAAAAGTATACGCTTTGCGGTTTTGCGGTTTGGATGGCAGCCAACTCGTTCCTGGAAAGCGCCGTCGAGGAATCTCCATTGAAGTCAATGAGCCCATTGACTTACAATGGGAAACCGTCACTCCTCCTCTCGGACGCCACCTGATGGTCTTCGAGGGAAACAGGTCCAAAACAGCTAGATCCGCCATTGAAATGAATGGAGCTCCAATGGCGGCCTATGGGACCCTGCAAAATGGTGCCTGAAAAGGCGGGAAAATTAAACAAAGGGCTACAATCACTATACAACTATTAACCCTTGCCCTCCCGGATGGATCCCAGTGTGTGTGTGGTGCAGACACTGATATAACAATAAAACATGGGAATGGGAACATACATATTCATGATAGAACAAGGGGTAAACCACATTCCTGGACCGCAGTCCAGTAAACCCCTTGTCTCCCTGGTGAGGTCAGGGGGTGGCCATATGAGGTGCAACCCCTTTAATACCGGGCCAAACCCTCTCTCCCTCTACAGCCGGTATCCCTATGCACCCCATAAAGGGGCCTGTATCTCTGGAAGCAGGGGGTCCCTGGACCTAAAACCAAAGCGATTCAGCTCCGGAGACCCTCTGCACATCTACACTATGAATAAAACACCCATATCAATAAACAATCATTCCTTACCTTTGCGGCTCTCTGCTATGGTAACAAAGCAGCATGAATGTATTTTTAATAATAGTGTACTGTGAGCAGGGTGTTCCCTTAGCTGAACCGCATTGATTTGTGGCTCAGAGACCCCCTGCTTCCCAAGTTACAGGCCCCGGTATGGGTCATCGGGTGCCAGTGTCGCCGCCATCTTTATAACGTCCCATACACGACGTGCCCGCTATAAAAATGGTGGCGACACTAGCATCGATGCCCCAAACTGGAGCCTGTAACTCGGGAAGCAGGGGACCCTGAGCCAGAAATAAATGTGGTTCAGCTCAGGCGACCCCCTGCTCCCGCACAATATTATTAAAATATATGTCGTCTCATTTTGAAGCCAGACGCGAGGAGGACAGACCTCCTGGAAGAAGAAGATGACCGTGGCGTGGCAGCCGAAGGTAAGAAGATCCCAGAAGACCACGAAAGAAAACGGAAGAAGACGGAAGAACACAGATGAAGACACCGTTGACGCTTTGTATTGCAAAGAAAACACTTGGTTTATTTTTTTATGGTTTTTTTATTTTTTTGGTTCCTGTTGCTATGCGTGGATTGGTTAGAGAGCTTGGTGTTCGACGGGAGTCGGTGAGTGGGGCAGCTAATGGTAAGTTTACAAAAGAAATGTATTTTTATTTAACTTTTACAGGTTGTTTTTTTTTTCAATGTGATAGTATTTTTTTTTATTATCATTTCTTGCCACTGTATGTATGTCTAGATCGATATATACATACAGGGTAAGAAATTATTTTGTTGGAAGTGCTTGTTTTGCAATATTTAAAATGTATTTTGCTGTGCTGCTATGCTTTAATGTGTGTGTAATGTAATTTTTGTTTAGATAGATGTAATTGTTGGTGTTGTTTGCTGTACTTTAGGTCACGGTGAGGCTTGCTTTTGTATAGTGGATTATTTTTGGTAGTTATATTTTGTCTGATGGTAACTTTTTTGTGAATGGTTTTGTTGAAGGATTTAAATAGTTATTTGTGTAATTTATTTGGATGGTATTTTAATTGTTTTGGGATTTGATTAATTAATGGTAATTTATTTCTGTTTACTTGCTTAGTTTAAATAGTATACATTTTTGTATGGAATTGTGTATTTTTTGGAATAGTTTATTGTTAACATTGATTGGCATAGTGTACATAATGCACAGATTTTTTGCATCATGTATACACTGTAAATTCAATGTTTTGATTGGCATTTGTAAGATATTGATTGGAAGATGAGAATTATTTTTTGGAAATAGTATTTATTTTTACTGTGGCTATATAATATTGTGATTTTCATATGCAAGGTGATGTATTGATTTGGAGAAGTGGTATTTTTATTTGTGCATGTTTTTGTTAACTCTTAAACATTTCTTTTTATATTGGTTAATCATGTGTATATATATATGTGTATATATATATATATATATATATATATATATATATATATATAGGAGAAAAAGAAGAGAGAGTGCACGCCCGCCCCATAGCGTAAAATAGTACATTTAATATTGAAAAGGAAGGGAAGGGAGGGGGGAAGAAATGCACTCACAAGAGTAAAAATCAGTCAAGCAATTTGTGAATAAATCACAACCATCCGGTATGTATGTATGTATATATCTATGTGGGTATGACCACAAGGGAGGTCCGGTTTCATGTATTAGAGCACACACTCAATATCAAAAATTCCAGATGCGATCTGGACGCATTTTAAAAAAATCACATCTGTAGCCAGGCACATTCTTCACAGTCATCAGTCCGACTGGTCACTACTCACTGCATTCGCGTTTGATCGGGTCTCTCTGGGTGTCCATGGTGGGGACATGGAGAAGGCCCGTTTGAGGCACGAGTGCAGGTGGATTGTGCAGTTGGGCACTATGATGCCTAACGGTTTGAATGATTGTTTGAGCTTTGCAATGTTCCTCTGATTCTGCAATGTAATGTTCTCTTATGTTTTAATATATGGCTCACCTACTGCTGTTCTTTTCTCTCCTTTCCCTGATTTGCTGTCCGATGCCCTTTGCCAGTCCACACCAACGGGATATCTGACACCAGAGATGACATCTTCGCTATGGTCCTTATATGGCATTTTCAAAGACAACTGATTCAAAATAAAGACCTTAGGACACAAAGAATACTCAAAGATCTAGGACGGGACATTGTACAGATTATGCTGTTTCAAGACTTTATTCAGAACAAGAAAATGATTTAGCATCAACAGACTCCGTTATGGGAGCCTCTTTATTGGATCAACTATCCTGTTATACTATTATTCCAACATCTAACATTTCATCCTCATCACAGTGTTAAACCTGACTGGGGACATAAGGGACACCTCAACAATTATCCAGCTGTTTCTAGTGCTTTGCCGTTTTGGTGGACCATTTGCAGCATGTCTGATGAAGATTTTGTATATATATATTTATATATACATTTTTTGTTTACAAGTGTCCTACAGACAGAGGTTTATTAAGTTTCCAGGACTGATTATGTGCGTTTCCAGGGTTGTTATGACGACGGCACGACCCCAGGCCTCCATTGCGAAGACACCATTAAGTACCTCTGATTCCTCATACCATTGAAGCTTTTCTCTGGCTTCAGCAACTTTTTTCATTACTAAAATGGCTGCAATGACGTCACCACGTTTCGACGTCGTTTACGTGATGACGTCACGTGCGTCATCACGCATTTTCTCTACATGATGACATCACCAGCACGACGGGGCGCTTTAAAACTATTAGATAGATGGACTAATCAATGGAGACCTTTATATGCGATGACGCTGGTTATACACCATTCCATTGATTCTTATTAGCTACAGCTGCCAGATTTAAGATTTTTGGCGCAATTTTTGCTACCGCTACTCTCCTATATATTTTAGCTCATTCCTCCCACACACCACTCCCAGAAGAAGGCCGTTCAATTGAAATGCGTTGGAGTGGGAGTGTTCTGGAGGGGGACCCCTGACTTTTCACCATAGGGACACACCTGTCCACTGGCTTCACACATCAGCTTTTGGTGACGTATTATTTCCACCTTATGCTACTACATGCTGGTTATGCTTCTGGACATCTTTCATTGGCACTTTTTGTTTGATAGTATTATCATTATCACGAATTGAGGTTTATGTTATCCTCTCTACAATTATTAGCACTCAGTTTCTGCAGCACTGTAGTGCTATTTGTCTTATGTGATTCATTGTGCCTAGTTGACTGGCATCAGCAGCAACATTGCAACTCATGCTATGCTTATAAACCATGATGTCAGCCTACTTCAACAATTAAGTTGATTGTTTGTTCTTTTTACCATACTATGTTCCTATAGGTCATTTGAATTGTTCTTGTGGAGACCCCCTCCCTTTTTAACATTTCATCACCTGTTTTTATTTATCATTAATAAAATAATTACTTACATTTTCCATGGTATACCCGTGTGCTCATTATATGGATGCTTTTTTGTCGTATTGCTATTACCATTATCCATTGAGCACCACTATCTACCTAATAATATAAATTGTACATTTTTTACAGTTTTTGGGTAACACTTATTACTGGCGTGTATGCGGTATAACTTTGTGTTCTATCATATATATATATATAAATATATATATATATATATATATATATATATATATATTTGCATGATGAAGCCACTGTACAAATGAATGGGTGAAGGGTGGGTATCGGGCCAGGGTGGCTTAACCCCTTAATTACCTTTGCGGTTATTAACCGATAAGGTGATTAAGGGGTTAATTGATATAAGAATGTATTTGCAATGTATTGGCTATGTATTTTGTTGGCAACGGAGGACAGAGGGAATTTGCTGGTGAAGGGGCTTCATATTGATGAGGTTAGAAGAACTTTATTTATTTTTTTATGCTTGTTAATGTGTTTAATAATGGACAAATAATCTATTATCCATATCTGGATAATAGGTATTTTGCCCATTACTATACTGTATGTGTGTGGCGGGGGGGGGAGGGGGGTATTTATGTGTTTAAATGTATAGGACAGGTTTATTTTTTTTACATACAGGGTTGGTTCCTTAGGTCCGCGGGGACCTCTGGAGACCACCTGAGGTCTCCTCGGATGCTCACGGGTACCAGGCTGGCGGGTCCACGGGGGACACCTGAGGACCCTCAGACACCTGTGGGGCTGACCCGGAGCCCCCCAGACACCCGTGGGCCTACCCGTTGAGACTCCATTTGGGGCCCATGGAGACGCGCGGAGACCACCTGGAGGACCATGGCGACTGCCGAGGACCACCCGTAGGCCTCCAGACCCTGTTTGAAACCTTTTGCTGGGCCACTGTGAGGCTTATGGACACGCGGCAGGGCCACCGGGGACTCGTGTGGGCCTGGGGTATTAACCCTGTATGTAAAATAATAAATCATGTATTTATGGGGGGCTGTTGTGTATGTATTTTTTTTTTTGGGTAGCGGGGGTGGGCGAAGTGGGTATTAGCCCCAACGGTGGGTGTTTAGGGCTTGCGGTGGGTAGTGGGAGGGCTTAACCTCTTCATGACCGTAGCGGTATTAACCGCTAAGGTAATGAAGGGGTTAAGTCCACCCGCAACCCCCCAGGCAAGCCTAAACAGCCACCAAGGGCCAAATACCCCCTTCACCCACCCCCGCTACCCACAATAAACCTGGCACGGCAGGTTAACCCCTTCATTGCCTTAGCGGTTAGCCGCTAAGTTAATGAAGTGGGCTTTAAATGCATTTTTCCTGCCTCAGATGCATGCCGGGGGCCTCCGGTGCTGGAATTAATGGTTATCAGCTCCGGAGACCCCCGGCATCAATCACAGACAGGAAAAAGGCCTGATTTTTTTAAGTGCCGTTCCGCCGCTCATCCGCCGCCTCTCCCCAGCAACTTGCCAACTTTTTGGGACAAGAGAGATTGGCTTGAAAAAAAAACCGCCCAAAAACTTAGCGTTTTTTTCGCTTTTCGCCAAGTTTTTGGGGCTTACTGAATCGTGGTAGGCATTTTTGGCGCAAAACGGGCAAAAAGTGCCTTTTCGCCGCTTACTGCATGACCCCCTTAGTCTCCTATGACAAATTATAAATCCGTTTTGGCTACACACTAATCCTGCCAATCAGGAGCTACTGATGTATCGAATTGTATTCGGTATGTATTGAAGAAATGTATCCAATATCATTGGTTCATCCCTTCTATCTTTTAATATTTTTATGTGCCATGAAAAAATTCTAACCATGGACATAATGCATGAAGAAAATGCTAAGTGACCTAATTAAGACTGCAGCTGTTTTAACCTTATTTTTTTTAATATTAATGTTTTCTATACCAATAAATGCAATCTTTGCAGCGTATCCTCTGGCAGCTGAAACTCCATAACCCCGGTGTCAGTTTCAACACCTAAAAAGCATAAAACCTTTGATGGACCTAATGTCCTTTCCACAGCCAGAGGAACCCCAAATGTATTCACTAACCAGCATAACGATGATATTAATAACCTCTCAAGGCCAATCAGGACTGCGGGAAATTAAACTAACTAACTTGCAGCAGTTGCTTCTAAGCAGAAATGCTTTTAAGTAGAAATCTTTAAAGTAGTATGGAAGTTTAAAAAAGGAAGTTGGATCCATTGATCTGCCTCTCATCTCATCTCTTGTATTGTCTTTTCTCAGGTAAAAACATCTCAAATTGTCTGTGTGACCTGCAATCCTCATACCCTGCTGTCTATTTAGTTCAATTTAGGTAAAAACATCTCAAATTGTCTGTATGGAAATCATCCCCCTATTGCCTTAATTTAATTCATCTTTCACACTTGTGCAAGACAACACCCACCTTAGAAAAACCATTTGCTTTAACTACCCTCACATGTGCTAATTAAGTTTGTTGTACCAACCAGGTGACGTTCTAAATGTATATAAGTAAACTCACAACAGCCATTGCTGCCTGCAGCCTTTGCTCTTAAGCAGAAATGCTTTTAAGTAGAAATCTTTAAAGTACACTACCGACACACTTTATTAAAGTGTGGCCGGTACCGCAAGCCGGGAGATTTCCCGGCTTGCTAGTGGCCGCCCCTCGGCGTGCCGCGCGTCATAGACGCGCGGTCACGCGTCTTCGGGAGCGTGCGCCCCCTGCACGCGCGTCCAGGGGCTCCCCGAGGGAGCCCTGGTGTCCCGCGATCGCGGGACAGCGGCAGGGGGTTCCGGGGGACCCGGCAGACCCGGCAGCGGTAGGGAGAGCGCCCCGATCGGAGGGCGCTCTTCCGCTGCTTCGGCGCGCACCCGTCACTCTCGGGCGCGCGCCAGGCTACTGCTGCGGCCAAGAACGGGCAAATGCTCGAATAAACTTGGCCGCAGCAGTAGTATGGAAGTTTAAAAAAGGAAGTTCAAAAAGAAGTGGAATAAGTGGACACAATCTACTGCTTCTGATTCCTGCATTTGTTCTACGCTGGAAAGGAGGATATCATCCCAGACTGCACATCTCAACACATTACTATTGCTGTGATGCCGCCTTTACTTTTTATATTTGCTGTAACCTCACTTATTTTCAAATTATGCAATTCCTTCCACCAGCCTCATCATGTCTCTAACTCTATTCATATTTCACCATCTCTCCTTACTTCACCACTTCTCAGTTCACATGAACTCCTCTCTTACCTCCACCCTCTGTCACCATACAGCTATACCTCCTGCACTAAAACACACCCCTACAAATCATCCTCACACATCCTCTTTCTATCCATGCTTCTCCTCCTTGCTTCTGGGGATATCTCTCCCAATCCTGGTCCCTGCCTTATTTCTACTTGCTCTCGTCCTCGCCTTCCACATGCAACTTCTACTCCTTCTGGTGTCAACCCCTCTAACCTCATACCCATCCCCTGCCATCCTCCCTCCTCTCTCCCTTTCTCCTGTGCCCTTTGGAATGCTCGCTCCCTCTCTAACAAGTTCCTCTCTGTGCATGACTTCTTTCTCTCTCACTCCCTGCTTCTCTTTGCAATAACTGAGACCTGGCTCACTCAGTCTGACTCTGCTCTGGAAGCTGCCCTCTCCTATGGTGGCCTTTCCTTCTCCCACACTCCGCGCCCTGGTGGCAGGGGTGGAGGCGTGGGGCTCCTGCTCTCCTCTCTCTGCCGTTACCGAACAGTTTCTATTCCCCCCTCTCTTGCTTTTCCCTCCTTTGAGGTTCACACAGTCCAGATCTTCTCTCCTCTCCCGGTCCATGTGGTGGTCATCTATCGCCCACCTACCTCTACTCATCCCCCTTCTGCCTTTCTCTCTCACTTTGAATCCTGGCTCTCTTTCTTTCTCTCCTCAGACTCCCCTGTTCTTCTCCTTGGGGACTTCAATTGCCGCATTGATGACCCCTCTCTCCCTTGGGCTTCCCGCTTTCTTTCTCTAACCTCTTCTTTTGGCCTTCAGCAGTGGACTGCAGCCAGCACCCACAAGGATGGCCACTACTTAGACCTGGTTTTCACTAAAAACTTCTCTCTCTCCGATTTCTCCATTTCCCCTTTTCCTCTCTCTGACCATCACCTCATCTCATTTTCTCTCTCTCGCTTCTCATCATCTCCATCTCCATCTCGCCCTCGTTTTTGCAGAAACCTGCGCTCTATTAACCTACCAGCTCTTGATTCCACTTTACACTCCTCCCTCTCCTCTCTCAGTTCTGCTTCAGACCCTGACAACCTGGTCAGGAACTACAATTCTGCCTTATCTTCCTCTCTTGATCTTCATGCCCCGCTTTCTCTCTGCCGTCCTCGTCCTTCTAACCCCAGACCCTGGCTAAACTCCCACACACGCATGCTGCGTTCCTCCACTCGTTCCTCTGAACGCCTCTGGAGGAAATCTCATACGCTCGCAGACTTCATTCACTACAAATTTATGCTATCCTGTTTCAACTCTGCCCTCTTTCAGGCTAAACAAACCTACTTTTCATCACTAATCAACACACACAAGTCTAACCCACGCCGTCTCTTTTCTGTCTTTGACTCTCTACTCAGACCACCCTCAGCTGCTTCCTCTTCTTCCTCCATCTCACCTCAGGACTTTGCTGACTTTTTTAAGGAAAAGGTGGAGTCCATACGGCAGAACATCCCATCTGTTGCCTCCTCCCATCCCACAATGCTTCCCAACTCTCCTCCTGCCTTTCTTGACTCTTTTTCTGCTATCTCGGAGGAGGATGTATCACTGCTGATCTCCTCTTCTCCCTCTACCACTTGCCCTCTTGATCCCATTCCCTCCCATCTCCTAAAACCTCTTGCTCCTTCTATAATCCCTATGCTCACACAGATCTTTAACTCTTCCCTCTACTCTGGTACCTTTCCTTCATCCTTCAAGCATGCAACCGTTATACCATTACTAAAAAACAGCAAGCTTGACCCTACCTGTCCTTCTAACTATCGACCTGTCTCCCTCCTGCCTTTTGCCTCCAAACTCCTTGAACGTCTTGTATTCTCTCGATTGCTACACTTTCTCAACACCTATTCTGTACTAGACCCTCTACAATCTGGCTTCCGCACTGCTCACTTTACTGAAACAGCCCTCACTAAAATAACTGACGACCTCCACGCTGCCAAAGACAGAGGTCATTACACTCTGCTCATATTACTCAACCTCTCTGCAGCATTCGACACCATGGACCTTCACATTCTCCATACTCTTGGTATTCGGAACAAAGCTTTATCCTGGATCTCCTCTTACCTCTCCCATCGTACCTTCAGTGTCTCTTTTGCTAACACCTCCCCCTCCTCTATTGATCTCTCTGTGGGGGTACCCCAGGGCTCTGTCCTGGGACCCCTTCTCTTTTCTCTCTACACACTCTCTCTAGGTGACCTAATCACATCTTTTGGGTTTAAATATCACCTCTATGCTGACGACACACAAATTTACCTTTCAACCCCTGACCTTACACCTGCTATACAGACCAAAGTTTCTGAATGCCTCTCTGGAATATCATCCTGGATGGCCATCCGCCGACTGAAACTTAACATGGCAAAAACAGAGCTCCTTATACTTCCTCCCAAACCTGGCCCTACTACCTCCTTCCACATTGCTATTGGAAATACGATCATTCACCCAGTAGCCCAAGCACGCTGCCTAGGGGTCACACTTGATTCCTCTCTCTCATTCTCCTCTCATATTCAAAACGTTTCTAAAACTTGTCGCTTTTTCCTCCGCAATATCACAAAGATACGCCCTTTCCTCTGTTACTCAACTGCTAAAACTCTGACTCAGGCCCTCATTCTCTCACGTCTCGATTACTGCAACCTCCTTCTGTCCGGCCTTCCTACCTCTCACCTGTCTCCCCTACAATCTATCCTAAACGCTGCTGCCAGAATCACACTACTCTTTCCTAAATCTGTCTCCGCATCTCCCCTCCTGAAATCCCTCTCCTGGCTTCCGATTAAATCACGTATCTCACACTCAATTCTCCTGCTCACTTTTAAAGCTTTACATTCTTCTGCTCCTCCTTACATCTCAGCCCTAATTTCTCGCTATGCATCATCACGACTCTTGCGTTCTTCTCAAGGATGTCTTCTTTCTACCCCCTTTGTATCTAAAGCTCTCTCCCGCCTTAAACCTTTCTCACTTTCTGCCCCACACCTCTGGAATGCCCTTCCCCTCAATATCCGACTAGCCCCCTCGCTATCCACCTTTAAGACCCACCTTAAGACACATCTGCTTAAAGAAGCATATGAGTAGCACTGGATAATCATGGACACATGACACATAAAGCTTGGCCCCCTGCAGACGCACTTACTAGTATTCCCTCCTACTGTCTCTGTACGTTCTCCCTACCTACCAATTAGATTGTAAGCTCCTCGGAGCAGGGACTCCTTCCTTAATGTTACTTTTACAGTATGTCTGAAGCACTTATTCCCATGATCTGTTATTTATATTATTTGTTATTTATATGGCATGTATTACTACTGTGAAGCGCTATGTACATTTATGGCGCTATATAAATAAAGACATACAATACAATACAATACAACTAACCACTGAGATCTGAGTCAGTTGGGTCTCACCTTAAAACCTCAGGGTCCAGTTTCAGCTGGATACCTTCTGTGGAGATTAATGCCTCAGAGTCACAGTTCCTCAGGACTGAGTACACACTCCTCCCCCTCCAGTCCCAGTAATAGCCATTTCTCCAGACATGTGGGCCGAACAAAGGGTTTCTCAGTCCTGCATGTCCAGAGACCTTGACTTTGCTTTAAAACACATTTTTATGCTTGTAGTTTACACATATACATTACTGGGTTTAATACATAACATGCTGGTCATATGAGCCACGGGTAGATGGGTGTACAGGGCATTCCCGTATATCAGTCAGATGGATAGGGGCCGGACTCCGGGATTAACCTTTAATATGCTGGTCTCTGGACCTCTTACCATTACACAATTGTATACTGATGCCGCAAGAGCTTCTTTTTCGGTATACCCAAATGGCCAATGGTGTGTTTGGCAGTGGCCTGCATTATGGGCAGGCCATGGTTATAACAAAAAATATGGTTTTAGAATTTTTTACTGTAGTGTGGCAGTAAATGTTTGGGGTGTCTCTTTTCGGAGTAGGAGTTTTGTTTACATTCAACAACATGGGGGTATTACAAGCAATTGATAATCTGCAAGTTGTGAGACTGCATAGACACTTAGGGGCCGATTCATAAAGCAGTGATAAAACCAGTGCATCGTCACCCGACTTTGCATTTATCGGGCACTAAAACATGAAGGCAAAAAGTCCTATGTACTAAGAATGAACTCCATTTTTTTAAACGCCAATAAAAAAAAAGCAGTGCTATCGTACTATAAATCCTAGTGAGCGGCAACTGATAGAAAAAATTGCAGCCTAGAAGAGCTGCATGGAGATGGTGCGTCTCCATGCACGGCTCTTACAAGCATTCGTATAGTTAAAATATTGATTTTAATTATAGTGTACATGAGCAGGGGGACACCAGAGCTGAACTGCATTTATTTCAGACTTGGGGTACCCCTACATCCCGAGATACAGGCCCTGGTATGGGGTGCCAGTATCCCCTGTGCTATTAAATCTCCCGCGTCATGTGACTGTGAGATTTGAATCCTGCAGTGGGACCTGTAGCCATACCGGGTGGGGCCTGTATCTCGGGAAGTAGGGGGTCCCTGAGGCTGAAATCAACGTGGTTCACCTCAGAAGACAACTTGCTCCTGCACACTTATCAAGATGAAGTCACCAAAACCAAAATGGCTGCTATCACATGGTACTAGAACCAATAGGATTGGGGGTCATCCTATTGGTTGTAGTAAACCATGTGACGGCAGCTATTTTGGTTTTGGTGATGTCATCTTAAAGGGAAAGGAACCGGAGCCGTTCTGATTGACAGGCTTATCTCCCCTTTGATGACATCACATCCTTAGAAATAAAATACAGGTGCGGCCCCCTTTATCCTAATGCCACCGTAGCGGCGTAACTCTGATAACCGCGGGCAGTTGCAGTATATTTTCTTTTTTCCCGGAATATGCTCCGGTATTTTAGCGCTCGTATTGTAGCATATTATTAGCGCTGTCTGCAATACTGCAATACGTTTAAAAACTCAGGTGGGCGTTCGCGAGCTGTTGTCTTCAAAGTCTAATACTGTAGCAGTTCAACCTATGTCAGTACACAGTCTGTGTGTGTGTGCGCAGTAATTGCAAATTTGCATATTTATTCATGCATGTACTGTACTGTGTGTCTCATTTAAACATTGTTGAAACGCATAGGCGTGTGCTGTAACAGTATCACATTTCAGCGTACAGTATATAGCACTCTTCCCTCGCTCGCCCCCGCACACACACAGGATAATGTACTGCACTGCAGTATTTCAACTTCTTATCTACAGTACACCTCTCCCACGCCATTCCTTTGAACGGATGGTTTCTGGCTTCAATAACATTCTTGTCATCACATTTCTGCGTGTATAACATTCAGTGCAGTGCAGAGCCTGGTTTGATTTACTATATTGTTCTGTGTTGATTATTAATGCTCATTAGGGGGGAAAAAGTTCAAGAGTGACAAAAAAAAAACCATTTTTTTTCTCGTCATTTTTTATTATTATTTTCTCAACATGTTCCTGCCTAAACCATCTTGATATTACGATATTCAATCGGGGCTGTAGCTTTTGACTGCGACACTGCGTTTAACTGCACATGATTTGTGTGATTTTTATGTATTTGAGGGTGTGGGGGGTCAAATCATTATGAAAATATTTCTTTGAACTGTTCAGGGATATCCTTAAATCAGCTTTACCCCCCCCCCCCCCCCACACACACACACACACAAGGCTCGCTCAAGGATTTCAACCTCTTATCGACACCTCTCTCAGACCTTTCAGACCATTCATTGATTTTCCTATTGTTGGCTTTGAGTTACTCTCTGCACCTGCGTGTAATCCTCTTTGGGAAGGGAGCTGTAGTTGATTATTACGGCGCATGCGTGAATTGCTTGCGAAGTTCAAGAGTGACCAAAAAAAAAACATTTTTTTTTTCTCGTCATTTTTTTATTATTATTTTCTCAACATGTTCCTGCCGAAATCATCTTGATTTTACGATATTCAATCGGTGCTGTAGCTTTTGACTGCAACACGGTGCGTTTGACTGCACATGATTTGTGTGATTTTTATGTATTTGGGGGTGTGGGGGGTCAAATCATTATGAAAATATTTCTTTGAACTGTTCAGGGATATCCTTAAAGCAGCTTTACCCCCCCCCCCCCCCCCGCACACACACACACACAAGGCTCGCTCAAGGATTTCAACCTCTTATCGACACCTCTCTCAGACCATTCATTAATTTTCCTATTGTTAGCTTTGAGTCACATATCTGCGCCTGCGTGTAATCCTCTTTGGGAAGGGAGCTGTAGTTGATTATTACTGCGCATGCGTGAATTGCTTGCAAAGTTCAAAAGTGACCAAAAAAAACAAAACATTTTTTTTCTCGTCATTTTTTATTATTATTTTCTCAACATGTTCCTGCCTAAACCATCTTGATATTACGCAGTACATCACAAGATTATTAAAACAATACAGTACATGCTGTACGGGTATAGAATACACATACTGTATGTACTGGAATACATGTAGAATAAATGCATACTTTATTTTACGGGTTTATTATACAGTATGTATATAAAAAAGTATTGTATGCTGTCTGAAAACAACAGCATACTGTTTCAGGTTTTCTATGAAGCTCTCAGTTACAGTATTCTATCCTAATCAATAACAACGGCCACTAAACTGTTGACTCCGGTACATGGTTTTCTAAATCCGATTCAGCAATGTACAGGCATCGTTACACAAAGCGATATTATCCATTGAAATCCCTCCATTTGCCGTTTTACGCATAAGATGACATAGTTTTCTTTTCTGAGGAAAAATAAAAGTACAAATTTTACTGTAATGGTCAGTCAGTCCCCCTAAAGAAATTCCCACAGTCAGTCCCACCAATAATTTTCACGGGGGGCGTCTCCTGTTCACATGTGCATGCGCCTACTGTAGATGTGATGACACGCATATGCGTTTCAAGAAGGTTCCAAAGCGCATGCGCCTAGCTTTCCACCAATTTTCAGTGCTACTGTAGAAGCTGCTCAGCCAATGATATTGCATACAGGAGAATCGCTTGACTGTGCATTGATATTGATATTTCAAAAAAAGAATATAATACGTAACATTACTCACCATAGACTTTGCCAATCAGCTGGCGCCGAGCCACTGCCAGTCCCGTATTCTTGATTATACAGGTAGTTGACAGGTGACAGTGGGACTACTACACCTGTAGTTGACAGCTGATGAGGCTGGAAATCGCTTTGGTACATGCAAGCTTGCTGGAATCTGTACGCGAAATCCGGCTCAGGTTGCATGTATCCGGGCGGGGACAGACAGCAAGGGTTGCCGATCACCAGGTTTTCACTGACGGTCGGACCGTTATTGGAAGCTGGCGCTGTCGCTGGCGCATTGCTTGCCAGCGACTGACGTTTCTTAGTTGGTGACCTTTTGCCTTTTGAAGTCTCCATGATCAAAGATACGGGAAAAATCTGGTGCTACACACCAATACCCTCCAATAACACCGGGATCAATACGAAAAAAACACGGATCGATACATAACTTTTTCCTTATTGCACGTTTCCACACATGAGCATCTGGTGAAAATGTGTAAAAGTCATAGTTTTCGATAAAATACTGATAAATTTGACCGACTATTGCCATCTTATCATCTGTTGCATTAATCGCGGCCCATATTAAATAAGCGTACGTTATGTCGGGTTTTTGGAACACGGACTGCAGCGGTGCACTCATTTCGGGACTCTCTGGACAATAAAATAACACCAGACACTGTGCATTTATTTTTTAATATGAAAAGCCTACTGTAGATTTATACATTATTGTAACTTCTTCAGTACCAAGGTCAATTTACAATAGGCCACTGTGGTATTTTTTTAAACACCTGCAACTCGACACATTACTGAAGCTCATGCGCATGACAATTCATGAATATCTGCCACCTGGCGGATACGCGAAGAATTGCAACCAATAAAATCCTAACCATTATCAATAAACAATCAATAAACACATCAACCGCGGGTGACACCGGCATGAATGCAACATAAATGCGGCATGAACGTGGTGAAGTGCGTGGCATTCAGAAAAAATCCCCGAAAAAAATCGGAGATGTTGGAGAATAAAAGGGGACGCGGCTGTACCTGTCACATGGTTATCCCAGCCAATCAGATTGGGTGGGAACCACTTGTTAGTGAAATGGTTTGTTACAGGCCTTATATAAGGCCCGTGCAGTCTCATTTGATGCCAAGAAGATGCAGAGGCAACATCTCCCCCCAATTGGATTCTAATTAACTGTACAGATGAAGATGAATGAAGATGAAGATAAAAAAAGAAGAAAGAAGACCCTCAATTGGATTACAATTAACAGATGAAGTTAAAGAAGAAAAGAAAGAATAAAGAAAGAAGAAGAAAATAACTTTCTGTACCTGAGTACCATGGCTGTTGAGTATCATTGCTTCTTTGGCCGAGCGCTTCCTGAGACCCCTGGAATCGGAGGGTGAAGAAATCTAAAGGTAAGAAAAACCATTGAATTAATGTTATTTTAATTTTGCCATTTTTTTCATTGTATTTTTTCATTTAGATTTTTGTTTTTATTTGTGGTATTTGCTTTTTAATTCTTGTTTATTTTTGGTGTGTTTATTTGGTGATTGTTTTGATTGAATTTTATATTTTGGGTGTTTTTTTTGTTTTTTTCGTTTGATTATTAACTGTCATAGAGGTAAATCATGCCCATATTATATAGGCATGATGTACCATTGTGCCAATCAATTGGTATCTTGGCATTTGTGATGCATTTTTTTTTCTATGTAATGTGTTTTATTTTGGGCCTGGTTTTTTTTTTTCTTCCTCATTTATTGCTATAGTGGCAAAGCATGCCCATATGATATGGGCATGATTTAACACTGTGCCAATCAATAGGTAGCGGGGGGGAGGTAGTTGTCCCAGTTGGGTAGCGGGGAAGGGTGGGTTAACCCCTTAATTACAATATCAGTTACTAACCGCTAAGATGATTAAGGGGTTACTGGCCATTCGATTCTATTTTTGATTGTATTGTTGCTGCCAATGGAGGACAAGGACTGTGATGAGGATGAGAACGGTCTTCACCCTGGATGGGGTAAGTGCAAATTTGATTTACTTTATCCTGGTTTTATTTTTAATGGGCAAATGCACTATTGCCCATACCTGGATAATATTAATTTTGCCCATTACTGTACTGTATGTAAGCCTTTAGCTGGTGCTAAAATATTGAGAGATTTTATAGGTCGATAAGCTTACATGTATCTGCTTTGTGAATAGCAATTACTGGCAACAAAAAGTGTTTTTGGCTTTTTTTAGCCTATCGG
This sequence comes from Ascaphus truei, assembly GCA_036426205.1. Lineage (NCBI taxonomy): Eukaryota > Metazoa > Chordata > Amphibia > Anura > Ascaphidae > Ascaphus > Ascaphus truei. Next base: position 62,061,503 of record CM071570.1, read on the forward strand.
AAGACTTTTTTACCTCTGGCTGTTAATGGGCTTTAAAAAGCAATTATAGCACAATACTGCAGTGTTATCACTGCTTTGTGACTAGCAGAACAGCTAGTATCGCGCTATAAGGGCATTTAACACCCATTAAACTGCTTTGTGAATAGGCCCCTTAGTGCTCTGCTGTGTTCAGCTAAACATGTGGAGTAAGGAAAAACACATTCCTGGTGCCTAACTAACCTACAGTTATTGCTGATAAAATGTCTCATTTGCTGTGGGAGGCATTTTGGAAGCTAGCACCGTAAGCGAACGGGGAGGGCTATAGATGTCCCCCCATTCCACTGGGAGTTGGTATTGCCACAATAGGTGATCTAATACAAAATTCGGTTTCTCAGGCTATGTGGGGGACCTAGCTTAGTGATTGGAATAGTTGGAATAATTTTAGCAGCCAATTTGGAGAAGTGGATGATAACATGTTACAGGGTGTTATAGTATGTTTTTTGCTTAGCCTAATTCAAGAAGGTATGTTGGGTTTACCCATTAGCAAGAGATTAGAAGGGATTTCATTTTTTTATATAACTGGTAGAAGACTGATCCAAGACTTTTTTTTAATAAAGGAGGTAGTGAAAGGTTAGACCAGGGGATGGAAGGTAGCAGATTCAAGAAGGCCTACATCCCTGTCCTTACTCCAGCCGATGTTTTCTGTGTTGAATAGGATTTATTTTTCAGAGTTTGAGGGTAGTTTCAGTGAGCTACTTTCAGCAAGTAAGTCTCGTCCAGGACTCTGTTCCTATCGGATGTTGTCATTTTTTAATTTATTATTCCAAGACGGATCAAGATGGAAAAGGGGTTTGGTTGCAGCTTGGCACTCAGGTAATGAGTTATGTCCAGTACTAGTAATACAAAACTATTTAAGAAGTAGATGTTGGTGCCACAGGCCTTTCTTTATTCATTGGGGAGTGCATCCTACAGTTCCCATGTTTCTTCTCTATTTTCCTAAATACCTTCCCAAATGTAAATTAATTTTAGAGGGAAGATATTTCAAACAAACAGGCAACAATAGAAAGTATTTTTCACTGTGCTCGAAGAATCCATGCTGTAGTTTCAGGAAAACCCCTACATAAGGTAAAAATGTTTCATATCTGCGGAAGGGGATTGCTGCTTTAAAGCATTGTGAAGGCTTAATTGGTATAGAGTAGACCTGAACAGATGTTATTAAAGATGCACATGGCAGAGATTAAATCTATTTCTATGCTGTACTTTGTTCAGTCAAGCAAACAAAAGCAACAGAAAGGAAATTAAGTCTAGAGAAGCAGTGGATGATATACTTATATTTTTCCTGTCCTTAGCTGACAAGGTCAACATTTGTAGAACGTATGTCTGAATTCACCGTACTGTGTTCATGTCTGGAAACTTGCTGCTAATTACTGTGGTCACACTTCCTAATTCAGGAACAAGAACTCTGCAACCTCTGAACAGGAATGTGCCCCCTAGATGTGAAGTGATGACCACAAAATTGGAATATATTTCAGTGCAAAAGAGAGTTTTATAAGGTGAAGACATATTATTACTTAAAGGCAGATACCAGAATGATTTAGAGGAAAGTTCAATGACCATGAAATCATGTGAGTGTTTCAAATTACTTTCAGATATATTACACTTAGCTGCCAAAGCCATTATACTGTATATGGAAAAGAACAAACACTTTGTAGGCATCCTTTGAAAACCATGAGATTGTGTTGCATAGTTTATAAACCTACACTTTTATTTTATTACAAAATAAAATGAAATTTTAGAATAGTGTAAAGGTTTTTTTTTTTACCATAATACAAAGCTTTTAAAAAGTTGGTCCAAAGAATCTCAAGTGTTTTCAAATCTCTGTTCTCATGCATTTAAGTACAGTATAGTACTTTGACTTTGCAGTGCCCTTGTACATTACACTCTGTCACCATCATATATACCTTATTTTCTCTCTGCCATATTATAGTGTATATGAGAGGTTTGATTCTTATACAGGAAACCTTAACTTTTTGTTCTCAATTTATACCCAATCATTTATATTCTGCCTCCAAGCTTTAAGTGAGTGAATGCCATATTTAAAAGGTTATACATTGTCTATATTATATTCATTAGAATATATTAACAATAACAACAGGTATTTAACATATTATTTTGTTATTAATTGGTAACCTGAAACTTGGGGGAGGGGGGCTTATTTTAAGTCCTCCCCATTGTGTGATGTTACTATGTGTTCAACAGCATTTGTCCTTCCCTTCTCTTAATCCTTCAACTGCTTTGTCCTCTGACAAAAGATGACGTATAATTAATCGGCCATCTGACCATATTCCCTGCTTAAAACCTATGAAAGGAACTCTGACATTTATTCACCAGGCTAATGGCAGATATTGTTAGGAAATAATGCTGTATGAATGCTGAATAATTTACTGAAAATATCCCCTAAAATGGAAACCAGTAGTTGCAATATCTACTGTACACAAACAGATTTCTTATTATGCATAGCAATGAGTTTGCACCCGTGCTTCTTTTAGAGTGATGCATAAACCTGGTCTCAGCAGTTATCTACAGTACCAGTCCCGATTACACACTTAGAACAGTGATAAGAGTAGTGCCCGTCAGACTGAATTTCAAGGAATCTGCAACACATCCACGGAAGCATCTGAGATAGAGTTCCAGACTATTACCAGTTCAATGTGAAAGTGTAAGGAATCGGGGAGCGCGTCCCCGTGGCGCACTTCCTCCTTATCTGATGTCTCGCGCAACCCCTGATGTCTCGCGCAACCTTACAGCGGGCGCGCGCTCCCGCAGGAGCTTTTCTGATGTCGTGGAGTCTGGCTCCGTCCCCCGCTTGTGACGCGCATCAATGACGCGCGGCGCGCACAAGTGACGCGTGTGCACCGCTCCCAAGCTGCATGTCAACTCTCTTTATTATACCCACCTGTCTCCTGTGTCTCTCCTCCTATCCGTGCCTCGGCAGAGGCCGCGCCTCCACTCCGCTCCCCTCTCTCATTGGTCATACTCTCCCATATATGCTCAGCTGTGCCACTTGCACTTTGGCTGAGCATAGTTCCAGTTAGCGCTGTTCTCCCACTTCCTGGTTCCTTGTCCTGCCTTGCCTTGTCTCCTAGTTCCTTGTCTCAGATTGATCTCCTGTGTACTGACCCAGCTATTACTTTAGACTCCGCACTTCTGACTTACCGACACAGCTTACCTCTGACCTTCCGCATCTCTCCAATCCTGACCACAGCTTATGGACCTTTACGCTCCTACTGGCTCCAACCCCTGACCACGGCTAAATGGACACTGATCATTCTACCGGCTCCTATCTCAGACCTTGACAAGTACCTAACCATTTTACTCTCTCCAATCCTGACCCGGCTGCCTGACCATCCGCACTCCAGACATGCCCCTGTGGCTGTGGGTGGCGTTTTTACCCATGCCCACCTCAGTACCGGGGTCCCGCCTTGTTTGTGGTGACCACAGCGTTACAGAAAGTTTTCAACTTCAATTCCACTAGTTTGGGACTCATTGAGAAAATTTATTGCATAGACTATATAATGTATGTTCTATGTGATCCCCTTATGGTAAAGGAAAGGCCATGTCAGGTTCAGAGGAGAATAGGAAAACAGTTCATTCACTGGGATACGAAAGAGGTCTACACGATATGGTAGTGATATGAGAAATACTTTTTTCATGTATTCAAAAATTGCCAAATCAGCATCACTCACTAGTAGAAAGAATATGTATATATTCATTTGACAGTAACACATGTTGCATATAGTGTGTGTGTGTGGGTGTGTGTTGGTGTGTGTGTGGTTGTGTGTGTGTGTGTTGTGTGTGTTGGTGTGTGTGTGGTGTGTGTGTCCGGTCCTGTGTGTCGCATGCCCACCCCACCCCCGTGTGTTTGCCGTACAGAACTACGACGCCAATGTGTGAGACAGATGCCTCGATTGCTTCCCCCACGCCCCCAGCCGCATAAAACACCACTCCGGTAAAATTACCTTTCATCAACCCCAACCGCAAGATCGTAGACAACTCTCCGAGAGACAAAGAAAAACCAAAACAGAACACCAACATCCAAAGCAAAGAAAGAAAACAGAAAGACACAATATCACGACAAGCCTCTACGAATACCTCTCCACCCACCGGAAACAACGAACAAACCCACATTACCCCACGAAAACAACAACACACCACACCCCACAGCAACCAAGACACCCCCCGCCCCACCCCTCGCTGTTAAAATCTATCTCACATATACAGTAATTTCAACATAAATAGACCAACCATAATGGGTACCGTATTAACTTAATAGGTGGATTCCTCCTGTGTAGAACTGTTGACGGGTTTACATTGGCACAGTCAAGGGCTCCCTGATACAGTTGTGACTCATTAGCAGCTGGCCACTTTATGTAATTATGGGCCTCTAAGCCACGACAATGGCTATGGTTGTATGGAATCGGGGAACACGTCCTTTGCGACATGTTTCCCATCACCTGTCTTATCTAGGCATCCGCTCTGGCAACAGCGTGTTGCGCGCACTCATGCTCTGCCTTACAGAGCGCGCGTGCATGCGCAACTCTTCTAGTTGTGACACGGAGCTGATCTGCCCCCTCGGACGTGCCGTGCTTTCCTCAGACGGCAACACACGTGACACGTGCACCGCTCCCAGCTTGTGGCGCAAGTATTCATTTAGCCCACTTGTCTCCTGCAGCCAATCCTTGCCTCCGCGAAGGCCGCACCTTTCACTGCCGCTCCTTTTACTGGGTCCTGTCAACATAATACTGCTTCACTTAACATTGTCTGAGCAATGTTGTGGTGATTTTGGGGGTTCAATATGAGCTTGGTAGGTGTCCTGTATGTTAACAATTCTTGTTCAGCTGGTCATGGCTTGAGTTGGAGGGTGGCTCCTCCCCTCCAGTTTGAAGCTAACCCCCTCCCACTTTAAATGGTTAAAAGCTCACTCCATTGCACTTTCCCCTCTCAGGGGAACTTGCTTACAGTTTGATTATGACAAAATCTAATACAGAGTGCTTTTCCGGGTAATGTCAAGGTGAATAGAGACTTAAATCAGACCTTAGAAACTATGCAACTAATTTGACAGATTTATATAAATCATTCTTCCTCTAGTACAGGTTATTAAGAATTTTATATAGTTTAGGTACCCTTGAGATGTGTCTGCCGTGTAGGCTCAAGGGCTAACAACACCTTGGCCAAGAGTTAAACTGTGAGGGCCTGGGGGTCAGCGGTCGCAGGTTGACCTTCCTCCACCTCTGTCCGCTCCGCGGCTGTGCGGCTCCGTCCCCTAGCTGCTCCCGCCCTGGCCCTCACGGGGTGGTGGGGCTTCCACATCCTCCCCTCGGGCTGCCGCCTCTGCCCGCGTGGGGGTCTGTGCTCGGGTGCCTGCCATTGCTCCTACGCGTGCATCCCTGCTGTTACGAGAGCCATTCCAGCAGCAGAGTAATTTATTCACTGCTTTGCAGTGAAAGCCATGCCCCCCCTCCCACACGCTGGTTACTAGTTAACCCTAACCTTACCCCACCTGGCAGCCTATATGGAAACCAATCCTGGAATGCTCCTAGGGCTCCTCCAGGCCCTGCCTCCTTTACCCATGGTCAGCACAGTATTAATGCCTGTTTGCCCTCTCCTCACACCGCTCAAACATATGTATTTGCTACAGATGTCTATTCTGGCTCTCCCTTCGTTTCGTGCATTCAGGTGGTGCGACCGGCTTGGCGGACGTCTTCTCTGGGCTTTGGATCCCGGCTCCCTCCTGACCCTTCAGATTATTTCATCCCTCGACCTCAACTGAACCTCGACCTCCGGCTCTCTCCCCCGAACTTGGTCAACAGCAACGACTTGCCTCTTCAGTACCGGTACCGGCAAATATTGCTACACCTGTTCCCGCCTGCAATGCCAAAACACCACACTCCGGACATATGCTCCTTCTGCTGGGGTTGTGTGACACATACGTCCCACCTCAGTATAAGGATTGAGTCTTGTTTGCGTGGCACACAACGGCCGAACATAACTTAAAAGACCATTTATTCAAAGATATATTATATATACTTTAGGCACGTACCGTGTATAGGTGCATTGGAGGTGCACTGAGCTCTGTCTGTGTTCATGTTCTGTCTCTGGTTTTAAATATATTCCATGCTCCAGTAGCACTCCTTTGTGCACACTAATACGTTATATATATATATGTGTGGTGGATTTGGGGTTCAATAGGAGCTTGTAGGTGTCCTATTTTTTCATAACTTGTTGTAGCCTTGAGCTCTACATCTGTGTGCTTGCTCCTGTCCTGTGTTACTACCGGAGTTAACCCTTCGGTGTACCAACCCGTTGACCTCGGAACCTCTCTGGATACTGACCCCGGTTATACGGACTTCCCCGATGCTAACTTCCAAACCCCGACACCACGGCCCCTAAACGGGACTTCCATCCACGTTCTGACCTCTCCAATCCCAGACCACGGCTACGGATTATGACTACTATTCCCTGAACTCTCCCAATCCAAGCCATGGCTATCATTACCACCTCTTCCACCAGCCCGCTCCCTTTGCCCCTTTGCTGCCAGGCCCCCTGCCGCTTGCTGGGGTGGGGTGTCCTCCCTGCACCCCCCCCTCACCGTACCACAACACAAAGCGAGAGACAAAAGGACACACGACCGCCACCCCCCCCCCACAAAACCAACAGACGCAAGGAAACTCCACGCCTAACCCCAACCAACCGATGAACCAAAGAGCACCAGCACAACACCCACACTCGATTATAATAACTCAGCATTCAGACAGAAAAACACTACAGCCAAGACTAGAACAAACAAAAAGATACGCCCAACCCACCCCCAACCCATACACATCACATAATAACCAAAAAAAAACACAAAAAATCAAACAGACGGAAAAAAAACCACAAAAAACAAACACCACCCCACAACTTAACAAGAAAAAAAACAAAAACAACAACATAAAAACAAACAACAAACCCACAACCGACCTTAAAACAACTAGACAGCCCCCACACAAAAACAAACACCCCAAAACCCAACAAAAACAAAAAAAAAAGAACAACGCCGTGCAAAGGGGGTCCCAGAACAAACAGTTATTAGATTTTATAGTATGTTGTTGTTAAGTAATATAAAATAAAGTGGTCTATTGTAATGGTGCTCACCAAAAAACGGATGGTTAGTGTTACACGACCTCAGCGCCGGAGGAGCACCTCCGGAGGTGCAGAGTGAATGTCATAAGCTGGGTCAGGGTTGTTGAAGTGAGATACTCGCCGTGTCAGGGATTGGGATGTCGGATGGTCGTAGAGGGTAGCCAGGGTCCAGGGTTAGACAAAGCGCAGAGGTCCAGATAGCAAGCCGAGGTCGAGGTTTGTAGAAGTCGGTGGTCCAGGTACAAACCGAGGTCAAAACATGAGAGAAGACAGCATCAAAATGCACAGAGCAAATGACAAGGTGGTAGCAGGATTGATTGGGGTAAGCACTACGTTCAGCAACGAAGAATTATGCTAGCCAATTTGCCAGAGGGACTGGCTGACCATAAAAGACAGGTAAATCAATGAGCAGCCAGCAAGCAGCTGCCACAAATTAACATCAACCCGACCACCTGGTATCAAGCCCCAATAGTAGGCAGGAGGCGGAGTGTGCCGCAGGTGATCATTGTGTTTGTGTGGACTTTTGGGATTAACTCCTCGCGTTTGTTTGCATCCCTTGCCTGCGAGTGATTTCTCTGTGCACGTGAGTGCGTCACCCGGGGTCACGAGACGTGATTGCAGGAGCCGGGCCTAAGCTTATCAGGGCCTAGCCCAAAACATGGAGGTATCCCCCTGCCCGGTAGACACAGTGTCTGTGGGGTAGCTTCCCTTGGTCTGAGGCACGTACACGCCTGTTCATCACGGGAACCTGATCTGCGGGGTGGGACACCTAACGGCCGCATCCTCAAGTTTCTACTGTATAAACACAAAAAAAATTTGAGCGTCCCGATTTTGTCAGGGGAGCTAAGATGTGGTAGAGGAGTGTTGTGCCCCCAATGTTCATTTACCCTATGATTCATGTCACCCCCAGTTTTGACATGAACAACCTGGCACTTGACTCTCTAGAGAGAAACAAGATATTTACGTTTACCGTGGCTGGCGGATGTTGTTTTTCAATTGTTAATTGTTCCTTTCCCATTTATTTGTCCCCTTATCCTGTGAATCAAAGTAACAATATATAATTACTCCTACTCGTCACCTAAAATCCAGCAATCTATTCAACCTCTCGCACTTTCTACCACATCAATATCCCGCCTCTTAAAATAATATCCCATAATGTAAAAGCGGCTCAATAGCCCCAATAAATGTTGTTTCGCTTTTTATCAAAATTATAAAACATTAGCAGTAGATAGTCGATTAGAATCCTTTTCCTACAAGAACACACATTTCTATCAAATACTCACCCATCATACTCTCAACATATGCAAAAAATAGAATAGACCCCCTGTCACGGGGACGCGCTTAATAAACAATTTAATTTTGTGGGTCCGTGAGCAGAACAGGTTGAGCAAAATAAACTGAGATTTTTCCCTTGATAGGCAAACAACAAGACAACTGCAGAATAAACTTAATAATTACACTCACGGGTAGAGAAACACAGAGGATAATGTCCAGCAAGGTGCCAAAGCAGCAGAAGATTGTCCTTTAAAATGTAGTCATTTGCAAATTGCCAAAATACATAGCCCCAGTCCAATCTTCTGTGAATGTGCAAAGTCCTTTCTGGTTTATCTGGCTTTCTGGATACCCAGGGCTAACGAAATCCTGAGCAGGGCAAGTTTCCTTGTTGCGATGTTTTCAACACCTTGCGTTCTGGAATCGTTAGCCGCTGTACTTAGGTCTTATCCACTTGAAGAAATCAGGTTACAGCAACAACCCAGGAATGAGGGGTACAGGCCTTTTTTTAAGGATAAGGGCCTGTGGGGTTTACATTAGACCTCATCCCATTGGCAACGAATTATCTTGATCCTATCAGAACCTGCCATTGTCACAGGGGCAAATCCTACAGCCAGCTCAGGTAACTTGAGCATGTCCAGTGAGCAGCTTGGTAGCACTGTAAGAAAAAAGGGCCCACTCATTTCTGGGACGCAATGTCTGAAGTTTGGGTCCCGAGGTGTGTGAAAATCCAGGAGGCGTAACAGGATCTGTATCATAAACATCCTGATTAAGTGAACCTTTACGGATCTGGGTCTTTCATCCAACAGGGGGCTCTGTATGCATACAATTTGTTCCTACGCTTTCACAAAGGCAGGCAACAAAAAAATAGCATCCGGCCGCGTACATTTTTAAAACGTAGTAACAGAAAGGCACTTCACTGCAGGTAGAGATTAGCTGCCAAAATGGGGAAAGACATGCTAGAAATTATAACCCCTTCATCCCCAACGCGAAATAGGGGTAACCAGCTGAGTCCACTGCCTTTATTAATGCGCTGATTACCCCCATTTTCGCCACATCTCCCCCACTCAAAGCCCAAGGTTTGCCCTGGCCACCTCCTCTGGTGGTTGGGCTGACCTGAGGGTTTTTGACGTCATTAGGTCTTGGGGATTGTCCTGCCGGGAGAGGCCATCAGCGTTCCCATGCTCACTGCCTTTCTTGTGCTGAATGGTGAAGTCACATTCTTGCAAGGCCAGGCTCCAGCGCAAGAGCTTGGCATTCTCTCCCGACACCCTCTGCAACCAACTTAGGGGGTTATGGTCAATGATAACAGTGAAGTGTCTGCCATACCGAGAGGGCTGTAGCTTTTTTAGCGCCCATACTATGGCCAGACACTCCTTCTCAATAGTGGCATATGCTCCTTCTCTGGGCAGCCGCTTGCGGCCCAGAAACATAATTGGAGGTTCCCTGACCTCCTCCCCCACCTGGCTGAGCACAGCACCAATGCCAAAGTCTGAGGCATCAGTCTGCTCCAGAAACTTTTTGGAATAATCTGGAGCGGCCAGTATAGGAGCGCCGGCTAGGGCAGTCTTCAAAGCCTGAAATGCATCTTCACAGGCAGGAGACCAGACTACCAGCACAGACTGTCGCTTCTGGGTCAAGTCAGTCAGGGGTTTGGCAATGGCACTATACTGGGGAACAGACTTCCTATAGTAGCCTGCAGTGCCTAGAAACGCCATGCCCTGCTTCTTGGTTTTGGGAGTGGGCCACTGCACTACTGCCTCTACCCTAACTGGTTCTGGCTTGAGGAGCCCTCCACCCACACTATGCCCTAGGTATAAGACTTCAGCCATCCCTACTAAGCACTTGGTGGGTTTTAAGGTGAGACCTGCCTCCCTATTCCTGGCTAGCACCGCAGCTACATGAAGTAAGTGTGATTCCCAGAAGTTACTGAACACAGCAATATCATCCAGATAAGCCCTTGCAAACCCTTGCATGCCCTCTAGCAAACGATTGACCAGGCGTTGGAAGGTAGCCGGTGCATTCTTCATCCCAAATGGCATCACTAAGAACTCATAGAGGCCACTTGGGGTGATGAAAGCCGACTTCTCCCTAGCCTCCTGGGTCAAAGGGATCAGCCAGTACCCTTTACTGTGATCCCTGGTGGTCAGATACCTTGCCCCCGCGAGTTCATCCAGCAACTCATCCATGCGGGGCATGGGGTAGGCATCTGAGACCATGCCCGCATTGAGCTGCCGGTAGTCCACACAGAACCGGGTGGTCCCATCCTTCTTAGGCACTAGGACTACCGGACAAGCCCAAGGGCTCTGGGATGGTACAATTACCCCTAGGGCCAGCATCTCCTCCATCTCCCTCTCTATACTGCCCTTCACCTCTGCTGACACTCTATAAGCGTGCTTATGCAGAGGTCTCAGATCCCCTGTAAGCACTGGGTGCTCAGTGATGTGTGTCCTCCCTGGCTTGTCCGTGAACAGAGCCCTATACTGCTCTAGCATAGCCCTGGCATCTGCTCTCTGCCTGACACTCAGCTGAGACCCTATCTCAACCTGCTCTATGGTACCTCCCTGCCTAGCCTCCCCTAGGAGATCTGGCAGAGCTATGTCCTCCTTGAGCATATTGATGTGATAGACTTTGGTCCTCCCTGTCTCCCTAACCCTGGCTAGCACTGCTGCTACCTGTCCTGGAGACAAACCACAGATCTGCCTGAAGCCAACTATCCTCTCCCTGTATGTCCCCACATACCTCTGCACTCTCTCTAGTGCCCTCCTGACCAAGCGGTGGGAGGTAGCCAGAGCATTCCTCATCCTGAATGGCACCCTGAAAAACTCACAGAGGCCATTCTGAAGGCTGAAGACTGACTCCCCCTTTGCCTTCCTCTCTACACTGTCTGCCACCTCTGCTGATACTCCATAGATATTCTTATGCAGAGGATGCAGATCACCTGGGAGCATAGGCTGATCTGTACTATGTGCCCTGCCCAGCTTGTCTGAGAACAGGACCCTAGGCTGCTCTACCCTAGCCCCGGCTTCTGCCCCTGCCTGCCTACCTCCCAGGGCCCCTAGCTCAACTAGGACCCCCCTAGGAAACCATATCCTACCTAAGAGGCCTGGCACTGCCTGAGCTACTTCCTGAAACATGTTCCCCATTCCTGGTAACAGGTTCAGGAGCATCTGCACATAATCACCCGCTTTACCCTCTGGCTGGCAGGCGTCCCAGGGGTGGCCAAAGTCTGCCACTGCCCCTGCTGCCTCCGGCCAGAGGTAAGGCTGCAACAGCTGGGTTCTCATGTGAGTGACCCCCTGATGCCCCACTAGTGGACTGGGGAAGGCTACCTGCAACACTTGCTGCCGACCCTCCCTGGGTCCCACTAACAGTCTTCTACCTGTCCAGCCCCTGGCTAACCCGGTAGAACCTGGCTCCCTACCCCAGAGCCCGTGGTGCCACAGCCTGTGGTCTGACCCCCCGCTTTCCCAGGACTCGGACGCCCGCAGTCCCATACCTTCTAAGCTGGGGTCAGCTTTCACCGCATCCCTATCTGCTGTCCCTAATTCTAACCCCCCACCCTTAGTCTCTAAGTCAGGGGTAACAGGAACAGGTAAAGGGAACAGTAAGTCAGTCACTGGTCGCGACTCAGTAGTCTGGCTTACCTGTCTGGTCTCCGCAGAGGCCACTGGAACCGTTGGTCCCAAATGCAGGGGGACAGAGGTTGATTCTGCTGTGATTCCTGATGACAGGCTCTTAGGAATCGCCGCAACAGCAGGCAATTCCCCAGCAACCACACAGATCACAGGCTCCAGGTTATTGCTAAGGCGCACCTCAGCAGTTTCCCTGGACAAAACCCCCACCTCCCTCATGCCATGATTGGCACCCCCATCCAAAATGATCTGGGCACCCTGTAAGGACCGCAGCCCTCCATCAGGCATGGTTCTTTGCATCCCGGTGCCCGGGAGCAAATCTTCTGGCTGCCCCAGAATAACAGCAGCACCCAAATCTGGCAAGCTCCCCGCTTGCCGGTCACCAAAGGTAACCCTCCGTGGGTGCCTGCTCAGGACATCAGCAGGCTGCATCTCGACTGATGCACTTGGACATCCTTTGTTCACTGCTGCTGGCTCTGAGGTGACAAAAGCAGCATCTGCCTGGGACATCCCTCTTGGTTGTGGATCCCTGGCTGTGCTCTGTTCCTCTGTGTGGGCCAGCCCAATCTGGGTTACTGGCCCTGCAGCTTGTGAACGTTGCCCCTGATGGGGTCCCCCAGACCGCTCACGGTCCGGGCAATGTGGCCGGATGTGGCCCACCTTGTGGCAATGATAGCACCGTCTCTCAAGCTTGAACTCCCCAGTATAGGACGTGTCACTGCCCACTGTATGTTTGGGAGTCCGCTGAGGTGCAGACTGGTCCCCCCTAGCCGGAATGGCTGCCTCTCTGGGGACTGCTGCGTTGCTCACCAAGGCTCTGCTGGTTACATCTTCATTTGCTGGCTCTGCGGCTTCCACAGCAGTTACTCTGGGAACGTCCTGTTCCCCGCTGACAAGGTGGGAGTGAGGGGGCCTTCCAAGCGCTGTCGACAGGAGCTCGAGTCGCTGTTCATAGCTAAGCCCTTCTCCCCAGACAGTGAGGAGTGCAATGAGTCCAGAGGTAGCAAGTCCGGCCGCCGCAGCGACTGATCCATCTGCACCCCCTGGCACAACGCCACCCTCTTCCAGGCGGTCACTGACATCCTTCGCTCCGGGCTGAGTACTGTCTGCTGGCGGGGCCATCCTGTCCTCATATTCTTCTAAATCCTCCTCTAGCTGACTCTTGGAACGACCGTCTGTCGTGAACCCGTACCCCACACATCTCTCCACTATCTGCGCCCGGTTCCAGGTACAAAACCTTCCTGAACGTGGACTCATGGTGCCACTGGGGTATAGGTCCAGAGACCAGTGAATTATCTCGTGCTTCTTTGGAAGTGTGTGTAAGTTGCCACTTGTCTGAGGAGCTTGCAATCTACAAGGTCCTCACTATATTACAGAACACTGCAATATAGGCTCAATCAGTATCTCACCAGCTGCCACCAGTTTTAAACGCCTGTCACGGGGACGCGCTTAATAACACATTTTATTTTGTGGGTCCTGATTGAGCAGAACAGGTTGAGCAAAATAAACTGAGATTTATTCCCTTGATAGGCAAACACACGACAACTGCAGAATAAACTTAATAATTACACTCACGGGTAGAGAAACAGAGGATAATGTCCAGCAAGGTGCCAAAGCAGCAGAAGATTGTCCTTTAAAATGTAGTCCATTTGCAAATTGCCAAATACATAGCCCCAGTCCAATCCTTCTGTGAATGTGCAAAGTCCTTTCTGGTTCTCTGGGATTTGCTGGATACCCAGGGCTAACGAAATCCTGAAGCAGGGCAAGTTTCCTTGTTGCGATGTTTTCAACCCCTTGCGTTCTGGAATCGTAGCCGCTGTACTTAGGTCTTATCCACTTGAAGAAATCAGGTTACAGCAACAACCCAGGAATGAGGGGTACAGGCCTTTTTAAGGATAAGGGCCTGTGGGGTTTACATTAGCCTCATCCCATTGGCAACGAATTATCTTGATCCTATCAGAACCTGCCATGTCACAGGGGCAAATCCTACAGCCAGCTCAGGTAACTCTGAGCATGCTCAGTGAGCAGCTTGGTAGCACTGCTAAGTAAAAAGGGCCCACTCATTTCTGGGGACGCAATGTCTGAAGTTTGGGTCCCGAGGTGTGAAATATCCAGGAGGAGTAACAGGATCTGCTACTCATAAACATCCTGATTAAGTGACACTTTACGAATCTGGGGTCTTTCATCCCAACAGGGGGCTCCTGTATGCATAACATTTGTTCCTACTGCTTCACAAAGGCAGGCAGACAAAAAAATAGCATCCGGCCGGTACATTTTAAAACAGTAACAGAAAGGCACTTCACTGCAGGTAGAGATTAGCCTGCAAAATGGGGACAGCCATGCATATAGAATTAACCCCTTCATCCCCAACGCGAAATAGGGGTAACCAGCTGAGCCCACTGCCTTTATTAATGCGCTGATTACCCCCATTTTCGCCACACCCCCAAGTAACAGTGCTTCCGAATCTCAAGTGGAACACATGGCACTGTAATAAGCCAAATAAGTGTGTTTGTCCTTGTATCAAATAAGATTGGCACCTGTAAGACATTATGTCACAATGTATGAAGGTAGCTCATAAATTGGGTAGTGCAATAAGTATCAATCCTCTGTGACAGAGACAAAAATAGGATACTGTGTATATACAGTCCCACTAATATCAACTGTCTAAAAGGATACACTCCCTAGAGCTTAGTACACTGCCTGTGTACAAAATGTGACAATGAAACAAGATTGAAACAACTCACGATTGCGGTGCTATTCCAGATACAGAGCTTGCCTCACGTAGAAAGTATCAAGCAGGATTCCATGGGAAGTAGCAATGGAGCACAGTAGGCAGGAAAAACGGACAAAAGTGGGGGCTATGATGCAAAAATAGGTTAAAAATAATTTATTGAAAAAGTGTACACATGGTCTTGTGCAGGAAAACCACAACTCTAACGCATTTCGTGCAACGGTGATTTGTCAAAGAGTGTTTGACAAAGCGCCGTTGCGCAAAACGTGTTAGAGTGGTGGTTTTCCTGCACCAGACCATGTGCACACTTTTTCAATAAATTATTTTTAACCAATTTTTGCATCATAGCCCCCACTTTTGTCCGTTTTTCCAGCTTGCTGTGCTTTGTTGCTACTACCCATGGAATCCTACCTTCTTAAACAATACTCCCAAGTATTTATTTCCTCAGCTGCCGTAAAAAAAGAGGGATAGCCATTCTAATAAATAATAATCTATCCTGTCACTCAGATCTAGTCCTTTCCAATAAGGACGGAAGATATCTGTTCCTTGGTGGTTCATTAGGGCAGCACACAGGTAATGTTAGTGAATGTGTAGGCCCCTAATCAATCTATGGCACCCTTTTTTTTAACACATATTAAATGTAATTAGCCCATTAAACTCCTCATCTTGTTTCCATGGCTGAGGCCAGAGTGGATCTTTGTCACACATCTGGTGGTCTTGTCCCCATATGAGAGCGTTTTGAACACAGATATTTTCACTCATAAACTCCTTACTTAGCCTTTCACTGAGGCCTGAGCCATTGTTGACACTGCTGGGGAGGCCAGTTGATGACCTCCCCAGAGATGAGAATAAATTTATAGGTCACACCCTCATAACGGCAAGATGCTGCGTGGCAACCCTGTGGAGGAAACTAAAAGTGCCTGGAATGATCATGACCAAGGGAAGGATATGGTATGTGTTCACGATTGAAAGACTCACCGCCTTTTTGAGGGAGAGAAGCAAAACACTTGTGCGGGTAGGGGACCCTTGGGTAACTTTTGAAGGCAGAGATGGATTTAATAGGGTTGCGATCCTTCTTTAAACGCCCATGTGTTAGGGAAACTGGCCTGCTGGAAGGGAACCGATGAAGGCAGAAAACAAATAAGACAGGATAACCCCCCCCCCCCCCCCACTCCCCCCCTTTTAATTTAATTTGAATATCTGTATTATGTTTAGCTAGTATTATTTTATACAAGGTATACTGTAATATATGGGATGTATCATGTCAAATATTGATATGTAATGAATACCCCACTTGTCCCCATTTTTCGTTTCTGTATCATTTAAAATTGCAAATAAACAAAAAGTTTGTTTTTTTTAAACGACAATCAAAAACCCAATGGGTAAAACAATTCAAAATGTAAGAATAAATCTAATGTCTGATACCCCAAAAAATCAAAGTATAAAAGATATTCAGGCCCGATGGCCTATTTGTAATCTATTGCCACCTTGGCTCAACTAGCAACAAGCATTTGATCCTCTGTTGCTTGAAGAAGAGTCTTCTGCAAGTATTTGTTTATCTTCTTTTCTTTTTTTGAAAGATGTCATCTTTATCCTCTTCTTTCTTCAGCCACCGGATGTGGCCTCTTCAGTGACTTCCGGCCTTCTGAGCTGGCCCAGCCTTATATAGGGCCTGGGCCATCCCGGAAAACCTGACATCCAAGGGAACATTAACCAATCAGGTTGCTTGATGTACTATGTGGTTGCTGCACTTATTTCATCTAAAAGTGCGGCAATCACATTGTACTGTACATCAATCAACAAGTCTTGATGTTCAAGCGTATATCTTGTCCTGTAAGATCTGAACCTGCAACAAGACGCCTCGCACAAAACCGTGAGGTCTTTTGCAACCATTACCTATCCAGAAATGGCCACAGAGTTCAATTTCTATGGACTTTTTTGCAGAACTCTTGTATTCTCATGATTTTAATACCATTTTGGTATTCATAGACTGTTGGACTAAAATTGCACACTTCATACCTGCTAACAGACTTCTGTCAGCTAAAGAGACTGCTAATCTCTTCCTGGAGGGACTTTCCAGGTTCCCTGAGGAGGTGATCTCCGATCAAGGGGACCAGTTACAGTCTTGTCTCTGGCAAACGTTCTGCACCCTGCTAGGAATCAAGATTTAGCTGCCATATGCATATCATCCCCAGTCCAATGAACAGAGCACACCGATCAGACCTCAGAGCAATATCTCTGCTGTTTTATGGGTTAACCGCAAGACGACTGGATATCTCTGCTTCCAACAGCAGAATTTGTGTATCACAACGCCATATATATGGCTATTTAAAATAGCCCTTCTTGCAAATAATGGATTTCATCTTCAAGTCTGCCAGTCTATTATACAAAATTGTTCTGTTCCTGCCACAGAAGAAAGATTAGAGGACTTGCAACCACTTCACACTAAACTGGTGGAGACCTTGTCTAAAACCCAGGAGACTAGCAAAGATTATGCTCACTGACAGTGGCCCCCGTATACCAGGTTGGGGACATATTGTACCTTTCTACCAAGTAGAGATGGGTGACGGTATCCAAATTCGAGGAGAAAGTTCAAAAGTATGCTATGCCAGTAGAGCTATCCAGCACTGGTTTAGGTCACTGCTTTGCGGATATTCGCGGCGGAAAGGAACTTCTAAATTTGCAGTGTTGTGAATGCAAATCTTGGTAAAAGATTCCCCCTTTTTACTACCAAGCATCTTTGAATCAATTGCCTGTAAACCAATCTTATATATTGGCTGCTTCCTCACTGAAAAGCAGATACACTGGCGACACACTTTATTCGAGCTCGGCTAGTCCCACGAATTCGGGTATACCCGGGTGTATTGAGGTTTGTGACTGTTTTCTGCCCGAGTGCATTGCGTTATTTTCCAGGCAGGGATTGAAGCATTTTATTCCCGCTGGCTGCAATACTGCACAGTATATATATATATACTGCATTACAATTCATGAATTTATGCCATCTGGTAGACACGCTAAGCATTGCAGCCTATTAAATCCTAATCATTATCATTTAACAGATCAGCCGCCCGTCAGCCAGGCATGAACCCAGGCTGGGAAGGCAAACGCAACGGGGCTTGTCAGAGGTGAGGAGCGGTGCATTCCAGGTATCTGCCAGGTACATACTGGGCATTTGCTCGAATAAAGTGTGTCAGTGCAGTAGGTCCGGTGACTTTCTGTCTCCAACTTCCAGACTTGAAACACTTTCCCAGAATGTAACTTTCTTCTACCAGGCCCATTTCATGTTAAAGGACAAGAGGAGTATGGGGTGGCAAAGATTCTCAACTCCCAGAGACATTGAGGACAGCTCCAGTACCTGGTGGACTGGAAATGATATGGTCCAGAAGAAACAATATGGGGACAATAAAATATTTTCATGACCCATGCCTCCTAAGGGATTTTCACGTCTATCCCCACAATCTAGGTCCTAAGGACCTGGAAGAGATCAGAACTCATGACCTATGTTGTGGATATGCCTCATGGACACACCTCCTGACTTCCTACTGTATATAAACTGACAACTTCAACTTCCTGGTTGACAGATCAGTGAACTTCTGACATTGTATTCAGCTTGCTGTCTGAGAATACTTTATTTATCTGCCCTGCTTCCTGTCTGACTATGCTCTTGAACTCTGCCTGCCCTGACCTCGGTCCTGCCTGACTACGTTACCGTGCCCTGACCTCCGCTTCTGCCTCGTCAATCATACTGTGATTGCCAATACTGCCCTGCAACAACTCTGCT
The DNA here is from genome assembly GCA_036426205.1 of Ascaphus truei. Taxonomy (NCBI): domain Eukaryota; kingdom Metazoa; phylum Chordata; class Amphibia; order Anura; family Ascaphidae; genus Ascaphus; species Ascaphus truei. The sequence continues at coordinate 62,080,083 of CM071570.1, forward strand.
GGTCAGACTATCTCTATGGCCACTTTCAGTCCAGTTCCATCTCCTCCAGCCATTGGGATCCACTCTCTGTCTTTGAGCCCAGTATCATCGGAGCCTAAGAGAGTGCCATACAGCTTGGAGAATTAAAAATTGGGTCTGGGCGATACGTGGAGGAACAATGCGTATATTTTCAGTCTTTACAGTAGATCTTCTTCAGTCTTTATTTCTTCAAAATTTACAGTATATCTTCAGTCTTCGATATCTTCAGTCTTCATGTTCTCAATGTTTTGTGGTACATACCCTGTTTGTGACCTGGTTGATCAATTCGAACATCAAATTGAGTTGGTTTGTAATGTCTTCATCATGCATAGGTGTAGACATCACAATACAGTATGTTTGCAAAAATTGCATACCTTGGGTTGACAAAGAGGCAACTTTGAGTTTGCTTGAACATCTGGGATGGACAATTTTCCATGGGAGAAACTACTCCATAAGATAGGGCTGCCAGGGCAGGAAGGGGAAGGAGGGTATGCTTTTATCTGCTTATTTTAAATGTAAAAACATGGAATAATGTTTCCACTAATACCATGTTGAAAACCAAACCATCAATAAAAGTCCCCACCCTAACCCTTTAGCATAACCAACTCATTTAGTAAACTGAAAATGTCTTCCACAGATTGAACACAACAAATATACACAAAGGCCAAGATCCATGCGTCTGTTAAGTCAGGGCTCAAAAGTAACGTTACCTAAAAAAAATGGATGTTATTTTCCCTGAGTTAACATGGGTATCCAAAAAGCTAATTATTTGCACACTCACCGGCTGTTCTACATTTAATTTGCATAGGCCTAGTGTCACGCTGTTGTAGCATAACACTGTGTTATCTTCCAATATCTTCCACGTGACGTTAAGTATATCTTGAAATTACTTCATTTCAGACACTAAAATAAGTCTTTGGCTAAAGAAGAGAAAAAGGAGGAGAGGCAAATAATGCTGGGCAATAATGCAATATTAGTTCAATCATTTGTGGTTTGTGGTATTACATGACGACCATGTTAAAAAAAAGCCTTATTTCAAGGTTTCGATGTGTAAGCAGGGACATAGCTATAGCCTGGGCAAAACCCGGGAGCCCGTGCTCTTGGGGGGCCTGCTCAGTGTTGCAGACAGGGGGGAAAGCAGAGACATTTGGCTCAGTCATCTAGCCGACCACCACAGAAATCAGGGCACCCTATCTCCTCCGGGCTCTTAACAGCAACTTGCCGGCTGGATCGTGAGCTGTGAGAGGGGAGGGAAGGGAGGGGGGCCCCCGCAATCTTGGGGGGCCCAAATGCTCTCGGGGGGCCCGCTCAGGGCCGACAGGGGGGGGGGGGAGAGTTACTATGTGCTGCTGTGGGAAGGTATGTTGTGTGTATTTGTGTGTCAGTTTGCTGTGTCTGTGTGTTTGTGTCAGTTTGTTGTGCATGTGTGTGTGTCAATTTGCTGTGTGTTTCAGTCTGTCAGTATGCTGTGTGTTTGTGTGTAAATGTGCCAGTTAGTTTGCTCTGTCAGTGTAACAACAAAAAAAGGAGGTGCTGAAAGCGCTTTCGCCATAAAACAATAAGTGACCTCAAGTGATTAAATAAAATCAAGTGTAAGGAAAACTCATACATATGAGCACTGCTGCCTGATGTCAAACTGACCGAACAAGATCAGTGCACAATAAAATGTAAGAAATACAAACCGGCGCCTCATTAAATGTCCAATAAATGTCAAAATGTGATGATAGATGGTATTGGGAACCTTCTTAGGAAGTCCAATCTGGCAAACCCGGTTGGCTTGATGGATCAACAGAGAAGTGTCTCAGGACATGTGGGATTAAACACAGAAGAAAATCATAGTGTATACTGCTACAAAAGAACAAACAACACAGGAACAGACAATATAATAATAACACACCAAAACGTGACAAAAATCACACAACAAACAGAAACAGATAACAAAAAAACAACTATCAGCTGAAAAACAGTTAAGCTAATTTATTTTAAAAAATATATTAAAAGACAATAAAGTTTTACAAATAGAGTGGTGTGGTGCTGCTGGTCTGGTGGTAAAAAACAGAATCCTGAGGGTCAGAGGTTAAGGCTAATCGCAAGAGACGTGTGTGCAGCTCTAGGCACAGTGATAAATTACCAAGCAGCATCAAGTGGTACTTTCCCTCTGTGTCTGCTCCTATACCAGAGCTCAGATCACAGGGCATGTATGTAGATGGCATCGGAACGCTCCTACTGACGTACCCCTGCAACGGAGAAGATAGTAGCAGCATTTGCCACAGTTGTATGTGCCATTATGAATCTGCACTGTTGTGAGTAGGATTCTGTTTTTTTACCACCAGACCAGCAGCACCACGCCACTCTATTTCTAGAACTTTAGTGTCTTTTAATATATTTTGTAATAAATTACCTTAACAAAAACACAACTATCAGCTGAAAAACAGTTAAGCTAATTTATTACAATTGTTCTTGGACCAGCATGTTCAGCAATTGGGAAAGCTGATTCAACAGATCTTGGCCATGCCCCCTGACGTTATGGAGGTGGCTACCTATACTCGTTTATGCCTCTGTACTCTGTTATTAACTGCCCCGGTATACACAGGTCTAGCCAATGGTCGCAGCCTCGTCCGGGTAGAGCATCTTGTACAGCCAATAGTAAACCACCAAGACGGACGATGATCACGCCCCCCTGTGTTGCGGACGCGGTAGCAGTGGACTTAAATACTCTGTAGAAGTGAACATGCAGCAGATTCATTACAGCTGACAGCAAGTCTGGTGGTTTCATTTTTGCATCTAATCATGAGCTGGTTATTTTATAGCCTGTAGCTATATCTGCATACTGTTTATTTGGCCATAAGCCTTGCATTAAACCTATACTGTTTTTCAGTTTGCTTGACTCTGTGCTTTCGACATTTTGAGGACACTTGGCTTACTCCCTTAGTCAGCCTGCTGTTTGAGTTTCTCTTTATAGTGCAGTCTTTGGAGGTTAGGATTAAGGGAGAGGGAAGTACCTGTGGTCTTATAGATCATAGGGAATGGGCCAGAAGAAGGGGTTTATCCCTGAAATGTTGCCCCCCTCTACTTACCCCTAATTTTTTTTGCATCCTCCTTTTTTACCTTTATCTTCCACTTCCCTTATTTTCTCCCCCCCCCATTGTTTTCCCTCCCCTTGTTTTACCCAGTCATTATCCTCCATTGCACCCCTTCCCTCCCTTAGGTGTCAGTTTACGTCTGGAGTAATTAGTACCTCCCTTTACTCCCGTATCTTTCATTGTGTATATTCTCATGTATTTGTAGCACTGTTCCCCCTCCCCCCCCTCTGGGAGATTACCCAGCCTACTCTTCCTAGTGTGTGGTGCGATACCTGTTAGGGTCAGGAGAGCTGAGCTGATCTGCGGTAATATGGAGATCAGGACAGGCTTACGTTTTTCCTCTGGTTCTTCTTTGGTGTTCAGCGCCTCCAGCCGTAGTGAGTTCCAGGGTATCCAGAAATCAGCCCCCACTACTGCACTCTTTCCCCCTCAGCCCAAGGACTCATACTCAGACTGAAGTATATTAGCACAGGATCTTTATTGGGTGGGACTCACTGCAGTTCTTCCTCACAGCGGTGCATGGTCTCAGAGGTTCCATTCCTCTGGGTGGTGCTTTATCCCTGGTAGTATAGGGCCTTAGGTTGAATCTGATGTTCCCCCAGCTCAGAGGCTGGGGATGAGCACGCTCATCCTGCCATAGGAGAGACTCACAGCTCTCTGCTTCTTCTCTCTTCAAGAGCTCAAGCAGGACTGAATACTAAATTTGGGGGGGGCTCATGGTCTATACCTATTCCTCATAGGCTTACACAGGCCATGAGTCACCACCTTACTCTTGTCCATCATAGAGGAACAAGGGTGGGGCACAAACCCATAGAATAACCTATTACTGCCTGCAGATAACAGGACTTTCATAACAGGGTGGGGAAAGAAAGGCAGAATAGACATACCCTGGTACATAGTGATACTTTTTCATATTAAATTTACTTATTTGATCATCACTTGATTATTCTATTACTGAGTGCTGGGAACTACGTGTTTGTTATTGTTGTTTGGGAGGGTTGAGCCTCCCCCCCCCCCCCCTTGTTCCCACTGCACCACTTTTGCACTTCTTTCCTTTGATTTTTACTGATTGAGTGCTGTCTACTCCTTATATCTTGTTAAGTGTAAAGCAGGGCCAGCTGGGAGTTTTGTGGGTGCGGTGCAGAGGGAATTTGGCGAGGCCTCTCACCTGCTCCAGAGTTGCCACCTACTCCTGCTGCAGCGCGCCACCTTCACGTCGCGATATTGCATGATGACATCACATGATCCACAAGGCCTCATGCCCGCCCTAACATCATGTGACGTCGCATTGTCATGGTGACGTGGCTCATCACATGATAGCGGTAGGAGATACTGGCACTTGCAGAAACCCCACATTCTTCCCAGGGCACAGCGTTCAGTTTAAATGGTGCAGTGGTGAATTTAACCACCACAACATTAGACTGTGATTGCTGAAGTTGGGCCGGGGAAGAGCATGGAGCCTCGGTAAGCACTGGGCCAGGTGCAATCGCACCGAAAGCATCCCCATCGAGCCAGTCCTTACTGCAGGGCTGGTGTAACCCCAAACTTAGATATGACCTAATTTATGTAAAGTTACTGTAGGTCCCCACATTAACCAGAGCACGCAGGAATCCAGACATTAAGCAGGGGTATTTAAGGAGAAGGGAATTTTCTAGAAGGTTAGGTTCCAAGAGGACAAGAGGAGAGGAGCCTCGGGGAGAATAAACACCCATGTTCTAAAAGTAAAGACCATTATTATGTTCTAGAAAAGGATAGTAACCGTGTAAGTTAGGATCCCTAGAGAAGTCTAAGGGAGTCCAGTATAAGTTGCTCTCAGGCTGAAGTGGAAGTTATCATAAAGGCCAAAGGTATTGAGTTACGTATACAGGACCCACTAGGGTCACAAAGGGGCCTACAATTACAGAGATCACGTGGAAAAATGTCCCAAACCAACAAGGAGGGTGACCCGGGTCTTAACACAGTGAAGACACAAGATATGTACCTCCATTCAACTGTTAAGAGTGGGCACTGATGGAAGAATCATATTCATGTACAAGGGTATGTCTGATTTAAAATACAGTGCAATGTTTTCAATATGTGAATGCGTGGTTCCTGTGTTGGGGACACAAATAAATAGCAGTTGTACTACCAAAGTTCCTGGCACCCATTATTCTACAACCTTACTACCTCATCACCCAGCCACCTGAATCCAGCACCCAAGTCAAGGTAACAAATGCAGATTAGCCATATCCAACACACCAATGTAATCTCACTAGAAACCGGGCAGGGAGGGTTACAGTAATAAAGTATATAATTTTTTATATAATATATATCCTGAAGAAGCCGTATCTGGTGAAACATTGGGTGATTTCTGTTGGCGGCGACACAGTGAGAGGCGAGACGTGGAGAGAGACCCAGCTGAGGAGTTCCCTTGATTGAGATCAGCTCCGGAGCGAGTGAGCGGAGGTGGCGAAATCTCGCGAGACTTGGAGCGGAGCACGTGACACGGAAGTGTGCGGTGGTCAGACACCGGTGCATGGAGCAGAACGGTGTGGAAAGGACTCTAAATCAGGTCTATACTATTGGACATCAGCGCGTCGGGGCACAAACTGAATGTGAGAGACTCAGTTTGGCTAAAATCTCTCCAACTGCCTGTTTTTATACTTTTTTATACTTTTATACACAGTATGAGTATTTTATTCTTGTGTTTTTTATGAGGTTTTTTTTAATAAAACTGTGTTGCACTATATATGTTCCCTCTCTATCCTCTTGATATGATATTCACCTGAGACCAAAATTCAAGCAAGAAAGAATACAACTGACATCTTTATTCGAGTTAACTCCAGAGTATATAACTGTTTATATTATAATATAGATACATATCTGAATATATATATATTAATTAGAGATATATTAGAGATATATATATATATATATATATTTATATTAAAAGCTGTGTTTAAAACAGCGAGCATGTGTTTAAGGGTTCCATGTAATAATGGATTTAAGACAAATGTGTCACTGTGTGCTCATTTGCATGTAACTTCCCAGAATCCCTTGCTGCAGTGGAAGCACTGTATGCTAGGTGATAATGGTTGAAAGGCAGGGTTGCAGACCTGTCTAAGACATGTGAATGTGCTCACAAATATTATTTTTATCTGATATATATATATATATATATATATATACTGTATATATCATATGTTTATACTTATTATTTGAAACTAAATACACACTTTAGAATAGTGTTGCCACATTTAAGTTTTTATAATACGGGCACCGAAAACCAGTATGAAAGTGTGATCTCATGAGTGATGAATGATTTGCAAATGCTTCGTGCTGAATGGTATCTCCTGCTTGACACTATATTCATTGGTTTTTATCATCTCTGCACTTGGCCGGACAGGAAAATACGTGCACTGAACTAACAAGTAGCGGTGGGAGAAAAAGTAACGCCTATCGGGTGGGTGTCATGGTATTATGAGATGATGACCAGGCAGTATACTAATTATTTTAATAAATTACTAAGCCGGCACCTATCGAAAAGGTAACTATTACACTCATGTAGAATTCTATTACACTTTATGACTGATTTCATTACAGTGATTTTAAGTTCAGGCATTTCACGTTAGGCACTAACGTACAAGATAATTATGCATCCTGACAGACCTTTCTGGGACAGCGGAACACGTCAATTAAACAAGGGACTATCCCATACATATGGGGACGACCCTACATTAGAGGAAGATGACTCAGGGCACTACGGATTTTAAAACTAATTTATTCAGTCAAAATATTTTCTTGTATATTTTTTGGTGTGCAGCATTGAGCCTGTATTTTGTTGTGACAACCCTACTTTAGCATATGTGCAATCAAGTGTTTTTAATCCCCCGTCTTTACTTATCAAGCCAATGAGACAGGATAAAAGTTGTCAGCATTGTGCAGGACCACCGTGGTACAATGAAAGATTTGCATTTGGGAGTCTGTAAGCCATTTGTTTGTGTTGTGTCATTTTTTTTTTTACAAAAGTCCTTTTTACCCTTTTATGGAGTGCTTGATACAGTATGAGTTCTCATGTGTTATATACTGCCAGTGTACGTTTCTCCTGCACAAACAATGCTGAGCTATTTATTTTTTCTATCACTATTTTTGCTTGGGATCAGTACAAAGATCCAGACGAAATGTGGCTAGTGTGGATTGCATTCCATTTTCCAAGTAATTGTAACTTTATTTTTTGATCACGGAAAACTGGCTAAATGAAAAATATACCATGAAACTGCTTACAGCTTATTCTGTTTTTATTATTTTATCATTTTCATCCAAGAAATGTACAGTAACTAAAAGCTTAGGCAACTCTTTAGCATAAAAAAACAGTCAAAGACTAAAGATACATTTATGCAAAAGATTGACAATATGGAAGCTACATATGTAACAACAAAAAAAAGGCCATAAATCTAAACGCAATAGAAATAAAGATTTATGAATATGATGGGCCAAGAAACAAAGAATAACAATAATATTCAGTTTGTTTTGCACAATTAGCAGTGAATATGGCTACAGTAAAATAAATAACTCATACATATACTGTACACTCACATTGACTTGACCATTAAATAAGCATGACCTCGATGCACACATTGCTTTGAAATGCAGTATGGGTTCCTCTGGCAGGAAAGGAGATGCAGCCATCTGCAAAAATAACACTTGGCAAAAGTCAAACTGCGATCAATGCCATTTGGTAGCCAATGGAGATAAAAATGGATCTCCATTGGGAGCATTTTAAAGATCAGTGAGTTTTTTACATGTGGAACTTTATTTGGTATGTACTTTTTAAGATGTTTATGTGGTTGGATTTATGTGGGAAAATCAATCAAAGCCATAAAATGTAGAAAAAGAGAACATACCTCTGCAAAAAAGGGGTGGAAAATCTTTTTGAAACCTACCCTATTGCCAAAATAGAAATTGATGGCAGCAAGGGACTATTTATCCCCTTTGACTGTTATTTTCCCTTTCTATAAAGTCATATAACCTACTTGATAATAAGCGCTTATGCTGAACTTTGTTCCCAACATAATTTTTCACCTTTGCTAGGAGGCTTCCCTATACAACGACTACAATTTTTTCAGCAAAGTACTTTAGCAAATATCCTCTGACTCTACTTCACACGACGTTTTGCACAGAATCTCTTTAAAAGGTACTGTATTTTAATTGCTGTGAAAAATAATTCCCATGTGTATCAAATTAATGTTTGGGTTATCTAACTAACTTTCACAAGTCCCTCCTCCCTGCTTGCATCACTACACTCCATACGCGTGATCCAGTCCAATCGGAGCTTTATATGTGGTCTCCATCTGTGGGAATTATTTGTTTGTTCTAGAACCTCGCTCACTTTTGCAGCTGCTGGGCATTTCAGGTTAAACAGTACACAGTAGTAGCATTAACTGCACAGTAATGTCTACTATTGATTTATGAACACTCCTCAATGTGCATTTGTGCTTAGCCTTGTGGATTGTCTCTTTAATATTATTAATAGCATAGGAGTGTATAGCCCAGGTCTCCCTCTGGGCTGGGCTGGGCTCCCCTCCCTCCCGCTCCCCCCCCCCCCCCCCCCCCCCCTTCCCTCTTCTTCTCGCCCCGCCCTTCCCTCTTCTTTCTCCCTATCTCGCCTCCCTTCCCCCTTCTCCCTCCCCCCCCCCTCCCCCTCCGCTCACCTCCGCTGTGTTGCGGATGGTGTGGGTGCTGCCGGAGACCGAGGCGGACCTGATATCAGCAGGAGAGGTTGTAGCGTGTAGACAGGGAGCACTCCGGTGCTCCGGAGGCTCTGCAGAGGGACGTCAATAGGGCGCCACCATTTTGAAAGGGCTTGCGCATGCGCTGTGTCCCCAAGGGTTGCGGCGGCCATTATGGGAGTGCACGCATGCGCAGTAGACACAAACAGCGGCAGCCATTACAATAGAGGTCCGCAGGGGAACTACATGCCCCATAATGCTCAGGGGCTGCATAGCATGTAAGCACACAACAGCCAATTGGACTCCAGTATTCTCTCTGACGAAGCGCTTATCTTAGCATGAAACGCGTAAGATGTTTTTTGGACATGCTGCTACCAACTTATTAAAGATGTTTTTAGCTTTATTCCTGTAGCCTCTTTACTTTTTTGCAGCTTCTGTGCTCCGTTTTTTCTCCACACCTGGACTCCAGTATTCTCCTGAACCCAGAAGATATATTTCACATGCTAAGACCGCGCCAGCAGTCGGCCTGGGACAGGAATAGGGTAGGGTGTGTGTGCAGGGTGTCTATGGCCCCTGCACTAGGCCAGGGACCCCCCTCGGCCCCAGCTAGGCCCCAACTCCCCTCAGCTTGTGTTGCTGCAGGGACAGGCCCATAGATAGGGACACTGCCCTGTAGTACCAAGGTGAAGGACACAGACAGGACACAGCTGCAACCTGGCATCATGTGGTCTGGGATCTGATCACCCCCTACAGATAAGAGACATCCTTTGTGGTGGCACCGTCCACAAGGGACACTACCCAACGTATTGGCGGAGGCTACGCCGACATCGCTGGATCAGTGGATCCACATTACCTTCCCGCCATACCCGGGTGTAGGAGCACCTGGGCAGGTACAACAAGTGCACCAACTATACATCATCAGTTCTTGTGGCAGCGCTGTCTCACACATTTGGGTGGGTTGTTGCTTGTGGACACCAGGGTGGTTGGGTGCCCAAGGGCCCCTCAGTACGTTGGGGGTATAACCCATCAGGTGGGGACATTGGTTGGAGGACATTGTGTGGTTACGGCCCTGCAAGGATTAGGTGGCGTGGTCATGATGTTATTGTTATTAGTTTTATGCATATACAGATGCAGCGGCCGTTATTCGAACATACTGCATTACGGAGCCATTTTTGTATGCTGTGCTTTATTCCACGCAGTATTCAAGCGGTATTCACGCTGCCTGGCATGCTAGGCACCCCTGTGCCGTTGATCTGTTTTAATTTAATGGTTTTGGATTTCTTTGGGTGCAATTCTTTGTGTATCCGCCAGGTGGCAGAATGAATGAATTGTAATGTGTACACATACAGTACTATGCTACTGTGTCAATTTGCCGGTGTTTAAAAACCAGATAAAAACAAGTTTACAGTACCACAGTGGTCCATTGTGAATCGACCTTGGTCCTTGAAGACGCTGAAGACGTTATCAAATTTAGGCGTTTCATAATAAAAACTTATAAAACTCAATGCTCTGCGATTTTTCTACATTCCTACAGTATCCTTGCACAATTGGACTGGACTGGACACCATGTGTACACCGTACACGTATAAAAAAACCTGACTGAAGCTTTGCATTTTTAATATGTTCTGCAATTAATGCTACAGCAGATAGCATGGCGACTGTAGCAGAAATATATGAATATTTCATTTTGAACTATGATTTTTGCAAACATTCCCCTGACGTTCGTGGGGGGAAGGGTTCGATAAGACAAACCTTAAGTAACTATCAGTGTTTTTTTCGCATCGACCCTGCACCCGGAGATAAAAGAGGGTATTGGGGTGTGGTCCCAGATTTTACAGTATTCAAAAGGAGAAAGGTCGAGTTTAATCCATACTGTATAAAAATTTTCAATCCCAATCCAGCAATGTCCCGGCAACAGCGCCAGCACCGACTTACAATAACGGTCCAACCGTCAGTGAAAACCTGGTGAACGACAATCCTTGCTACCTGTCCCCGCCGGAATACCTGCAAAATTTCCAGCCTGAACCTGATTTCACGTGCAGGTACCAGCAAGCTTGCGTGTACCAAAAAGATTTCCAGCTTCATCAGCTGTCAACTACAGGTGTAGTAGGCCAGCTGTCACCTGTCAACTATAATGCAGACCACAAGCGTGACTGATCTACACCTGTTTGGCAAAGTTTATAATGAAGGAAATATAATGTACTACAGTATACTATACACTATACAGTACAGTATTAAGTTTAAAGCTGCAATTCAAGCTGCCGTGTTTAAAAAATATATTCTTTTTTTAAAAACAATATGTGCATCTATACAATATGCCCACAGACAAGTGATTAGCTACAGTAAGCTACAGATCGGTCCGTTCTCCTGTAATCAATCGCTTTGCTCAGGGATATTTAATCTAATTAAATTCTTGCACAATTATTGAAAATGTAGTCCTGCAATATGATTGACTGATCAGTTACTACAGTAGATACAATTGGTGGACAGCTAGGGAGAGGGCTGGGCTCAATAGCCAGAGCCTACCAGATGTCTCTTTTTTTTTTCAGAGTTGAAATTCACATTGAATGAGAAGCTATTCTCGCCAAATCCCCAAGAATGTGGAGTAAATATCACACTCAGCTGGGTGTGCAGGATTATACCTGTACCTGTAGTTCAAAGACATACACGCATGCACCTAAATGTGATGACACGCATATGCGTTTCAACAAGGTTCCAATGAGACATACACGCATGCGCCTAAATGTGATGACACGCATATGCGTCTCAACAAAGTTCCAATGAGACATACACGCGTGCGCCTAAATGTGATGACACGCATATGCGTTTCAACAAGGTTCCAATGAGACAAACACTCGTGCGCCTAAATGTGATTACACGCATATGCGTTTCAACAAGGTTCCAATGAGACATACACGCGTGCGCCTAAATGTAATGACACGCATATGCGTTTCAACAATATTCCAATGAGACATACACTCGTGCGCCTAAATGTGATTACACGCATATGCGTTTCAACAAGGTTCCAATGAGACATACACGCATGCGCCTAAATGTGATGACACGCATATGCGTTTCAACAAGATTCCAATGAGATACACGCATGCGCCTAAATGTGATTACACGCATATGCGTTTCAACAAGGTTCCAATGAGACATACACACATGCGCGGAAAAAATATTTTACATTCGGAAGAAGAAGCGAGTTGTATTTTTGTATTACTCCTTTTCCCTTTATTATCCTGTACAAATACAACACTTAATTCGTACAAAATACTTTTGTAACTATGTGTGCTCATATTTTTAATCTGTGTATGGCTAAGGAGACTCAGAAAAGACTTCATTCCCATGTACACTATACACTATACAGTATGAACTCATAACGTTAATCTTCAAATTACAATTACAGACACTTGTAGTATTGTACGGCAATAAAAGACAGGTTGAATTGCTATTAGATTTTTAAGACAACAACTCGCAATTGCTCACTTGAGTTTTTCGATGGTATTGCAGAAAACGCTAAAATGCAATTTTCTGCACACGATAAAAACACTAGTCAACACGAGTCTTAAGGCGGTACGTTGGAAGAAATCACGCGCCATAACATGGGTATTCCGAGGTAAACAATGCATGAAATGTTCGCATAACGGCCGCTGCATCTGTAGTAAACTGTTATTTTATTCAATGTGTGTCTTATTGTATTGGGTCCTGTCACGGGGTTATCCAACATAGCAGGATCCCGTGCAGGTGGAGGCACTGTCACCAGATGGATCATACACACTCCAGGCTCCCAGCAGTGGAGGCTCTGCTCTCCTGTGAGCCACAGGTAATGCACCACACACACAGTAGCCGCCATATCTCCCAGGGGGTGGGGGAAAGTGTGCTACCAGAGTTTTAGGGGGACACTCCTAATGACTGATTAAGTTCTGCTTTCCAAAACAATGCCATGTACAGAATATAGATGTACAGTACAGTACATGTTCATAAATTGTGGTGTACTGTATGTACTAAGCTTCACAAACTGTTTTGTTGGCACATGGCAACCTAATTTAAATTGTGCTTGTGTGAGGCTATGTATAAACCTGAAAATTCCCAATTTGCACCAACAGAGTAAAAAATAAATACATTTTTGGTGCACAGAAATGTATTGCGCTAAACATGCAGATGTAAATGGTATGAACTAAACAAGAATGTTACTGTACTCCCCCTAAAAATGAAGAAAGAGCGTCAAAATCGCCCACCAAGTTCAACCTGGCTTAAACCCTATAAAGATTGTTTATATTGTTAGCGCAGAATTAGGTTGCAATGTATCAACCAAAAATGTATTTCATGCAGCACTGATGTTTCATTACATACTGTAGATTAACAAAATGTATTATTTTCACAGTATGGCCATTCTAAAGAATATTACACTAATAATTTATACTTACTAAAAATACACATAATTCTGTTTTAATATAAATGGTATCAATCAGGTATTCAGCATGATACAATTATTATTATTGATGCATCAAAATTCAGTTTTAACATTAAACTATACATCATACTGTGTACAGTATGTATGAAATCACACAACGACCTTCATACATACTGTACAGCACACATTTTATGAAGGTTTGTACTACCTTTTGAACAACAGTTTTTATGTACAATAAAAATGTAAATATAATCTTAATACATAGGCCTCAATGTGCAATACTTAAATTTGATGTTACATAGGCCTCAATGTGCAATACTTAAATTTGATGTATACTTATTTTTATTTGCAACAGTGATAGTGATAAAAACAAACATAAAAGGAAAGTTCTACATCAAGGTATACAGCATGTTAGAATTGAAAATATTTGATCTATATTAGGTTTTATATGGACCACCTACTGTAACTCAGTGCAATGGACTTCATGATGGCCTGTAAGCAAACATATTGACAGTTAACCTGTGCCAACTACGCCATATTCTCAGCATGGAATTAGACATATGTTTAAGACTACCTAGTGTAATTCCCACTCTGTAACGAGTGCTCACCACAAACAAGGCGGGGCCGCGAGGCTGAGGTGGGGATGTTGGTAGCCAGTCGTGTAGCTGGGTCAGGGTAGGAAAAGTCAGATTGGTTGAGGTACTTGCCGTGGTCTAGGAGTGGAGAGATCGGATTGTCATTGTGCGGTGCCGTGGTCCAGGGGTTGTGGTGCCATCGCTGTCCTGTAGGGGCTGAATAGGGCAGCTATAGGACTTTTGCACCACAGAGAGTTAATCGTTCTTGGAATGGCTGTTCAGCTATTACTTAATGAAGATAATCTGCATGGTCTGAATAGTCAGGAAGTGCTTTAAAAGACTGGAAGCTGCCATGCTCAGGAAGATTGTTTTTCCCCAGAGAAGGGGGGGGGGAGACAGATGGGCTCCGCAGCTAACGGAAGCTGGTTAAAGAAGCTTTTAGAGAGTGAGAGATGCTGCTGAGAGAGCCGTGCTGAAGCAGGGACGTCTTCTCCATAAAGGACTAAGATAAGCAAAACTTTTATTATCATATGCAGAGACTGTGTTGCATTGTTACATGTGCCAGGGCATGTTTTGGCTTCGGAACTAGCTTAGCTGGCCAAGCAGTTAGTGAGGGCGAAAGCTACAGTATAGTTGGCTTTCCCTAATGGAAATAGGATTTTATTTTATTATTTGGATTTTCTTAGGGACGGTGGGCCCGTTGTTTGATTTAATCCCTGTAAATAGACCCCTGCTTAGAAAATACAGTGTTTCCGACCTTAACTTGGGACAAAAGAGACTGCAACGTGGTGTGGACATCACAGGGTATAGAATGTAGAATAGTCGTGTCCGTAGGCGTGGTCCAGGGGTCAGAGAAGGCAGAAGTCCGGGTGGAAGCTGAGGTCAAAATACAGGGAGATAGACAAGGCAAAGGTAGGACAGCAAGAAGCTAGAGGTAAGCACAAGTCACAAGAACAGAGTTTATGCACAGCCAGTTTGTAGGAGGGCTGGCTGAGTATTTAAGGGACAGGCAGCCAACGGAAAGGCAGCACACAGGTGCAAGGTAACACATGCAGGACAGCCCACAGCTGCAGGGTAATGAGCAATCAACATAGGCTGTCCACTGATAGGCAGGGCGGAGTGCATAGCAGCTGAAGAATAATTGAGAGAATTAACCCCTTGTTTGCGTGTGCCCAAGCGGCGTCTGCGCATAGCTAGCGTGTGCCGTAGGTTCTCGTGTCGTCACAGAGGCGGAGCCTGGAAACGGTTCCTGCAGTGTTTTCCTTCCATGCTGACACACGTCACTTGTGACGTTGCAAGATGCATCACGGAGGCAGGGCCTAAGCCCGATCCTGACACACTCCTCTTATGTGGTGGATGCAGAGTTAGAAGAATCTGGTACGAACCTGAAGCAGAAACTTATCCTTTTAGGCTTTTCATAAATTGAATACGTACATTACAATTCCTTATCCACCAGTTATGTTCAGACTTGAGAGATACTTTTGTATTATTTAAGAACATTAAGGTCCATATTTACTAAGTGGTGCTATGTGTTTTCTGTAATACAAACAAGAGCAGTAATATGGGGCTGCATTTTTACTTGTTGCACAAGTGTTACTGTTTGTTTAATGTGTACATAAATCACCCACCTACCTCTACTCACCTACCCTCTGCCTTTCTCTCTCACTTTGAATCCTGACTGTCCTTCTTTCTCTCCACAGTATCCCCTGTTCTTCTACTAGGGGACTTCAACTGTCATATTGATGATCCCTCTCTTCTGTGGGCTTCCCGCTTTCTCTCTCTAACCTCTTCTTTTGGCCTTCACCAATGGAATGCAGCCATAACCCACAAGGATGGCCACTACCTACACCCGGTTTTAAAAAAAAAGTGTCTAACTCTGATTTCTCCATTTCCCCCTTTCCTCTCACTAACCATTATCTCATCTCATTTTTTCTCTCTCACTTATCCCCTTCTCCTCCTCTATCTACCCCTCATTTCTACAGAGACCTGCACTCGATTAACCTACCAGCTCTTGATTCCACTTTGTGCTCCTTCCTCTTCTCTCTCTGCTCTGCTCTAGACTCTGGTTCATGGTCATGAACTACAACCCTTCCCTATCCTCCTCTCTTGATCTACATGTCCCTCTTTTTCTTTGCCATTCCCACACTTCTAACCCTAGACCCTGGCAAACTTCCTTCACTACAAATGTATCCTATCCTGCTTCAACTCCGTACATCTCAGCCCTAATTTCTCGCTATTGTAAGGAATCCGCTCCTCGGTTTAATGTTTGCCTTACCTTGCAGACTTGTGCAGTCCCGGAACACTTCCCCTGATATTTACTGCAGCCTGGATTCACTCACCAAAGCAATACTGCCACACGCCCCTTCTGCCATTGGTTCTCTGACCTTTAAGTGTTGCCTTCCCACAATGCTCCCTGCAGAGCATAGTCCTTCCTGGATGTCTCTGTGTTCTGCCATAAGCCTTGTCTTGTCTGTCTCCTTGGTTCCTGAGACCGGCTGCTAGTGTCACGCAGCGGTCTGTTCCTGTGCTGAAGTGGAGTACTCTCCTTGTTGTCTTCAGCTCCCTGATTCCTGTGACCGGCTGCTAGTCTCATGCAGCGGTCAGTTCCTGTTTCCTGTGCTGAAGCTGAGTACTCTCCTTGTTACTTCAGCTCCTTGTTTCCTGTGACCGGCTGCTATATTCATGCAGCGGTCTGTTCCTGGTTTCCTGCACTGAAGCGGAGGTTTTCCTGTGTATCTTCAGCTTCCTGGTTCCTGGGGCCTACTCTTTCCCTAATCTAGAGAGGCTGCGTCCTGGTTCCTGCGCTGAAACGGAGGATTCCCCAGCCCGCTCAGGACTCTTGCGCTGAAGCACTGGTTTACCAGTGCAGCTAGGCGGTGTGCTACTCTGGTCTGTCTACCACCTCCTGAGACCAGTACCATGGGCCATGGTCGCCGCACGCGCAGAGGCCACTCCCGCGCTCCTAAGCTGAAGCGGGGCTCTCCTGACTACCTGTTGCCTTTTTTGTACCATGCTCTGATCCATTAAACCTTTTTATTGGGGACCCACTCTCTAGCAATTGTTTTTTTAGTAGTGCTCCATCTCTCCCTCGCCGAACCTGTTGAAACCTCTGGAGAACCGGCAGCACATGCCTGTGAAAGAAAAGACCCACTGAACACCATTCTACATAATAGTGAGTTATTTGCTCCTTTACACACCACAGAAATCCTAGTCAATGATTAAGGCTGGACACAAGCAAGTGTGAGTATTCACCAATCAAGAGGTGTTACTCTTCCGGTTTATTGATGTTATTGGATGTGGTGATATCATTTCATAGATGGTCTATTTATAGTGTGGGACACTTCAAGGATATAAAATTATGGCAATTATATCATAAGAAGCCTGGCAGCTTTTTGGGTCTGTGTAAGAGCACCATACAGCTTTTTTGTTCTTGTACTGTTCGAGATGGGACAGTGACATCTCCTGCGGTCCCAGAGGGGACCTGGGCCCTCGAGGGTTTTTCCTTCTCCCTCTGTTCTTTGGGGAGAGGTACAGACGTCACTGTTCGGGATGGGACAGCGACATCTCTTGCGGTCCCTGGAGGGACCTGGGCCCTCGAGGGCCCCGCTGTGGTGGGCACAGCGGCACCGGGTGTCTTGGCAGAGGGAGGGGCGGGTAAAGGAGCTGAAGTGGGATTTCTATTCCCTTTGGGGCAACTCCTACGAGTGTGCCCCAGCTCCTTGCACAAATAGCACCTTACCACCTCCGTGCCATAGTACACGGTGTATGTTATGCCCTCGTAGGGCACCCCAAAAGAACCCTCCACAGATTCTGTGCTCCCCGGCAGCAGCACTTGTACATGCCGCCTAAATGAGAGCACGTGCCTCAGCGCTCTATCCCTGCAGCCCAGCGGAATTTTTGTTATGGGAGATTTAATATCTCCCAGGGCTTGCAGGCGTGGGCGCATGAGGCTGTCTGGGATGAAGGGGGGCACATTGGACAGGATGATTTTTGTGCCTAACCCCTCCATGGGTTCTATTGGGATGTAGGTCCCCCCTACACTGATACCTTTCTGCACCAGGGTGTGGGTGGCAGCCAGCGTACGGAGGAAGAAAATGCCCTTCCCATACATCTTGCTGGCCGCCACCACAGCAGAGGGACCCACAATGTCTGCCACAGCCCTCACATAGATCTCCATGTTAAGGCCAGGTGACATTGGGCACCTTACCCCAAGCTTCCTGCTGACACCGGGCGTGGCCCCAGCGTTGTTGTTGCTGGGGTCAACGCCTGCAGCTGCAACCTGCGCCCATGTTGGAACTGGGACTGCAGGGGTTAAACTGACAACAGGAGCCAGGGGAGGTGTGGCCAGGCACTGGATGTACCAGGCCTAGGGCTGTGGTTATTGATCCTAGGGGCCCCAGTTTTTGGAGTCCGATGTCCAGGTGTGGCCCCCATTGCTGCACTAGTCCTATTCCTCCCAGGCATGATGAAATAAGCCTCTAAGTAAGGGGAGGAAATAGTGCTTAGGGAGAGAGATGCAAAGAGGAAACTGTCCCTTTAAGAACAAATTAACTGTCTCTGCACAGGGAGGGGAAGAAAAACAGCTTTTTAAAATCTGCTGTAATCTTCTCTTTTCTCCCCTTATTATTAAACTCTCTCTCTTACAAGAAACCACACCACAATATTGAAGGTCTTAAAGTAAGACACAGAGCTCCCAAAAATGCAAATGACAAAAGGAAATCAGGCTTAAATTAAGGTGAAATTAGAAGTATAACAAAACAACCAGGGGTAGGGGAGGAGAGAGGGTTTGAGACTGCAGTTTCCAGCCAGCCACAGTGTAGCTTTCCGGGGTTGAATCACTGCAGCCTCTGGGTGAAAACCAAAAACGTTTTTTAAACCTAAAAAAGCACCCAAAACCCTCTAAAAACTCACAGTATACTCACAGTATACTCCCCCACAGATCCACAGCAAAATATAACAAATAAAGAAAGAATAAAGCTGATTCCTTACCAAATGCCTGGGAGCTCTTCAGACACGCTTCTGAGTGAGAAGCTGGAGATAGGTCAGGGAGAGAAGAGGAGGAGACAGAAGGGGCAGTCAGGGGAGTAGCCTGATAAGAAGAGTCTGTGTGCGCACCCCCTGTAAGCTGGGGATGCACGCGCACAGGTTGCAACACAGGCGCGGCCCACACAGAGCAGGGGAAGACCGCAGGAGGGAGACGGAGCCAAGAGGAAGAGAATGCGCATGAGGCCTGTGCCCGCGCGATGGCCAGCAAAGGCAGAGAGGAGCATGTACGTGCATCCTCCGTGGGCTGAGGGAGTGCACGCACCAGACGCGTCACCAGGCGCGCGGAGCGCCGTGCCACGGGCACCATGCGAGGAGGAGGCAATGGGATGGATGGCACCACAGGGGAAGGTAAGGGAGCTACCGCGGGGGAGAGGGAGCATCAAAGCAGGGGCTAAGGGAGCGCGTGAGTATGCGAGACCTGCGGGGAATGCGCTGCGGCAAAAGGAGAGAGGTAGAAGGTGAAGGAGAGGAGTGGGAAGGAGTGGAAAGGGTAACAGGAAATGGGAGAGAGGGACAAGGAGAGGAAGGAATCTCCTGAGTCGTCACACTCTTTAACCAGCTTCCGCAGCTGGGGAGCACTTCTACCCCCCTCCCCCCTTCTCTGGGGAAAACAGTCTCTCATCCTTTCAGTGTGAGATGGGCAGGAAGATTATTGGAGATAAGGAAAAAGCAAAGGTATTAAACAAATTCTTTGCCTCTGTGTTTACCAGGGAAGAATCCATTTCAATAGTAGTGCCGCAGGAGGAAGCCACAACCTCCATATTAAGGAACAATTGGTTAACTCAAGAAGAAGTTCATAAGCAGCTTTAAAAATTTCAAGCAAATAAGGCACCTGGCCCTGATGGTATACATCCAAGAGTTCTCAATTAGTTAAGCTCAGTAATAGCCAAACCATTACTGTACATTTAATATTCAAGGACTCCATTTCCAAAGGCTCAGTACCACAAGATTGGCGTAAAGCAGATGTGGTGCCTATATTTAAAAAGGGAGCTAGATCACAACTGGGGAATTACAGACCTGTATGCCTGAAATCAATAGTGGGGAAACTACATGAAGGTTTAATACGGGATAATATTCAGGAATACCTAATGGAAAATAAAATCATTATTAATAGTCAGCATGGATTTATCAAGGATAGATCATGCCAAACTAACCTTATTTGTTTCTTTGAGGAGGTAAGTAGGAATGTAGACCAGGGTAATGCAGTTGATGTTGTTTACTTAGATTTTGCAAAGGCTTTTGATACGGTTCCACACAAGAGGTTGGTGAACAAAATAAAGCAAATTGGACTCAGTAATAATGTATGCACCTGAATCTAAAATTGGTTGAAGAATAGACAACAGAGGGTTATCATAAATGGAACTTTTTCAGGTTGGGCTAAAGTCGTGAGTGGAGTACCCCAGGGATCGGTACTGGACCCCTGATTTTTAACTTGTTTATTAATGACCTTGAGGTTGACAGCGAGAGCAAAGTCTCCATCTTTGCTGATGATACTAAATTGTGTAAGTTAGTAGAATCAGAGCAGGATGAAATTTCTCTCCATAGGGAGTTGGAGAGTCGGAAACGTAGGTAGGTAAATGGCAGATAAGGTTTAATACAGATAAATGTAAGGTTATGCATTTGGGATGAAGACACAATTAGGCGAGCGCAAGCCAGAAAAAACAAAAACAGAAACATCAAAATGTAAGTCACACAATAGCCTAAAATGCTAAAAATTGAATGGGTGATGGGAGGGGAAATAGGGTGGAAGGAAGTAATACAAGATCACTCACACGGCCATGTGTGAGTGTATACACATCACAACAAAGGTTGCTTTAGCCTATGGTTTGCTTCATTGATCACTGGTCCTGACGGAGATCTCAGGAGAGAAGGAGGGGAGAACAGCAATAGGTGATGACACTGTCAAGTGACAATAAATGGTGGGGTGGATAAAATAGATATATAAAAACCACTCACATGGCCATATGTGAGTGTAGACACTCAGAGATAATCCCAACCTTAGAGGTGGAGCACAATCTTCTTTAGTAAATCACAGGCAGGGTAAGCCAGGTAAAAAACAGAACTTTAATGAATAAAAGAAGTAAAAAGTCCAATTGGAAATGTCCCAGAACTCACGGCAGCTCTCCTTTATGGCGCGATCGGCGTTGTACCCTGACGTCCGCATTCAAAAAGTCTGGCGGCGAACATGGGTATGTGGAAATGGATAATATCTGGACCAACAACCCATTTGGCGCAAACCTAGTCCTCTGGCGCCACTATATAGATGATATTCTCTTCATCTGGCAAGGTAGCAGAATTGAATTGGATACATTTTTGTCATACATTAATGAGAATGTTTTGAATTTGGCATTTACGTCACATATCAGTAGCTCGTCAGTGGATTTCTTGGACTTAACTATCTACATTGAGAACAAAGTTCTCAAAACTAAGAAATTTTTTAAGAAAGTAGACAGTAATAATTTTTTTAATGAAGAACAGTTGCCACCACAATAAATGGCTGGATAACATTCCCCCAGGCCAATTTAGGCGCATACGCCGCAAATGCACTGAAGAAATTACATTTACAGAACAGGCCACCACTTAAAAAAAAACGTTTTTGGAACGGAATTATGACGAAACTCTTTCAGACAAAGCGATCTTCAATATTGGGCAACTAGATAGAACCGAACTTTTAAAACCTATAGAAAAAAGACCATTTGGTGAATTCGAGGTACCGTTTATCACTCAGTTCAATAGGGATCATAGAAGGATCACAGGAGTAATTAAAAAGCATTGGCATCTCCTGCACCAAGATCCCATCTTTAAAGGTGTTCTACTGGAAAATCCAAGGATCATTTTTTAAAAAGCCAATAATTTAAAAACTAAGTTAGCCCCAAGCACATTTGAAACTGCACCAAAAAAGAGTAACTGGTTATCACAGAATCCAGGTTTTTATAAATGTTCTAGTTGTAAAGCCTGTAAAAACGGAGAAGAAGAGTGTGAGGTCCGGGGGAACACCTCCCTCTGAAGGGGTTCCCCCCGCGACTGTACTCACCGCCGCTCCTGCTGTGCCTCCACGCCGCCGCGGTGTGAGGTCCGGGGGAATACCTCCCTCTAGAGGGGTTCCCCCCCGCGACTGTACTCACCGCCGCTCCTGCTGTGCCTCCACGCCGCCGCGGGCGGTATCTCCCCTCTCCTTCTCTTCCCGCGACGGCTGCTGACTTCGCGCATGCACGCACGCAGGGGACCTTTGCGTCCGCCCTCGGGGGGAGTTTCCGCCCCCAGCTGAGGCCGCGCGCGTCTCTCCCGCGCGGCGCACACGCCTGATGCGTGTGCACCGCTCACAAGCTGCACATCTGATACAACTGTGGTAAGTCTCCCTACCAATCCCTATCTTCCCTGGGGCCGCTCCCTCGTTACTCCCCCTCTCCCTATTGGTCCTTCCTCCTACTTATACCTTGCTCAGCCATTCATTCTTTGGCTGAGCATAGCTTTGTATGACCTGTGTTAACCACGGTCGTGCCTGCCTCAGTTCCTGTCTCTTTGTCTCCTTAGTGATCCTTTGAGTACTGAACCGGCCTGGCTGTGGATCCGCTCTGGTCTTCTACCCCTGGTCTGTATCCTGACCTCCTGGACACCCCGACCCCTTTACCTCGGTTTGCAGATTCCGACCTACCTCCCAGCTCTGGACCCCAGGCTCTCGGTACCACCTATCTTCTGGAATCTCCGTTCTCGTCTGGCGAGTATCTTACTTTATCTTAAACTCCCAGACGGTTCCAGACGCCTATTTTCCACTTTCAAGGCATGTCCCCGTAGCTGTGGGTGCAGTTTGTTACCCATCTCACCTCTGATTCGGGGTCCCTCCTTGTCCGTGGTGAGCACAGCGTAACAAAGAGAAAACCATTTTTAAATCAACAGTAACCGGAGAACAATTTAAGACTAACACTTTTATTAATTGTAGAACCACTTACGTAGTTTACTTACTGGAGTGCCCATGTGGCCTGCAGTATGTGGGCCGTACGAGTAGGCCCCTAAGAGTGCGGATACTAGAACATATCGGCAATATATCTAGGGGTTTAGTTACACACAGTGTATCCAAACATTTTTTAATGAAACATAACAGTAACCCTGGTGGCCTAATATACAGAGGCCTTGAACATGTCCCTATTATCTGGCGGGGAGGGGATCATATGCAAGCATTAGCCCGTAAAGAGATTAAATGGATACACAGGATGAAAACCTTAACACCGCAAGGCCTGAATATCGATATAGACTTAGGAGCTTTTATTAAAAAAAAAAAAAATTGGGGTATGATGTTTTTATGTCTCCAAATGTACAGTATCATTGATTAACATTGCTCTTTATTTTTATCTTCTCATTCAATCCCTAGTTTCCACCCTGATTCAATCGGCATCATGCTTATACCTTTTTTCCATTTGTTCTATTCAAATAGTTTACGTTACTTTATTATCTATTCTCTATTTATGTTTAATTTGGTTATTCATTGCATTTTATGTAGTTCGAGTCGTTCTTTCCATTTTGTGCCACACAATCATCAACTGTTTATCAGCAGTCTACTAATACCAGTTTGGTTAAGTGATGAGAAGCTTATTAATGGACCATCTGATAAGGCTGTTCACTAGCAGTCATCCCTGCTACTATATATCAGACATGGAGGTATTAAGCCATTTATTAATTAGTTAGGTATGTTTTTCTTTAGGCATTTGAGTGTTTGATTATCTGTCAATAATTGTATGTTATTATTTATGTATTTGTCCTAATCTTTACTAGTAATATGGTGCATATGCAAAACCTTTTCTGTGTAACATCAGATGACTAGCTACGTTTGAAACTGGCACTCATTAGGGCAGCCGTTTCACAGTTCTATCTGTGGCATCAAGGACCCTGTGCCACAGTAATTGTTTAAAGACTGCTTAGTTCTGCTATGATTTAATAGTTTATTTGCCTAATTTCAACTGAGGCATTTTATGCCTTTATGAACCCTCTCTGACCACCTTGTACCATGTAGGTACTGAGTTATTGATAGTTTAACAGGCATATACCTGGACAACTATTCTCCCCTTAGGGCTACTGAGACAGGCACCCATCAGGGCAGCTATTTTAATGCTCTATCTATTGTTTAAAGACTGCTTAGATTTATAAGTTTATTTGCCTAATTTCAACTGAGGCATTTTATGCCTTTTTGAACTCTCTCTGACCACCTTGTACCATGAAGGTACTGAGTAATTGAAATTTTAACAGGCATATACCTGGACAACTATTCTCCCCTTAGGGTTACTGAGACAGGCAAACATCAGGGCAGCTATTTTAATGCTTTATGGTGCGAAGGACCCCGCACCATAGGAACTGTTTTAATACTCTTTATCATCATCATGTTGTATGATTATGTTAGCCTAACTTTACTGAAGATACTCCATCCCTTTGTGAACCCCCCTAAACATATAAGGAAGACACAGAGACCCCTCCTCCAGAACCTGTCGAAGCTTACGAGCGAAACATGTTGTTCTGAGGAGGATTTTTGGACATTTTATACCACCCCAGTTTCACCTGGATCGCCGTTCGCCGCCAGACTTTTCGGACGCGGAAGTCAGGGTACAACGCCGATCGCGACATAGCTTCCGTGAGTTCTGGGACATTTCCAATTGGACTTTTTACTTCTTTTATTCATTAAAGTTCTTTTTTTTACCTGGCTTACCCTGCCTGTGATTTCCTAAAGAAGATTGTGCTCCACCTCTAAGGCTGGGATTATCTCTGAGTGTCTACACTCACATATGGCCATGTGAGTGGTTTTTATATATCTATTTTATCCACCCCACCATTTATTGAAGTGAAACTTCTTTAGTGGCACCTCATTCGAACTGGGGCAAAAATGGATTGTGGAGACAGAAATGAAACGGATGTGACGTCAGTGCTGGCAGTTGAGGCCGGGCTGTGTTCTGGCTCAGCCCAACACTGACATGATCCCAACCGCTCAAAAATTCAGAGCCGCCGGCGCCACTCCTAATGGACGCCGCTCCCCCCACACGGCCGCAGACATATGCGGCGGCGGCGGGGATAGCCGCAGGCGCCGCTCCTAACGGCCGCAATTCCTCCCACGTGCATTGCTAATGTACAGCGGCTCCCCGGGCTCTCTGTTCCAGCCGCGACATATGCGGCGGCGGCGGTGATAGCTGCCAGCGCCGCTCCTAACGGCCGCAATTTCCCCCAGGTGGAGATGGGCACGGGCGGCATCCGGGGCAGCGGGGACCGGGTCCGGCTCTCCTGCTACAACCCGTACCGGCTCCTGGGACCAGACCCGCTCTCTGTCCCAGGCGCGCGCTCTGCTGGGCTGGAGACTCTGTCGGGCTGGAGACTCAGACAGAGCCCCCCTGCGCATGCGCATGTGCGGCTGGGCTCACTCGGGTACAGGCAGCAAGGGGAGCTGTTCAGCTACCGCCAAGCTCTGCGCCGCCTACGCCGCGCATGCGCAGCAGTCATGATGACGCTGCCGGACGCCACGCATGCGCAGAAGCGGCTGGCAGCGGCGCCATTCCCCCCACACGTCAGCTGCCATGCCGCGCATGCGCTGTTCCCCGCACCCGCTGACATGCCGCGCATGCGGTAGTCATGGCGACGCTCACGGACATGCCTGCCTCCTGCTTGTAGCTGACCTCCGGGCCAGTCACCGACCCCCTGTCCAGCGGGATGTCTGTCTGACATGGAGACCCGCGCCCTGCTGGATATCTGGGGGGAGGCGGACGTGCAGGGATCCTGCCCGACCGAGTCCCGGGATCCTGCTTCTCCCCCTGGACCCCCGTGCAGGGGAGGTGAGCAGGCGGAGGAGACCTTGGAGCTGAGGGGGGCAGAGGAGGAAGACGAGGAGCCACCCCACCCTGGGGAAGTGGGGGGGCCCGAGTCATGCCAGGACAACCTCGCAGGAGGACTACAGGGAGGGCTCCTCCTGCTATACCGAGCACCCGATCAAGGTGGAGGAGGGGCTCAGCGTTGCCATCCGTCATTCATATATACTCGTACTCACCTCCTGTGTCACACACAGTCACACATACCCTGTGTCACACACACGCGCACTCACACACACTGTCACACGCACACACCCTGTGTCACACACAGACACACACACAGTCACTCAGTCACGAGCAGACTCACAGTCACGCGCACACTCACAGTCATGCACACACTCACATGCACACTCAGTCACATGCACACTCACACGCACGCACACTCAAAGTCACACGCACACACAGTCACACACAGTCACACGCACGCACACACAGTCACATGCACGCACACACCATCACACGCATGCACACACACGCACACTCAGTCACGCAGTCACACGCACAGTCACACAGTCACACGCAGAGTCACAGTCACACGTGCAGTCACAGTCACACAGTCACACAGTCACACGCACACTCTCAGTCACACGCGCACTCTCAGTCACACGCGCACTCTCAGTCACACGCGCACTCTCAGTCACACGCACACACGAGGAATTCATACTTAGTGCAAATAGCTAATACAGGGGATGTGTGCCAAGCACGTGCATTCTAAGTCAAATTTATTTACGTTTTGTCAATGAAATTGTATTTTGATTTTTAATTAAAACATCACCAACACAAATACAATTTTTTGACAAAAGTCAAAGAAGTTTCACTTACTATGCGCGTGCACAGCACACACAGCTTTTTTGTCACTTGACAGTGTCATACACCTATTGCTGTTCTCCCCGCCTTCTCTCCTGAGATCTCCGTCAGGACCAGTGATCAATGAAGCAAGCCATAGGCTAAAGCCACCTTTGTTGTGATGTGTATACACTCACACATGGCCGTGTGAGTGGTTTTGTATTACTTCCTTCCATCCTATTTCCCCTCCCATCACCCATTCAATTTTTAGCATTTTAGGCTATTGTGTGACTTACATTTTGTTGTTTCTGTTTTTGTTTTTTCTGGCTTGCGCTCACCTTATTGTGTCTTCATACTGTGTGAGGATCGTGGGAGATCCGTTACCGGCTGAGCAGCAGCAAAGACCAGCGGCTAGTTTTGCATGATTTTATTATTTATGTGCATCATTGCCGCCTATCTACATCCACTTTGAACTCCAACTAGATTTTGGGTATCAGTGTGTATAATTGTGAGGAGCGCCCCAGTTTTCTTGTATATCTATGAATTTGGGATGCAAGTGTAGCCCTGGGCTCCCTCAGGTCCTAGAGACCCCCCTCCCTTGGAGCAGCGTGGTCGCGGGTGCCGCCGGAGCCAGCGACGGACCCGACGGCTGCTTCCAAGAGTGGGGGCCGGAGCAGCGCGTCTCCTCCGGTATGCAGCTGGTTGCCGGGACGCGATTGGGCCGTTGCTAAGGCCGCGGTCGCGTTGTTAGGGTCCCGGCGGCTAGCGAAGCAGGGCGCCGCCATTGTCAGTGCGGTTGCGCATGCGGAGGAGCCCAATAGAGCGGGAGGCCCACAGATAGCTCGCGCATGCGCGGTGCAGGATTGCCAGCCCCCAGGGTGCATAGGAGTAGAGCCACATGACACCAGGGAGCCAATAGGGCTGGAGAATGACTTGGCAAGAGCAGAAAGATACATTTCGCGGGCTTGGACCACGCCAGTCAGTCAGACCCAGGACCAGCCAAGGGAATGAGGTAGGGTGCAGGAGTCAGTGACTCCCTGCACTAGGCCAGCAGCCCCCAAGGCCCAAGTTAGCCCTGAGTCGCCCAGTTGAGTGAGTGTTGCCAGGGACCGCCCTCAGGTTAGGGACCCTGTCACTTACAGCAGTTGGAGCTGGGAACAGAAAGGGAAGGAAGGGTGCAGGGAGCGAGTGAAGCTCCTGCACCAAGTAAGGTCCCCCACATCCCAGGTAGGCCCCAACTCACCAAGAGGCTAGTGGGGTAATTGATAAGGGACGGCCCAAGATAGGGACGCTGCCCTTAGTGTTAGTGTGCTGTCTTGTCAGGGTCATGGCTGTCAGTGCTGTGAGGTCTGACAGGCAGGCGCAGTATTGTGCAGCACGTTGGCTGCAAGCATCCAGTGGGTCACAGCTTGTTGCTGCAGGCGCTGGGACCAGTTAGTTAATAGTGAGGCAGAGGGGACTCAGGTAGTACGGGAGGAGGTAGTGCGGGTGCAGGAGGTCAGGGACCCCTGCATAAGATAGGCTACCCCATAGGCCCTAGGAGTTTTCCCCAAAGCCATTACAGGTTGCTGTGCTGTAGGGACGGCCTATAGTATAGCGCGTGTCACTGTAGTTCAGAAGGAACCATATAGAGACACAGCGGACGCTGCGCCACCGTGCAGCGAGTGGGCGCAGTTCTTCATTGCGGCTGTTGCAGTCCTCCGGGTGGGATCGCCCTGGAGGTGGTTCCGGTGTTCTTCTGTCGCCGGATCCTTTGCGAAGCCAGTTGGAGATCCGAGCACCGGAGTGCTCGGGCAGGTACTATTAAATCAACAAGTGCACCAACGGGCCCTTAGTTTAATAGTGACTGTGCAGTCACCCATATTCTCTCTCTCTGCAAGAGGGCGGGACATTGGGTGGGGATCCCATGGACACTGGGTGGGATCACTTGGTGTTGGGGAAGCGTCCTGCACGACGCCGCAGTCAGTGTATCCTCCCGAGTGGGACACCCGTTATTTTGTGTATGGTATTTGTGTCTTATGTTCCCAAGTAAAGGCATTGGTTATTATACAAATAGGTGTGCGAGTTATTTGTATGTGTCCTGCGAGGAACCACTCCCCCTATGGTGGGAGCCATCGCAGGTGGAGGCGCTGCACCGAGTACGCGGTTACTCATAGTATCATATAATTGCCCCAGGTTCCCCGTGGCGGAAGCTCAGCCCTCCTGTGAGCCAACAGGTAAAGCACCACACACTGGTAACACCGTATGTTCTCCGCACCCACACTGTATATGCTATTGGGTGGGGTGGAATACCCGTTACACAAGAATAAACTGGCGACTTACAAATTAAATGGGGATAAATTGGGGGAATCCTTGATAGAGAAGGATTTAGGAGTGCTTGTAGAAAGACCCCTTAGCAATAGTGCCCAAAGTCATGCAGTAGCTGCAAAGGCAAACAAGATCTTATCTTACATTAAACGGGCAATGGAAGGAAGGGAAGTTAACATAATTATGCCCCTGTACAAAGCATTAGTAAGACCACACCTTGAATATGGAGCACAATTGTGGGCACCACTTCTTAGAAAATACATTATGGAACTAGAGAGAGTGCAGAGAAGAGACACCAAATTAATAAAGGGGATGGGCAATCTAATTTATGAGGAGAGACTAGCTAAATTAAATTTACATTAGAAACGAGGTTATTGAGACAGGCAAACATCAGGGCAGCTATTTTAATGCTTTATGGTGCGAACCATCTTTACTGTCTATTTCAGCAGCTAGAAATACCTGATGGTATCACAATACATACAGTAAATCACAAATAAGAGGAAGTTTACATCACGCGCTATTACGATTCCAGATGAAGAGGAGACATTAAACTCAATATATGAAGCAACTATTCCCATCTATATTGTATTTAAATGGCAATATACAGTATTATATTATGTGCAATAAAACAAAGTATGGCACATATTGACTACTGTATGCAATGTTATTCCATAAGACACTTTACAGTCAAGTTGAATGGGGTATAAGAGGTCTTCTGGCACCCCAAGGAGACTTATAGAATAGCACAATTTAGTAAATATGGTTCTATGTGGTGTACTACCCATATTTTGCTAAATTAGTTGTTTGGTTGACAGTTGTTGCTAAACTTAAGTTCCAAATGCCTTTCACCAACTTAGTTTGCTCTGCAAGGTGCAGTTGATTTATTGAGTTCCTGAAATGAATCTTCATCAATGCAGATTCTAAAAGGAAATCAAAGCCCTTATTCCAATGTGGAGCAGAGGAAAAAAATATGTGAAGGGCACTACTATATATTGGGGCTAATTGGAGGCTGAAGGGAACAGGAGATACATCAGAACCTGGTTGTTACTAATTGTGATTACCAGTGTATTAGTGTAGTGGGTTGCATTAGTAATCGATAATAAACGACTGCTTGGCCACACAGTGCCAGATGCTGAGGTTATCCGGTTAATTAGTCCAGAAACTGATCCAAGACTACTAGCCTTAAAAAGTCAAATAAACACCGTATGCTTCATAACGAGGAGCATGCATTTTAATTTGCACCAATTTGGCGAGCGGCATGAACGGAAACATCTAAATTGAGTTTCTAACATTTGCGGCAAATCTCTTAGGAGTGGAGGTTAACCATACCTAGACTTGGTAGATCTAATTGATGCAAAGAGAACAGGAAAACGACTTCCCAGTTTCAAAGAGCATTGCAGCCGGGGAGAGAAACATTTTTAAAACGCTATCCTCCCCTCTGGCTTATGTCTTCAGTTCCTGCTTAGTTGTCAAATACAATAAAACATTGTGGGTTATTTACTAAAGTCTCTCAGCTGCAAAATCGGGGCATAATCAGGGTAAAACAGTAGCACCATATTTACCAAAGAAAAAGCTAAATTGCTTTCATTGGGATTTATTTTGTTTGATAAATAGGGTGGTATTTGTTGCACTCAGTTTTGCACCAGGAGACTTTAGTAAATTGAAGCATGAATGCGTGAAGCAGTATGTGCATCTGCAAAATATTTGCATACTGTATGAATACCACAAGATGTCAGTATTTCCTAAAGTATTCCTGCTTAAAGCAGCAATGCTACATCCCGGCTTTTTTCTTTTTCTTCTTATTTGTATATGTAAAGCATATAACAATGTATAATTCTACATTCTTACCTAAACTGCCAATCGTTTGGTGCTTCTGCTATACAGCTGTAAAAATCCTTATTGTGTGACTAACATAATGGCTGTTTCAGTAAGTGTAACTCAGCAGCTACAATGTATCCTTATAATACTAAGGCTTTGGTCCCGCGGCGGCCGGCGGAGCGCGCGGCTGCGGACCACCAGCTGCTTGCCTCTGTTCTTGAGGTCCCCGCTGGCTCCTTCCCGGGGATGACTGCTCTGCTGTGAAGCGTCAGCCAGCCGGAGCTAAGAGGAGGTTGTGATTTGGCGAGTGCCGACATACGTGGCATGCAGGGAACCAATCACGGATTGGATCCCAGCAGCCATCGATTCCCCCCCCCCCTGCTCTGATCCCCCCCGTTCCATTACACCACTCCGTTGATTTAACTCTCGCTACCGATCCCCCTCTCCGAATTCCCTCCTGCTCAGATCTCGATTCACCCCCTGTGTGTATTGTGTTGTGCTGTGGTGAGTGTGTGTGTGTGGGTGATGTGTGTGGTTGGGGTGTGGGTGTGTGTGTGGGTGGTTGTGTAGTGTGTGTGTGTGTGTGTGTGTGGTGTGTGTGTGTGGTGTGTGTGTAGTGTGTGGTGTGTGGTGTGTGTGTGTGTGTGTGGTGTGTGTGTGTGTGTGTGTGATGTGTATGTGTGGGGTGCTGTGTGTGTGTGTGAGGGTGCCTGTGTGTGTGTGTGTTTGGGGTGCCTGGTTGGTGGGGTGCTGTGGTTGGTGAGGGTGCCTGTGTGTGTGTGGGGTGTGTTTGAGGGTGCCTGGTTGTTGTGAGGTGATGTGTGTGTTGAGGGTGCCTGGTGGTGCTGTGGTGTGGAGGGTTTGCTGTGTGTGTGGTGGAGTGTGTGTGTGAGGGTGCCTGTGTGTGTGAGTGCTGTGTGTGGTGGAGTGTGAGTGCCTGTGTGTGTGTGAGTGTTGCCTGTGTGTGTGAGTGCCTGTGAGGTGTGAGGGTGCCTGTGTGTGTGAGGGGTGCCTGTGTGTGAGTGCCTGTTGTGTGTGAGTGCGTGTGATGTGTGAGGTGCTGTGTGTGTGGTGCATGTGTGTGTGTGAGTGCCTGTGCTGTGTGTTGCTGGGTGTGTGAGGGTGCCTGTGTGTGTGAGTGCCTGTGGGTGTCGTGTGTGAGGGTTCCTGTGTGTGTGAGGTGCCTGTGTGTGTGTGAGGGTGCCTGTGTGTGTGAGTGCTGTGTGTGTGTGAGGGTGCCTGTGTGTGTGAGTGCCTGTGTGTGTGTGAGGTTGCCTGTGTGTGTGAGTGCCTGTGAGAGTGTGTGAGGGTGCCTGTGTGTGTGTGAAGGTGCCTGTGTGTGAGTGCCTGTGTGTGTGTGAGGGTGCCTGTGTGTGTGAGTGCCTGTGAGTGTGTGAGGGTGCCTAGTGTGTGAGGGGGCTGAGGGTGCCGAGGGGCGGAGGGGCGTTCTGCAGTGCTGCGCTGTGGGGCGGTCCCGCCCCCTCACGTCATGGCCGCACCCCCCACCTGTTTTGGCTATGCCTCCCCCCCCCCCCCCGCGCCGGAAAACAGATCACTGCAGACCGCAGATCACGGGCTCTGTGTGTGTGAGGTGCCTGTGTGGTGAGTGCCTGTGAGTGTGTGAGGGTGCTGTGTTGTGTGAAGGTGCTGTGTGTGAGTGCCTGTGTGTGTGTGAGTGTGGCTGCTGTGTGTGAGTGCCTGTGAGTGTGTGAGGGTGCCTATGTGTGTGAGGGGGCTGAGGGTGCCGAGGGGCTGAGGGGCGTTCTGCAGTGCTGCGCTGTGGGGCGGTCCCGCACCCTCACGTCATGGCCGCACCCCCCACCTGTTTTGGCTATGCCTCCCAGGACCCCCCCGCCACCATAGAAACTGTTTTTTAATACTTTTATCACTATTCATGTTGTATGATTATGTTAGCCTAACTTTACTGAAGATATCCATCCTTTGTGAACCCCCCTAAACAATAGGAAGACACAGAACCCTCCTCCAGAACCTGTCGAAGTTACGGAGCGAAACATGTTGGTTCTGAGGAGGATTTTTGGACATTTTATACCACCCCAGTTTCACCTGGATCGCCGTTCGCCGCCAGACTTTTCGGACGCGGAAGTCAGGGTACAACGCCGAGCGGGACATAGCTTCCGTGAGTTCTGGGACATTTCCAATTGGACTTTTTACTTCTTTTATTCTTATTAAAGTCTTTTTTTTACTGGCTTCACTGCTGCCTCCGTGATTTTCCTAAAGAAGATTGTTCCACCTCTAAGGCTGGGATTATCTTGAGTGTCTACACTCATTGGCATCGTGGAGTGGTTTTTATATATCTATTTTATCCACCCCACCATTTATTGAAGTGAAACTTCTTTAGTGGCACCTCATGAACTGGGGCAAAAATGGATGTGGAGACAGAAATGAAACGGAGTGACGTCAGGATCTGGCAGTTGAGGCCGGCTGTGTTCTGGCTCAGCCCACACTGACATGTGATCCCAACCGCTCAAATTCAGAGCCGCGGCGCACTCCTAATGGACGCCGCTCCCCCCACACGGCCCGCAGAACTATGCTGGCTGGCGGGGGGGGATAGCCGCAGGCGCCGCTCCTAACGGCCGCAATTCCTCCCACGTGCATTGCTAATGTACAGCGGCTCCCCCGCGGTCTTGTTCCAGCGCGACATATGCGGCACCGGCGGGGTGAGAGCTGCAGCGCGCTCCTAACGGCGCAACTTTCCCAGTGAGATGTTGGGACTGGGCACGGGCGGCCGGGGCGGGGGGGTCGGCTCTCCTGCTACAACCCGTAGGCTCTGGGACAACCTCTCTGTCCCAGGGCGTTGCTGGGCTGGAGACTTGTCGGGCTGGAGACTCAGACAGAGCCCCCCTGCGCATGGCATGTGCGGCTGGGCTCACTCGGGTACAGGAGCAAGGGGAGCGTTCAGCTACAGCAAAGCTCTGGCGCCGCCTACGCCGCGCATGTCGCAGCGTCATGATGACGCTGCCGGACGCCACGCATGCGCAGAAGCGGCTGCAGCAGGCGGCCATTCCCCCCACACGTCAGCTG
The DNA here is from genome assembly GCA_036426205.1 of Ascaphus truei. Classification (NCBI taxonomy): domain Eukaryota; kingdom Metazoa; phylum Chordata; class Amphibia; order Anura; family Ascaphidae; genus Ascaphus; species Ascaphus truei. The sequence goes on from CM071570.1 coordinate 62,113,722, forward strand.
CCATGCCGCGAAGCGCTTGCCCCGCACACCGCTGACATGCGCGCATGCGGTAGTCATGGCGGACGCTCACGGACATGCCTGCCTCCTGCTTGTAGCTGACCTCCGGGCCAGTCAACGACCCCTGTCCAGCGGATGTCTGTCGACATGGAGACCGCGCCCTGCTGGATATCTGGGGGAGGGGACGTTGCAGGGATCCTGCCCGACCGAGTCCCGGGATCTTGCTTCTCCCTGGACCCCCGCCCCTGGGGAGGGGTGAGCAGGCGGAGGAGACCTTGGAGCTGAGGGGGGCAGAGGAGGAAGACAGGAGCACCCCACCTGGGGAAGGGGGGGGCCCGAGTCATGCCAGGACAAACTGCAGGAGGACTACAGGGGGGCTCTCCTGTCTATACGAGCAACGGATCAAGGTGGTAGGATGGGGCTCAGCTTGCATCCGTCATTCATATATACTCGTACGCACCGTCCTGTGCACACAGTCTACCCCATGTGTCACATTACACGCGCACTCACACACACTGTCACACAACCTCACCACCCTGTGTCACACACATCTGAAAAACAAAAAAAGAACATAAGGTTTAAGGAGTTCCAGCTTAGTATCCCTTTCGTACCTCCCTCACTCCTTTTTTAGTGCACCCCCCTGAAGACTATGCAAGAAGATCAAGGTGACGAATCACTGGTAGTAAAAAGACAAATGCGATCGACAGTGAACAAAATACAATCTTGAAATACGGCCTCATAACAACACGATAAGGATAATAATGGAAAACCAAGCTACAAAGAAAAGTCTACTCCCCCCCGCGCCGGAAAACAGATCACTGCAGACCGCAGATCACGGTGCAGTGAATTGCACGCGCCGCCGGCTAGCAAGGCGGCCGTGCGGGCGCGTGCAGCGGGGCCTTAGCCTTAGGTAACAGGATCTATTGTTACAGTTTACAGTTCAAACTGCTGAGAATATTGGCAACAAATTATCACAAACAGGAAAGTGTTGAAAAAATCTTGCACTGCTGGGGGGGGGGTGCCATAGAAATGAAAGGATGATTTAAAACTCATTAAAAGTGGCATTAAGTGGGGCACATGCGCGGCGCCAGTGAAGGAGGAAGCTGTCTAGAGCAGCTCCGTTTGCGGCCAAGTCTTTAAAAAAAAAGCGGGTCTTTAAACAGCCAGTTCAGGACACCGGACCCCCGCAGCATCTGCAGAAACCCTGCGCTGCAAATAAATGCAGAGGAAAGGAAGGGGGAATGGGCAGAAGCCTGAGAAACAAGTGAAAGCTTCACTCACCAGAAGGAACACGTGGGCTGCAAAGATGGTGGAGGGCAGCTCACATGAGGATGACTCAGAGTCATCACAGACCCCACTACTCTAAGAAGAGTCTGGAGGCTCAATAACCTCCCAAGAAATTCAGGATCTTTGCAAGAACATCAAAACTCTCTTCCAAAATGAACTACAAATAGCACTGAAATAAATAGGCAGGGAGGTGACATCCTTGGGCCAGCGAACAGACACCATTGAAGGTACAACGGATGAGCTCATTATTAGAGTGTCGGCTCTTGAACAGAGCCTCCAAAAATCAAACCAAAGAATTTTGGAACTACAGAAGAGAGACGAGGATATGGACAACAGACAGCGCAGAAATAATGCTCGCATAAAAGGTATCCCGGAGCAGGTAGATAATATTAACTTCTACCTCGACAGACTGTATAAACAACTGCTCCCTGACACAGACGCAGAGCTCTTCCACCTATACAGAGCCCACAGGTCCCTCAGACAAAGACCTAAAAACAGGGAAAAGCCCAGAAATGTCATTCTCAAATTCCACTATTTTAAAACCAAGGAATGGGTGATGAAGGCGGCAAGGGACGCGAATAACCTGGATTTCGAAGGGTTTACCCTGCAGATATTCCCCAACCTTTCTCCCATCACGCGGAATAAAACAAGAGAGATTAAACCAATTACAGAGAAGTTAATTGAAAAAATTAAATATAAATGGGGTTTCCCCTTTAGGTTGATATTAACCTACAAGGGCCAGCAAAGATCAGCAAAAACAGTCCAGGAAGGACACGCCATGCTGCAAGATATGGGCTTGATCACAACCCCACCTAAAAACTCTCGACCTGGATCACCGCCTCCTACAGGATCTCTCCAACCGATATGGCAGAAAGTCCAGAGAACAAAATCCACCCCACACTAGGGATACGAGACAACCCAGAATGAAAGCCAGACACATTACGACTCATCAGATGTGACCCTTATGTCAGCTAAGGGCTTCCTGTTCGACCTGGAGCATACCCATGTGAGATCTGTCCTTTGCAGATGGACGCTTTGATGCCCACGACCAGAGGGTGACAGCCCACACGGGACAGCTCGATTTCTGTGCCCCAGCACAGACCTGTGTATCATTGTGACAGGTTGTATGATGGATTCGGGAGCTCTATTAGTTCTGGAGCTCCTATAAAGTTATTATAGATGTAGCCGGGACCCTTTTTACCACCATTTGTTGTTGTGGAGTGGGAGATGCTGCACCTAGGGAACACTCCGATAACAGAGGTTCCGCGTAGTGGGAGCCGCCATGTTTAGGTTGGCGCCGGCGCAGAACTGGTCTGGCAGGAGGTTGCGCATGCGCAGACAAGGCCAGCAAAGCCCACGAAGGAGGAGAGCTTGGATAGGAGGGGAGCTAGGGAACTACGGGTCCCAGCAGCCCCGCGGGCCCCCGTGACATGGGAGGACCAATCAGATACAAGGAAGGGAGGAAAAGGAAGTGGTGGGGCGCACGTTGGGCCAGAGCTGGCTGTAGGAGGAAGGAGAAGGAGCTCTGGTGTAGGGAGGCAGTCCGCTCCCTACCTAGGCCGCATGCCCCAGGCCCAGTTAGGCCCTGAGCCCCAGTAGTGTGAAGCTGAGCTAGGGACTGGCCATAGACAGGTTCCGGATTCCCTTACGGTTACACGATCGCTACCAGGACAGTTCTAAGTCAGCGGGAGGTCTGGGATCAGACCCCGCTACCAAGTTGCAGTGTGTCTGGGTGGGATCGCCCCGGACACTTACGGGTGACGTCATCTACGCCCACCATGATCCTTTGTGAAGATAGTTGCAGAACCGGGTACTGGAGTGCCCGGCAGGTAAACTTCAAGTGCACCAACGGTACCATCATTCACTCAGGACACGGTGGCTGCGCAGTCACATACATATACATTCACTGTCTCACTTGAGGGTGGGGGACTTATTCCAAGAGGGGACTGGACACGGGGTGGGATCACCCGGTGGAGGGAAGGGGAGAGTGGGCGTTCGGCAGGTCGCTGATAGTAGTGTCTCCTCCAGGGAGGGAAACCTGTTGATAAAGCTTATGGTTGCTATAAGTAAAGTATATTGGTTAAGTTATATTGCTGTGTGTGCGTGTTAATGTACATAAGTTCCTGCGAAGACCCACTTCCACTCGGGTGGAAGCTGTCGCAGGTGGAGGCGCTGCACCAAGTTATAAGTATTGTGCGTACCCCAGGCTCTCCGTGGCAGAGGCTCAGGCCCTGTGAGCCTACAGGTTATACAGCATATGGTAGTGGTCTGTGTTCGCTAGGAACCAGGGCTACATAGATTTAGATTTAACCCCAGTTTAAAGTTTATGTCAAGTTTTACATTTGTGGAGGAGGCCTCCTTTGTTACCTCCGATCGTGAGAGGTCAGGGGTGCGATAGACCTCGCCAGAGTAGACCACTCTGCTCCGGTGATCGGCCGGCGCGGTACTGGTTCGTACTGTTTACTGTTTACAGTACTAGAAAGTTTCTCAAGGTTTCGAATATTTCTCTGTGTTTTTTTTCTTTCCTCTTTGACTCTAAAACCAAAAAGATAGTTATTTTAGGTTAAAATAAGGAAAGCCTAAAGAAAGAGTAGAGGGTCAGGTTGACCAAAAACTCTAAAATTGTCTAATTGTTAAAAAAAACCACAAAAAAAACACCATTGCCAGTTTTCTAACCCAGGCCGCAAAAAGGCCTCCTTCAGAAAAAACACTGCACAATGTTCAGCCCGGATTACACCCTCCCAGATATTCCCAGATCCCACTCCCACCCCTCTGGATCTGGGACCATAGGTCTGGTGCCCCTCACCACTGAACCTACCTTATTTCTATCCCCTCTCCCTCCTTCGCAGGTTAACCCCTTCTCCACCGTTTAAGAGACATTTAGGCACACCCTAAAAATCATGGTTGAAATTAATATGGCAGTCTCTGTAGCACAGCACACACCACAATAAGAATGATCTATAAAATAGTAACACATAATAGCAAAGGTCTTAATAGTCCTAGAAAGCGTAGGATAGCGTTTACCAATTATAGAAAATTAAAGGCTGATATACTTTTTCTACAAGAAACGCATTTCAGCTCCACGTCTTTCCCGAGCTATCTGAGCAAACATTTTTCTCAAGTTTATCTGTCATCAGCTAGAACAAAAAACAAAGGAGTAGCCATTATTTATAGCAATAATACCTCTTTTCAATTAGAAAAAAAAAGTATGCGATAAAGATGGAAGATATATAATTTTTATAGGCTCCATTTACAACACCCCAATCATTCTAGAACTGTTACGCTTGTGATGCCCGCAGTCCAGACCCATCCCCTGCACTGAGGTGGGACGTATAGGGTACGCACCCGCAGCGGAGAGGGCGTGTCCGGAGTGTGGTGGTAGTGTAGCCGGTCAGGGCATAAGGGTATAATGATGAAGGTACCTGCCGGATCCGGAGTAGTAGAAATGCCGTAGTGAGGTCTGAGCCGAGGTTCTAGGGAAGAAGAAGTCCGGATAGTCGAAGTGCAGAAGCCGAGTCCAAGGGTAGTAGAGTAACACGTAGTAGGGTGGAAGCCGAAGTCAAGAGCCAGAGAGAATCGTCAGCCGAGCCTGGGTCAGAACCTGAATAGAGAACACAGAGAGAGCACGGCACAGGAACACAACTGCTCGAGCAGAGACTATGCAGAGCAATGCGCCAACGGAAGGACTGGAGTAATAAAGGTAGGTGAGCCAATGAATGCAGGAAGCAGAGCAGGGGTGTGCCGTGGAGCCTTCAGTGATTGGGAGAGGTAGCTTCTGTATTCAGGGAACAGCTGTGCCGGTGTATGTGAATGCCGGAGGGCGTGGCTATGAGCCGGGAGCAGTGAATAAATTACAGCCTGTGACGAGCGCTCTGTAAGGAGAGGTTGCGCGCGCCTTGGCAAGATGGCCCCCGCAAGTTTGCGAGCAGCACTGCGAGGAGGATGCCGCTGAGGGCGAAGTGGAGTGGCGGCTGCGGGAACCGCGGAGTGTAGTAGAGGGTCACGTTGTGGAGGACGTGACCCCTGCTGCCTTACAAGAACATGTCTATGCCCCTAACAGACCCCCCAAACTTTTTTTGATTAGTTTTTTAGGAGGAGGGACTTTACCTTCTTCTCAAACCCTTACAAAACATACTCGTGGATACAGATGCAGCGGCCATTATTTTAAGGCATAACGATGCCGTTTTCGTGTGCGCTGCTGTACTCCACGCGGCATGAACGCGGCCAATCGCCCCAGGCACACGTGTTTATCGCGGTTGCTTTGTTTGAATTTTATGGATTGTGTGCGTTTATATGCAATGAAATGAATGAATTGTAATGTGTACAGTACTGTGCTACTGTGTCAATTTCAGGTGTTTCAAAGCCAGAACACTAAAATGCCATTTTATGCACTCGCCTCTTAAGGCGGTACGGTTGAAAGTGATCTCGCGCCAAGACATGGGTATTCCGAGATATACATCGCATGATTTGTCAAAATATCTGTAGATTATATTTTTATAGACTCCAGTATGTTTTCTCAAATTCGCACTGCTAATATACTCCCAATCACTTGGTCGGATCATGCAAAAGTTGAAATTATTTTAAATTCCTGCTGCATACCTCCGGCTCTTCACTCCTGGAGGCTTAATAGTTCATTGCTGGTAGTCCCCGAGATTGTACGAGAAATTAATGAGGAAATTGAATTTTATTTTTCCATAAACGATAACAAAGACACAACCTCAAGTATTTTATGGACAGCACGTAAGGCGTTTATTAGGGGTATGATAATAAAAAGTGCGTCATACAGGAAAAGAGCAAGGCTAGCAAAAAATGTAAAATTAATAAAAGAACAGTCATGACAAGAAATCCGCAACAAACAAAAATGTCATACAATGGTTAACGACAGAATCCAAAGTATCAGACGAGAGCTAGGTATACTTTTGACGGATCAAGCCGAAAAGCCTTTACGCTGGACAGGACAACTTTTCTACCAAACAGGTAATAAACCTGACACTGTGCTGGCACATAAATTGGGAAATAAATAAAGTCAATAATATATTTCAGCTATCAAACTTAAAAACGGGACCCTTACACATAATCCTGAAACCATCATATCAGAGTTCCATACATTTTATTCGGAACTATATGATGGACAAAAAACCCAGATAAACAAAAAAAAACAACAAAAGATGTAATTTACCAAGAGTGACTCCAGCGGAACTAGAGGGTCTGAATGGTCTTGTTACAGAGGAAGAGGTCTCCACTACAATAAAATCACTAAAATCAAACTAAGCTCCAGGACCCTATGGTTTCCACCAGTCTATATTATAAAAAATTATCCGAAAAATTAACCCCACATTTAACAAAGTTATTCAATAGCTTCATTGAAAGTAAGACTATCCCAAACTAAATGTTACAGGCTATGATTATGCTTATACATAAGCCAAGGAAAAACCCGACAGAATGCCGCATCTACCGACCGATATCTCTCATTAATACTGATGTTAAGATTCGGGCCAAAATTTTAGCAACCAGATTAAATAAATTGCTTCCTAGATTTGTTCATCTCGACCAAGTGGGATTTATTCCACAAAGACAAGCCCCAGATAATATCCGTAGAGTGACCAATCTAATACATATTGCACAAACAAATAAGATACCCACAATGCTACTTACCCTAGATTTGGAAAAAGCTTTAGACAGTGTAGATTGGCGTATCTATTTACAACACTACTGGCAAGGATCCTCACACAGTGGGATAGCCTCTCCCAAGACAATATAATCAGTAATTGCACACAAGGGTATATGTAACAGTATTTACTGAACAGTAACTTATAACAACAACTATGCAACATAACACCACATCACAGTATAATGAGCACCCCACCCAGTACCACCACGGAGTGTCCCAAAAGTACTTTGGGTGCTAGGCACCAATACCCTGCTGTCCCTTTCCCAGTGTCCAGCCCACCCAAAAGTGTAAGGAGTAGCGCTCTCCCGTGAACTGTTGGTGCCCTTGTTGAGGTACCTGCCGAGTACTCCAGTACTCGGTGCGGCCGACATAGAAATGAGGATCCGTCTGATCCAGCGACGTGGCCCTCAGCGATGGTGCCCGCCTTTACGTTGGGTGGACTCTGGTGGACTCCGGTAGGAGGGTCTCACCTTTAAGAGTCTTTAAGAGTCTTTGTTAACACCGTGGTGGTCTGGTCCCACGGGGCCTGTAACTCGGGAAGCAGGAGTCCCCGGACCTGAAATGAATGCGGTTCAGCTCCGGAGACCCCCTGCTACAATACTTTAATACTTTAATATTAAAATGAAGTAAAACCCCCGCCTGTTAGAGGCGCGCAGGTAGAGTGACTGATTCAGTCTATCTCTTACTTCGCATCTCTTACAGACAGCTGGAACCCGGTAGGATTCACACAACAGGGACCCCCGTTGTGTTAATCCGCTGGGCCATTAGTCTGCTCTGGTCCACCTCACGAGGTATTGATGTTATCTTGCGGTTTTTACCCCGAGATGTGGTTGAATCTTGGTGGCTGCATCTGTATTACACTTTTAAACTAGGAAAGTTTCACTAAATAAAAACGTGGTCACCAAAATGTGACTCGATATAGTACACTTTTTTCTACTTTTTTAATATTTTAATATCTTCATAAAAGAATACAATTCTCCCTTATTTACTTTTGATTACAACACAAGCAAACACAACATTTTGAGTGAGGGAAAGCCCCCCCCCACCACCAATTGTCACGCTCGCAACTGAACAGTTAGCACTGGAACCGGTACTAAATTCAGGTAAGCCAAGAGCCTCAGCCTTGCTCCAACTCCCATTTCCATTCTATAACCTAGCATTAGGGGTGTAGGCCTCATTTTATGGTTAAACCATCCTTCCCTCGTGTCAGGGCTACCCTGAACATGGAACTCCATGTAACCTGACACCCCCACAAAATTGCAATAAATTAAACAAAAACAGCTTTATTTGTTTGTTTTTTAAATTAACTAATAAGAGGCATCCTCCTTCAGCCAGAGAAAAAGACAATCAGTGCCTAACTCCAGAAGTGGCACCCATCATCCAGGGAACCACCTCACCCTATCAGAAAAAAAGGTAAGCCTGAAGTCTCCATTGTGCAGAAGGCCCAGCTTCCTTCAATAGCCACCAGGACCAAAATTAGGCCTTAAAACCTCATAGAGCCCAGTCTACCAGCATTATGAAAGAGATTATCCTCAATGTGCTGCCGCCCAAACCAGGCTATTTAAATCCACTTAAACAAGCTATGGAGCATCCAGAACCCATAACTCCTGTTAAAAAACTGCTTGTAAAGGCATACTGCATAAATCCAAACCAATATCAGAAAAATTAACACCATCCAAATTAAACAACCCGTCATTGTCTACTTCAAAATCCAGGTGACATAATACCATCTCATCCAACAATAATGTACATTTCTACTATAAAAAAAAAATCCTACTAGGATTTGGAACCCTATGGTCCCTAGCCCCTTTCCGAATTCTTCTAGAAACTATTTCATATCAAATACACACTCTCAAGATGCCTTTGAAATTGAGTAAGAGCACTCTTCTTAGCGTGCATCAAATCCATTGAATGCACTGAGACTAAATTGTTCCCACCCCAATTCACCAAAATCACCCCCAGTATTTTCCTCTTCCTAGCCAAAACCAATATTTCTGGAAGTAGCTAACACCACCTCATAATTTTTTTTATATTACTATGAAAACTGTTAGATTTCTATCTCCTCAGCTTCTGAATCACCCCTTTATCTGGGTGCAAACGTGCCGCCTCTGTTGCTTGCCCTACTCCAAATGAATGCGTCCACAAACAAGAAGCGTTGAAACCGAGATTAATGTCATTGAAATCTTGATAAAAAAAAGGTTCCCTGAACATGAATTAATAAAGGATCTCCCTTTTTTAACATAACCTTTAAAAATTCCTGCCCACCCTGAAATGGGCGAATGAAAACACCCACCAAACCCTTCATTTTATCCCATAAATCCTTACCCAATTGATCCATTTTTTTTATTTTCTTACCAAAACTCTATATAATCAACCCCAACTCACAAAATAAACCACCTCCCCTTTTTAGAAGCAAATACGAATATCCGAATGTGTACTGCTCCAGAGAAATCCAGCAAGAGATAAGTCTTAAATAAGTTGACCTCAAATTGGGAATTAAAAACCACAGTTGCTTTTTGAATCAAACTTTCTAACAAATCGGTAGTCACCGTCCCTCTACTACCTCGCTACCAACAACAACAACAGTTTACCTTTTTAATCATGAGAAAGTACTTTGAATTGTAAGATCTTTTGTAACATCCACTAACCCAAACTATTTCATTAAAGAAATGTTTTCCCAGCCAGCTTCCTCTCCCCTGAAATACCTGCCAACACACACTCTTTAAACATCAATAAGTAGTTTACCACCCGACCTACTCTAGAAATACTGGTAACCAACCCTTTCATCACCTCTACGATACAATTCCCTCCAAGCTGAAACATATGTAACCCATGTACCATATATACCCCACGTACCATGAGCACCTGAAGCCAGCACCAGATGTTTTACAGATCAATTACTAATTCTCAGAGCGCTTGAAGACAATGATGGCCCACCCATGATCTGCCATGGGTGCCAATTTTCGGAACTAATTAATTAAAAATGATTCAGGGAATCTGTGAGTTAATTATAAACCCCCGGAACATGTCAGACCAAAAAAAATATATATTTCTTCAAACAAACCAAAACTATTATTAAATGTTATTTTCATGACATTTGTTTGTCACCCTTCATTGTATGTTTAGACTTTCTTGAATTTTTTTAATGCATTGTATATGTTTAAAAAATATGTTTTAGATCCTTTTTAATGTAATTTGTATGTAGTCCCTTGTTTATCCAGTGAGCTCCATGAGTGTTCATGTGCCTACTGCTTGAGAAAGTGCCGACATAGGTGTAAAATACATCAGAGGTTTGTGGCTCTCCATACCCCATTTTGTATCTATTTTTATATTATGCTTTGAATATATTTTGATCTTTTTATACCCATGTACTAAATTACCATATTACAGTGATTCTTCGTATTGATGGTATATATAATTAATAGCAATCCAGAGATCAGATCGGAAACTCATTAATGCCCATAACCAACCAGAGAATGCGTGGAGATATTTCTTCATCAGTGGTCGTCTATTTGCGGGGGTTGGAGTTAGTAGTTGATTAATACTATGAATTTGAGTTTTACATTGTATTGTATGTATATATTTGTATGTATATCTATATTTATTTAGCACCATCCATGCACATAGCGTTTCACAGCAGTAATACAGATGACATAATAATATAACACATAATGGAAATAAGCGCTTCAGATATAAAAGTAACAATAGGAAAAGTTTACAATCTAAGTGGTAAATGGGGAGAATTTACAGAGACAGTAGGAGTGTGTTCTCATACAGTAAGTGCATCTTCAAGAGGCCAATGTCAGTGCGATGTATAGTATCAACCAGCGGAGCTACCCATATGCTTTGTTAAAGAGGTGTGTTTTAAGGTGATTAGTAGTCTCTTTCACAGAGAAAAAAGAGTCTAAGAAGGCAGGAAGAGAGTGAGGAGGATATAGAGGGGATGTATTGATGAATAGAATCCTCCATTGTCTTGAAATAGTCAACAATGTCCTAAGGAGAAATGGAGAAAGAAAAACAGGTAACAGACAGTTGTAGAGAGTCAAAGACAGAGAAAGGGCAGCATGGGTTGTAGTTAAAGAAGTTTGCGAGAGTATGAGATTTTCTCCAAAGGCATTCAAAGGAGTAAGTGCCATAGCGGAGTATGCATGTATGGCAATTTAGCCTATGTTTGGGATTAGAAGTGTGAGAATGGCAGAACAAAGAGGGGCCTATAGACCAAGAGAAGAGGATAGAGCAGAGTTGTAGTTCATGAATGACCAGTTGTCAGAGTCTGTAGTGGAGCTGAGAGTAGAGTGGGGAACGAAAAGTGAAGTCAAGACCCAGTAGATTAGTGGAACGCAGGTCTCTGCAGAAACAATGGTTAGATGGAGGTGGAGAGTGAGAGAGATAAATGAGCTAATATGATGGTCAGAGAGATGAAAGGGTGAAATGGAGAATTCAGAGAGAAACGTTTTTCGTGAAAGCCACGTCCAGATAGTAGCCGTCCTTGTCAGTGCTGGCTGCAGTCCTTTGGTGAAGACCAAAAGAATAAGATGTTAGAGAAAGCGAGAAGTCCAAGCGCGCAAGGAGTGATCAATACGGTAGTTATAGTCCACAAGGAAAAGAGAAGGGGAGTCTGAGGAGAGAAAGGAGAGCCAGGATTAAAAGTTGGATAGAAATAAAGAAAGGGGGATGAGTAGAGGTAGACGGGCAATAGATGACTGCCATGTGGAGAGGGAGAGGATAAAAAAGCTGGACAGTGTGAGCCTCAAAGAAAGGAAAAGAAGGAGAGGGAAGAATAAGAAGGGTTCAGTAGCAGCAGATTGAGAGAAAACGACCACTACGCCTCCACGAAATACATTTGGTCAAGGCGACTTTGCTGCGACCAAATGACCACAAGTGTTCGGCAACAGGTGGATCGTCCACTGCAGCTGATCCGCTGCAGGAACCTCCACCACCAGCCGCTACTAAGGTAAGTTTTACTACTCGTTAGGCTAGGGGGTTAATTTATGGGGTTTTAGCGGTTATGGTAAGGAGTTACTATAAGGGGTTTTAATGGTCAGGATAGGGAGTTAAATTAAGGGGGTTTAGTGGTTAGGAAGTTAATTTTAAGGTTTTTTAGTGGTTAGGGTAGCGGGTTTATTTAAGGGGTTTTAGGGTAAGGGCTTAGGGTAGCGGATTTTAGAGTAAGAGTTAAACATTGGGTCTTACCTTAGCGGCGAAGTGTCCAGTGGTGACAGATCCCGGCGGTGGAGTGAGTAGTGGCGAAGCGCCAGCGGTCATTTGGTTGTGGTGAAACAGCTGTGACCAAATGTCCTAGACCGCGTTTCCATCCCTGCCATCAGGACGTCGAGTGTGGAAGAAAGAAAAATCACAGTAAGAGAGGACAGTTTCCAGTGCAAAGTCAGACTGAGTGAGCCAAGTCTCGGTTATAGCAAAGAGGAGCAGCGCATGAGAGAAATAAGTCACGTACAGAGAGAAACTTGTTAGAAAGGGAGCGGGCATTCCAAGGGGCACAGGATAAAGGGGGAGGGAGATTGACAGGGGTTGGGTATAAGGATAGAGGGGTTTACACCAAAATGAGGAAAAGTTTGATGTGGGTGGTGAGGACGAAAGCATGTAGAAATAAGACAGGAACCAGGATTGGGAGAGATATCCCAAGAGGAGAAGCATGGAAAGTAATAGAATGTGTGAGGAGGATTTGTAGGGATGTATTTTAGTGCAGGGTGTATTCCTGAGTAGGGTCAGATGTGCAGTTAGGAAAGGAGTTTATGTGAAATGGAGGAAGGAGGAGAGATGCAAATACATGAACGGTATTAGAGGAATAATTAGGATGGTAGATAGAAAGTTGTAGTTTGAGCTTAGAGCAAATACAAATAGCAGAGGAGCCATGACAGTGGTAGTAGTGCAAGTTAAGGCCTCAGATAAGTTAAATGCTCGCTCGCTCTCGATTGCCGTGACGTCATGCACTGAGCAAGCTGGAGCGATTCCTGGCCATTTGAAAATGGGCTGTTGCGCAGGCAGGGGTGTGTCAGGGGGCGTTGCCATGATGTCACAGAGCTGGTTCACCTCAGTTGGCGAACCGCTCGTGTGACCCGGCCAACGCACCACAAATACAAATTGATTTGTCTCTTCAAGCATTGCTCCTCTGAACTCTCACATGCACGCACGCGCTTACTACAGCCGCTCTCATTGCCTCACGCTGACTCAACGCATTGCTCACAAGCGTGCCAGTGAGCGAGCCTTCACCCTGGACAAGGCCTAAGTGTTGAGAGTTGGGTGAGGGATGGGCACTGTAAATGGAGTTAAGATGAGGACAAAGTGCATGATGTGAGAAATTCAATATGCGAATGGTGGTGCTCTAGAGTGAAGGGCGCTGTGTCTTATTGAGCCTATGATAAAAATAAATGTCCTCCTTTCCAGCGCAGTTCATCTCCATAATCCAGGGTCAATATGTGAGAAATTGTCCACTTCTTGTTCCACTTCTGTTGAACTCCCTGTTGAACTTCACACGGTATGCAACTTAATAAAAGGCCACTTGAAAGATGAGATGCTGCCACCGCGGCAGATGCTGACCTCCCCCCCCCCCACCCCCTCTCCCTCAGTTTTATGAATTATACTGTAATGAGAGATTTCCAGAAAAAAAATGGTTTGTATGGTTACAACAAAAAGGGGTATATTTAAAATGGGATTGAACGAACAGTTCCTTTTATATATTGTATGTGATGCAATCTATGCAATCGTTCTGAAACAATTGTCTTGAATATGAACTAAAAAATAACCTGATTTTGATTTCCCCTAGAGTTTTTTTTTGTTATGAATTAGGTAAATTAGGTTTCTCATGATCTTATCCAGCGCTCCCCATACATTCTGTCCCGCTTCATGCTCTATATCTGAAACTCTTTGGAGCCCTTTTAACCTATTTTCAAGTAACAGCAAAATATTGAAAGCTTTTTTTTTACAGTGTGTAAAAATAATCTAATTAAAAAAAAGGAACCAAAGGTACTTGAATTATTATTTTTTTTACCAAGGTCAGAACATTGTAACATATTTTGCTATCAGACTGTCTATCTGAGGATTTATTTTGGGCCCCAGACAAAAAGAGGTTTCTGTTGAAATTACTTTCTGAGAATACACCCAATTATAAAATGCAATTATAAAATGCAAAAAGACATAATAGCCAAAGCCGTAATTAGTCCATGCCAATATATGTGTGGGAAAACCAACTGATCATAACATATTGCCATGCTACATGTTTGAAGCACACCTGCTTAATGCAAGTATTACTCATTAAATAGATAAAACTGACCACTTTCATGGAAGTAGTACACTATATACTGTATATGATGTCCCTGGTGTAAATTTCCACAGAGGACTCTTATTTGTCATTCATTTGTAAATATACATGTCTATTGTCTACATGGAATATTAGTGACAACGGATGCAGATATGGGAGTACTGAAAGCGCGGTTTAAGGCACGGAGCAAGGTGTCGCTTTGCTGATGTAAGGTCACGTTTTGTAACAGATCAACAGAAAGGTTGCCAACAAGTATATTTATCTAATATCTGATACATGGGGTTACACTACCAAGTGAAAATTCCAATTTCAGCATGGGTGTAGGGCTTATAATCACTATTAGGAATGTTGTTTACAACCATGACAGACAGCATCATCCAGTATGAGAGAAACAAAAAAGGAAAAGACGGTGTATAAATAGAGCTAATGAAAGTGAGTGAATGGTAACCCCTCTATAGGGATTACCCCCCTAGTGGCGGGCTAGGCTGCCTGGTGGAAACTGATTTGTACAAATCAGAGTGTAACATGAAAACAAAAGAAATACCGGCGCCTTATGAGTCCAATGTAGTAATTGTCCTGGAAGTCCAAAACGGGAGGAGAAACGTCCAAAGGAGCAACCCTTCCATTCCTAGACCGTCGGATGGTCAGATGCGACTTTCTCCGTGCGTTGCGTAATATGAAATGAGATAAAGAAAAATATAGTGCAACATAGCCAGCACAGGATCAATTGATCAAAAACAATGACTAACACACCTACATGACGATACAAAACAGACAAAACAAACATAAGACATACAATAGCAAGGCTGAGAATAAAAGCTAATTTAATACAAAATAAAACAATATAAAATTGGAAATATGCGAGTGACAGAGAGAGCGCCAATCCGGTGGAGTGAAACCGGAGCCCTACTCACAGGATGGTGGATGTAAACAGGCAGTGGATATCAGCTCTGGAGAGATGTAAGTCCTCCTCTGGTTACACAGTAGTGCTCATAGGCGTGCTCCTGTGCTTTCCCGCGTTCCTCAGGCGGATGTTACGTCACTGGGGGGCGGGCCTTGAGGGGAAACATCCTTCCTGCTTCTAATCCAAGTCTGTAGCGTTACTCTCGTCAGTTCGTCAGAACAAGCTTCTGAAATTACCCTACGCGTTTCGTGCACTTGCGCACACTTCCTCAGGGGATATATGCCCTGAAGAAGTGTGCGCAAGCTCACGAAATGCGAGTGACAGGGTGACAGGGAGAGACAGAGGGTGACAGCGTGAGACAGGGGGACAGGGTGAGTGACACTCTGTCACTTACACACACACACACTCTCCCACTTACACACACACTCTCCCACTTATACACACACACACACAGACACCAACCCCCTCCCCTTTGAGAGCGAGTGTCCGCCCTCTCAAATTCCTCTCTCTCCCTCTTATCAGCGATGCCGACAGGAGATGAAATATAGCAGTGACCGCATGGCTGCTCTTAAGGCTGAAGCCGGCTCACTGGAGTGGTATGCTGCATCTCCCTCTCCTCCCCACCCTCTCTTACCTGCCATGAGAGTGAGGGAATCCAGCCTGGGGGGCTCCCTCCGTCCGCCTCGCCCACAATACACACGGAGGCAGCAGCAGCAACTTCCTCCAGCCACACAGCGCCGCTCCGAAGACACATCCAGGCACATCTCCAGGCCTCTCCCCGACTCTGGTCCCTGCAGTTGCTCTTTCAGTGTTTTAAGATTACCTTTGAGTATGAGTAGGTTAGACGGGACAGGGCTAAACAAGAGAATGAACCTCTAGGCGTGTTCCCTTATGTTGTCTGCAATGACAGATAAAGAAAACACACCATTGCGCAGTATACAGACTCAATTGCCCCAACCTGAAGAGGAAAATCCCTACTTACAGGATATTTTCTTGTTCATTCGGGGGAGAGAATCTGTTCTTTAGCTCTCTTCTCCTCTTCTCCTGAGGAAGTGACGTAGCGTCACGAAACGCGTAGAGAGGAGGAGCCTAGTACAGTGCACGTTGTAAGCTGTCACCTGCGTTGCATCTCGTGGTGTGGGGAGAACTTCGGGCGCTGCGCCGCTGACGTCATCGGTTGGCGCGCGACGTCGTGAACAACACACCATCGAGTGGCACAATACCATCGGACGGCATTCTTGAGCGGCATGTTTGCCCTCGCAAAATGTTAGTGTAACATCGCTGCTTTTTAACATTGTTAAATAAAATTTGCGGAGTACACTAGGCTGTCTTTCAATTTTCTCCAACCACGGTTGTTGCGGTGTATGCTGCTACTGGGACGACGCAGACCGAGTTGAAGAGAGCCACCTTAGGAACCACGAGGGGCCCGTGGAGATCAAGGTGGAGGAAGAGAGCTAAAGAACAGATTCTCTCCCCCGAATGAACAAGAAAATATCCTGTAAGTAGGGATTTTCCTCTTCAGGTTGGGGCAATTGAGTCTGTATACTGCGCAATGGTGTGTTTTCTTTATCTGTCATTGCAGACAACATAAGGGAACACGCCTAGAGGAAAATCTACCTCACATTGTTGATGAATCATTCTACTACCAGGACTGACTTTTCAAACAGGACTGTCTTTCGATATGGTACTGTAATTATCATCACCACACTTTGCGCCGGGGACATTTTTTGTATTTGTATTTGTATGGTATTGGATTTGAACAATCCATTGTTTATTGCCCCCTTGGCTGCATATGTAATCACATTGTAATCACACAATTGTTGTTATCACACCAATTAGTCTATCACTTGGATCAAGCGCTGGTAGAGAGTTTTTTTTAGTTAGTTTTGTATTCACAAGAGAATGAACCTGCATCGCCACAGCATCACACGCGGAACAAGAGGCAGTCCTGTTGGCGAACATTTCTCTGACTCTGGCCATAAGATGAACGATCTGAGGGTGGCCATACTCAAATGTAATCTTAAAACACTGAAAGATATATGTATGCACACACAGCTGTCTCTTACACATACAAATACTCCATGTTATTCCATCCCGATATACCAATTGGAACCACATAGTATCTATACACACTTTTAGTAATGCAACACTCTCTCACATTTCCACACCTACCCACACCATTAATATACACTCCCACTCCACACACTATATACAGTAGTAGTGTATACAGGGCTGGAAATGGAGGGGATGCGGGAGGATGGCATCCCCTAGTTCCGGAGATCGAAGAAAAAAAATGTAGACAAAATAAGAAAATTGTCAAATTCAAATTATATATGTACCTTTTATCTTTTTAGATATATTTATTTTTATTAATATGGTCCTGCTAGCACCACCTATCGACCAAGTAATGAACAATTTTTCATACAGATGTAGACAACTTTACTGTCTTTGCCACCGCAACTGCTTCCGGTGAAGTAACGTACCCCAACCGCAAGCAGCAGCAGCTGGAACAGTAAAGTTGCTACTGTACATCAAAGATTATTACAGCAGGGGTCCCTGATTTGTAGGGGAACCACCTGCTGTGATAATCACTAGCTAAGCTTACCTCCAGCTCCTTGCATTAGTGCTATCCAAGCCTGGTCTGAAACTGCAACCAGCAAGGTCTGGATTTGTTGTCAGCACAGTGATTCCAGTGCCATTATATGGGAGATCTAGCCATATAAGGGCACTCTGACATCACTGACCTGCTGCAAATGTTCATGGGTTGTAGTTTCTAGCAGGGAAATACCCCTGCTAGTGTTGAACTCCCAGGGACCCTTGCAAAGAGGCCAGTGACCCTTGACTTTTGGCTAATTGAAACTTTACGTTCATGCTCATTAAGATAACCCTCAAAAATTAGTGTTTTAAAATACACTGGCAACACACTTTATTCGAGCTCGGCTAGTCCCACGAATTCGGGTATACCCGGGTGTATTGAGGTTTGTGACTGTTTTCTGCCCGAGTGCATTGGGTTATTTTCCAGGCAGGGATTGAAGCATTTTATTCCCGCTGGCTGCAATACTGCACAGTATATATATATACTGCATTACAATTCATGAATTTATGCCATCTGGTAGACACGCGAAGCATTGCAGCCTATTAAATCCTAATCATTATCATTTAACAGATCAGCCGCCCGTCAGCCAGGCATGAACCCAGGCTGGGAAGGCAAACGCAATGGGGCTTGTCAGAGGTGAGGAGCGGCGCATTTCAGGTATCTGCCAGGTACATACTGGGTATTTGCTCGAATAAAGTGTGTCGGTGCAGTACTTTAAGAAAAAGTGCACCAAACCCGATAATGTTAGTGAAAGTGAAAACGGGACAATATAAAAAACTTTAATTATCTGAGAAAGATGACACCCACAAAGACATCCTTATCCCATAGCCTCCCAGTCCCAAGGCATCGACTTCTAAATCTAAAGAACTTCAAGAGAAAGAGTCGTCTATTTGTGAAAATTCCACGAGTGATATTCCAGATTGTTGGACCCGTGAAATGTTTTTAACAAAGAAACAAGAATATCCATGGATTATGACAAAAAAAAATAGAATGCAGTGTGTGTACCAATGTCTCTCATTTGGGGGCCGTATAAACCCGTGGAATTCATCTATCTGAAGAATGGTATAATTTTGAAATCCAAGTAAGTGGTACTAAAAGAAGCCAATTGCAAGAATTAAGAAAGAAAATTGAAACACAAAAATATTGTACGTCAAAAAAATGTAAAATACAGCAAAATAGAAAATACAGTCTATAAATCATTGAAGATATGGTACACGAAGAAAAAACATGCATCCTTTTTAGAACATGCATCCAGTTTATAATATTGACCACAAAGGTCGACCTTTAACAGATATGGGACATGACATTCACTGCAAGAAATCAACAGAATTGATTTGAGTCAAGTTTTACATTCCTGAAAATCTTGCACAGATATTGCAAACCATATAGGTCAGGAAATACAAAAGGCAGAAGTTCAAAATATTATCAACAAAAAAATCACAATGTTCTGTTATGATTGATGAATCAACTACAATCAATGGCAAACCCGTTCTTGTAATTTGCTTAATGACTGCCGTCGTTGAATCTGATGATGCAGTCTTTTTATTTTGATTTGGCACCTTACAATGTGGTGTAAAATCAAAAGCTATTTATGATACACTTTAACACTGTCTTAAAAATTCAGGATTTTTGATGCAATATCTGAAAGAAAATGTAATTTCTTTTGCATCTGATGATGCATCAGTTATGCTCGGACGAAACTATGGAGTTGCAAAATTGTTCCTCGATGATTTCCCTAATGCAACTATTTGGCACTGTGCTAATAACAGACGAACTGAGCATGTGATTCTGTTGATGAAGTTGCAGGGTTGAATCTTTTACACATTTTTTGTGACAAATTATATTCACTGTACCACATATATCCAAAAATCAGGCTGAATTGAAAGCCTGTGCGGAGTCTCTACAATGTCAGTTGCTGAAAATTGGCCGCGTGTTTAGCGTAAGATGTGTTACTTCATATTTTAGGGCCATCAAAGCTATTTGGTAATCATACAGTATGATGCTCTATGGGAACTTTTCTGCAATGCAAGTTCTGATACTTCTAGATTATGCACAGAAAAGCAATAAAATAGAACAAATGGCAGAGAATTTTGGATTGCATGGAAGACACACACTTAGAGCTTTCAGAGAATTTAAGGATAGTAAAGGAATTAAGATATGCGAGGATCTTTAAAAAAATAATTGAAGCAGTTAATTCAATACCAGTTTGTACTGGAGAGTGTGAGAGGAGTTTCAGTAGGATTAATTCATCCATGTCACCACAACGTGCATGTCTTAATATGAAACACCTACGGAACATTCTTTTTAATAAACTTGGTGAGGCCACCTCTTTCTCTCTTCAAAAATGTTTATACTTTTTTGTAAACTTAAAGCCATTTGGTTTTGTGCTGATAAGTGATAACAGATGCTTATTTTTATTTATCATAATTGTTTTTTGTAAGAGTGTTTTATTTTGAATGTTTCACATTTTAAATTCTATGACAAGTGGAGATCGACGCATGAGGGTTTCTTTTTTGGGGGGGGTAATTAAATTGAGGGATTTAGCCATACCCCCAGTTCAAACATCCATCACTGAGTGTATAGAACCAATGGACAAATGCAAAGAATTAAGATTCACTAGGACCGAACAATGTACAGTACAGCTCATGCTAGTACATTCCCTTTCCTTGTAGTAGTGCAAGCAAACCAGATTATACAGTTTAGTGAATGTGTCCATTTAGGACATTAATGTAAATGTATTTCTATATAGCAAAAAGTGAGATGTCCTACTGCAATTGTTCCACACTAAGCTATTAATGTTCACAGAAGACAACAACAATTCTAGATACTCCTTTATTGTTGGGAGAAAAAAAACATTCTGCAAATGTCCCTATTTCTAGGAACCTGAAAATTGCTTTATCATATTGTTCAACTCTTCAAAATTCTAAAATACTTTTAAAAAAAAAATCTAAATGTCAAACTTTCAGTAATTCATAGTTATTCCATCTTTCATACGTTTCAGCAAAGAAGAAACGTTGCATGTGGCAAGAAATCTGCAGTGCATGTTACATATTGATTTTGCAAGGCCCATAGAAAATATCAGTAGCAAGGTCTTTATAATAGCCACTAACTTTCCACAATTGCCAGAAAAACTAACAAAAGATGCAGACCAGAGACTATACAGTAAATGCAGCACTTAATGAGAGCTTGGCACGTTTCCCAGAGCCGGATGTGATTGCTGGAAAAGTACATTCCAGAACATGAATGTAAGTCCTGTAGCTGCCAAACATACTGGTAATGACAGGTATTGGCTGCTGTGCTGAAGATGATGTCAAACCAGGTGTGAAGTAGAGGAGTGTAATCTTGCATTTTAATGAATATTGATTAAAAGAAAACAACATACTTGAATGATCAATAATGTTTGTAAACTCTTCTTTTATTTCACATCATACGTACTATTCATCCAACACAAAGCCAAACTTTCAAAGTATTAACGCACAGAGGTCCAGATCAACAAAGCTTCATTATTGACTTAAGCTGTTAACTTAATTTAACGCCTCATTAAGTGCTAACAGCTATCTTCAAAGCTCACTAACGCAGTGTTAAGTGCTGTTTTCAGCCCTATGGGGTCCTTGCATTACTATAATGGACATTAGTGCTAATGATATGCAAAAGAGGTGTTTTCTGTAACATTACACTCTGCTCGTATTTTTCAACCTCTCTGCAGAATTTTACACCATGGACCAACCTCTTCTCCTTAACATTCCCCATACTATTGGT
The DNA here is from genome assembly GCA_036426205.1 of Ascaphus truei. Taxonomy (NCBI): domain Eukaryota; kingdom Metazoa; phylum Chordata; class Amphibia; order Anura; family Ascaphidae; genus Ascaphus; species Ascaphus truei. Next base: position 62,135,215 of record CM071570.1, read on the forward strand.
ATTCGTAACAAAGCTCTATCCTGGATCTCCTCTTACCTCTCCCATCGTACTTACAGTGTATTTTCTGCTAACACCTTCTCCTCTATCAATCTCTCAGTGGGGGTACCCAAGGGCTCTGTCTTGGGACCTCTTCTCTTTTCTCTGTACACACTTTCTCTAGGTGACCTAATCACATCTCTTGGGTTTAAATATCACCTCTATGCTGACGACACACACATTTACTTTTGAACCCCTGACCTTACTCCTGCTTTACAGACCAAAGTTTCTGAATGTCTCTCTGCGATATCATCCTACAGTAGATGGCCCTCCGCCACCTTAAACTTGGCAAAAACAGAGCTCCTCATACTTCTTCCCAAACCTGGCCCTACTACCTCCTTCCACATTACTGTTGGAAGTACTATCATTCACCCAGTAGCCCAAGCACGCTGCCTAGGGGTCACACTCGACTCCTCTCTCACATTCTCCTCTCATATTCAAAACGTATCTAAAACCTGACGTTTTTTCCTCCGCAATATTACAAAGATACGCCCTTTCCTCTGTTGCTCGACTGCTAAAACTCTGACTCAGGCCCTCATTCTCTGCGTCTCGATTACTGTAACCTCCTGCTGTCCGGCCTTCCTGCCTCTCACCTGTCTCCCCTACAATCTATCCTAACCGCTGCTGCCAGAATCACTCTACTTTTCCTAAATCTGTCTCGGCATCTCACCTGCTGAAATCACTCTCCTGGCTTCCTATCATATCCCGCATCTCGCACTCAATTCTCTTCCTCACTTTTTAAGTTTTACACTCTTCTGCCCCTCCCTACATCTCAGCCCTAATTTCTCGCTATGCACCATTCCGACTGCATTCTGTTCAAGGATGTCTTCTCTCTACCTCCTTTGTATCTAAAGCCCTATCCCGCCTTAAACCTTTCTCACTTACTGCCCCAAACCTCTGGAATGCCCTTCCTCTCAATACCTGGCTAGCATCCTCTCTATCCACCTTTAAGACCCACCTTAAGACACACTTGTTTAAAGAAGCATATGAGTAGCACAGTGGCTAATAATATACACATGATACATAAAGCTTGACCCCCTGCAGATGCACTTACCAGAATGCTCTACGACTGTCTCTGTACGTTCTTCCTATCTACCAATTAGATTGTAAGCTCTTCGGAGCAGGGACTTCTCTTCCAAAATTTTACTTTTATGTCTGAAGCACTTGTTCCCATGATCTGTTATTTGTATTATTTGTTATTTATATGATTGTCATGTGTATTAATGCTGTGAAGCGCTATGTACATTAATGGCGCTATATAAATAAAGACATACATACATACAACAACTTTCCACAGAGCTCTGTTATATATAAAGCAGAGTGGCGTTAGCTCCCTCCAGACCCTGAGTGTGTGGTGGGGAGGGTGGAGGTGGAGGTGGAGGTGGAGGGAGAGGGGGGGAGAGGGGATGTGGGGGAGGGAGTCGTGTTCTACCAGAGTCTCATGGGCAATAAATATCCTCTCAAACCAACCTTAAAACAACATGTGGAGAGACACTTGTGACCAAAAAATGAGCACACCTAATGCTGGGCATGAAGGATTAGAAAGAAACTGTTTGAACTGTTGCAAAATGTAATTAAAGTTATCACTCCCAGAGACCATGTTTGTGTGTGTGGAATATTTCTGTAAACAGTATGAATAGCAGACCAAGCCTAGCAAAGGTTGAGAATGTTGGTAGTGAATAAAAATCCCCCCCAAAAAAATTATTAATATTTTTTTTTCAGGGTTTCTTTGCCTGTAAAGTCTAATTACAAGTAAACAGCAATATGCAACATAACTGTTGTGTCCCATCATTTGTGAAGGCATTATACATCCCATTAACCAGGAAGTTGAATTAAAGCATGACACATTGCGTTGTGACATTTTATTAAAGGTTATGAAATAAATCTATCGATCATTACTGTATGTCTTGCCCCCAGAAAAGCGTGAAACATTTTAAAAATCGTGATTCTGTTAATACTGTATAAATACTGTATAAAAGTTAAAAAAAGGCAAAATATAAAAAATAACGATTTTAGAGTTCCATCGAACTTTATCCATATCATCTTTTGATGGTAGATTTCAAACTTTCATTTATGGAAAAAAAATTATGCTTTAAGTATCGTATAAAGCTAGTGCGCATGTGTCAACTCACGCTCTAGTGCGCATGTGTATACAGTGGCGACACAGTTTATTACACTGCGGCCAGATCCGCAAGCCGGGAGATTTCCCGGTTTGCTAGTGGCCGCCCCTCGGCCCTACAGCTCTATGACTAAGGACTATACCAGTCCGAAACGCGTCAGAGTGTGTGTCCCCTGTACCATGCTGTTTCAATAAAGTATATTTTTAAACTACACCTTGCTGGTCCTCTACCCTATTTGGCTGTGCACCGCAGGAATCTTTGGATTTCAACCTCTATGTGAATATTGAGCGTGCTGCACGCTGCATTGGAACAAGCCTGCTGTGAGTATATTTCTCCCTCACAGGGATACTGGATGACCTGGAATAGTGCTGCAGCATAAGGGTTTGGTATGGCCGAGTCCCATGCAACAATGGTATGTTAACCCTTTATTTTATTATGACACATGGACTATTGCCATTACACTGAGTGTCTTTTTGCTGCATTCATATAGCACTGGGTCTCATTACTCTACCTGCTGGCTGATACAGTTTCCTGTCACCATGATATGTGGACTCGTACTCATTATTGTCTAAAGGTTCAGATTTGGATTGAGCACTGTGATTGGGACTTATGCCCCAAACCACCGACTAGTTTTACTTTAGGGTAGGGGGTTAGTTTTAGCTTTTGGGTAGGGGGTTAGTGTTAGGGGGTTTAGTGGTTAGGGTATTTGGTTAACTTTAGGATTTTTAGCAGTTTGGGTAGGGAGTCAACTTTAGGGGTTTTATCGGTTACGGTAGGGGGTTAACCGTAGGGGTTTTAGCAGTTAGGGTAGGGGTTTAATTTAAGGGATTTTAGGGGTTAGGGTAAGGGCTTAGGGTAAAGGGTTTTAGGGTAAGGGTTAAGGCTTTTGGGTAAAGGTTAGCGATAGTATTAGGGGTTAACATCAGGGGATTTTAAGGTAAGGTTAGTTACTTACCTTAGTGGTGGAGTTACCAGGCAGTGGGGTTAGTCATGGCCAAGCACCGGCGGTCATTTGGTCGCGTTAAAACGACTGCGACCAAATGTTCTAGACCACCTAAGCCTGACCCCATAATTACCAGCTTAGTTTTGTTTTTTTGCGCTGGTTTAGTAAACAAATTCCAAAATGTAAGGTGTGTGTTTGCTTTGCATTGTATTGCTGACCTCTCTGACAGTAAATGTATTACTACCAGTAATATTGAAAGTGAACCCCATTTTACAGTGAGTTTTCCTCCCATTACAAACTCACTGTTCCCTTGTACGTGAGAGGAAGTCTCTCTGAAAAACTCATTTGTTCTAAGAAAGTACAACGGGGTAGATCCCGGAATTGTACATTGGAAGGTCGTTCCTTTTTACCTAACGTTCCGTTTCCGAAATTGGAAACAAACGTTATTTTTCTTCTTATAAACAGGTATCCTCAAAGCTGATTAGATACAAAAGTAACGTCCATTAGCAAAGCGACCATCGTAATGTTCCCTGCATGAACGGGGAAGCGTTGTGAAGCGTTAAAAAATACACTGCTCATGCGCATTGCGAAAGAGTATTATTAGCGCACGTTAGTGTCAGGAATCGGCGTTCTCCACGCTCCTCACACAGAGCACTCCCTCCCCGCAGGGAGCCCCTGGACACACAAAACAATCCTGCCTTACCTGCCTCCACGGCTCCCCACCCTGCCGCCGTCGCGGGATCACTCCCCTCGGCGATTCCTCTGTACAGCGCCGCGCGTGCCCACGTCCTCCTGCACGCACACCTGCACCATCCACTGGCTCGGTTCACGCGCGTACACGAGTTACGGAGCACGCTCAGTCTGCACACTCTTCTTCCCGTTCCCCGGACCTCAGGCTCCGCCCCCGCACACTGCACGAGCATACTCAGGTTACCAACAAGACTCACCTGGCCTGTTATGCCTGCACCAATCTGCAGTGTCTCCCTGTAGCTCTTCCTAACCCGCCTCCATTCCTAATTGGACCTTCCTGCTTTATCTAGCTCCTCTCTGCTCTCAGTCTTTGCTCGACATAGTCTCTGTATGGAAGCATTTGACTACTCTCTCAGTGACTCCTCAGGTATTGACACGGATTGGACGACTACCCCCTCTGGCTCTCGACTTCGGCTCTACTTGGACTTCGTAACTTCTGGCATCCCTGTAACACGTCTTATACCTTCGATCATCCGCAACTCTCCTATCCCTGATCCTGGCAACGGCAATAACTACTCCTCCTCTACTACCGGTACCGGCAAGTATTGTCTTCATTACTATACCTGGCCTGGCAACACTAACACCACACTCTGGACGCGCTCCCTTTGCTGCGGGTGCGTGTATCCCTACGTCCCACCTTAGCACAGGGGACGGGTCTGGTCCGGCGTAACATTATGTCGAACCCACAAGACGCAGACCAGACCGAACTTCAACAGTTTCTCTCCAATCTGCTTCAGCATAACCAGGCCATGGTGGATCAAATTGTGACACTTACACGCCAGGTCGCAGTACTCTCAGACAGTGTACCGACCGCGACCCCGCCAGATGTAAGCCCCCACTCCGCAAGCACAGTTAGCAGCTCAGATGTAAGGATTCCTCCCCCCAAGCCTTATGCAGGTGAACCGCAAGATTGTAGGGGTTTCCTAAACCAGTGTGAGGTGCAGTTTGAAATGGCCCCCCAACTCTACAATACTGATCGCAAGAAGGTAGCCTACATTTATAACCTCCTCGCTGGCAGCGCCCTGGCTTGGGCTTCCCCGGTTTGGGAGCGACGTTCTGACCTTACCCAAGATTACCCGGCATTTAAAGCCGAATTTCAACAAGTATTCGATTCTTCCGCTCGTCGGGAGATGGCATCTGTTTCTCTCCTCCAGATCACTCAGGGACGGCGAATGCTGTGGAATTCTGGACTCTAGCAGCCGAGACTAACTGGGGACAAGAGGCTCTCGTCTCCATGTTCTGGCAAGGCCTGGCAGATCCCATCAAGGATGAACTCTCTCGCCAATCCAGGCCGGATCAATTGGAGGTCCTCATTGATTTGGCTGTCCGAGTGGATCAACGTATCCAGGTACGCCGCTCAGAGCGTCAGCGCACTCGCGTCCATAACTTTCAAGTTCCGTTCTCCAGTACTCCACGCAACACTCCTGCACTGGAGTTGCCAGAGCCAATGCAATTGGGGGTACAACGCATCCGCACACCGTTACGGCAGTTCCGCCACGCCGGGGGATTGTGTTTCTACTGCGGATCTATGGAACATCTATTTCGGGAGTGTCCACTGCGTCCGGGACGGAAACACCCAGTGAGTACAGAGGGGCTCTCTCTGGGTGTAATGTCTCCACGTCCCCTTTCTAAAGGTGAACTCCCTAAGAAACTTACATTTCCAGTCTCCCTTTCAGGCGATAAGTTCAAGACTTCTACCACCGCTTTCATTGACTCAGGAGCTGGAGGAAACTTTGTGGATCTTGAATTCGCCAGGTTAAACCGCATACCACTCGTGAGAAAGAAGGTTCCTATCGCACTCGTCGGTATCGATGAACGTCCTCTTACCCCGGCCCACATCTCCTTACAGACGGCTCCCTTGCTTCTGTCCTCACATCTGCACAAGGAGATCTTAGTTCTCGATGCCATTCACGCTCCTGGGATACCCATCACCCTTGGTCTTCCTTGGCTACAGTTTAACAATCCTCTCATTGACTGGACTTCCTCTGCCCCCATTTCCTGGAGGCCGAGGTCAGACGAGACTCATCAACTGCTGGCCAATACCTCTGTTCCCGAAGTTATTCTACCTTCCGTTTACCATCAATTCCGGGACGTTTTCAATAAGGTACAGTCAGACCTCTTGCCGCCACACAGTACTTACGATTGTCCGATCGATCTAGGTTACTCCCTACCCAAGTCCAAGACCTACCCCTTGTTGTTACCAGAATCTCACGCTATGGATGAATATATCAAGGAGAATCTCAAAAAAGGCTTTATTTGTCACTCCAATTCCCCAGCAGGGGCGGGGTTTTTCTTCGTCAAGAAAAAGGACGGATCGTTGAGGCCTTGCATCGACTACAGGGGTTTAAACCAGATAACTATTAAAAATCGTTACCCCCTTCCCCTTATTACCGAACTGTTTGATAAATTACAGGGGGCCAAGATTTTTTCCAAGTTGGTTCTGCGTGGTGCCTATAACCTGGTGCGCATCAGGAAGGGGGATGAATGGAAGACGGCCTTCAACACGCGTAGTGGACACTACGAATATCTGGTAATGCCTTTCGGCTTATGTAATGCTCCCGCTGTCTTCCAGGATTTCCTCAACGACGTCTTTCGTAAGGTACTCAATGTTTTTGTTATTGTATACTTGGATGATATCCTGATTTTTTCCAAAGATCTCCAGGACCACATACGCCACACCTCCTACGTCCTTTCCCGTCTCCGGGAACACCATTTGTACGCCAAACTGGAGAAGTGCACCTTTGATACGACCTCTACTCAGTTCCTGGGGTACATAATTTCCGATGAGGGGTTTATGATGGACTCCGGTAAACTTCAAGCAGTCACTGAATGGCCAAGACCCAACTCTCTCAAGGCCATACAACGTTTTTTAGGGTTCGCTAATTATTATCGTAAGTTTATACGGAGTTTTTCCACAATTGTGGCACCCCTTACAGCGCTCACCAAAAAAGGAGCTGATCCTTCTGCTTGGTCATCCGAGGCCATCTCCGCCTTCGAGACACTCAAGGAAGCCTTTATATCCGCACCTATTCTCCGTCATCCCGACATTGAACTTCCCTTCGTCCTGGAGGTCGACGCTTCTGATTGCGGCGCTGGTGCCGTTCTTTCTCAGAGACCCACGCCCCAAGATAAGTTACATCCCTGTGCATATTTTTCCAAGAAATTCTCGTCTGCCGAGAGGAACTATGATGTGGGTAACAGGGAACTTCTGGCCATGAAGATGGCTCTTCAAGAGTGGAGACACCTGCTGGAGGGGTCGAAAGAGCCGTTTACTATCCTCACGGACCACAAGAACCTTCTTTACATAGAGAACGCTCGACGCCTTGGTCCACGACAGGCTCGTTGGGCCCTTTTTTTTCCCGATTCGATTTTCACCTTTCCTATATCCCCGGGACCAAGAACGTTAAGGCAGACGCACTCTCCCGAATACATTCTTCTGAAGAGAGGCCAGAGGAATCTTTGGATTCTCGCCACGTCTTCTTTTAAGAATCTTGACAAGATTTTGCACTCCCAGAGACGCATTCCCAAGGACTTGGTCGTTCCCGACAACAAACTCTTTGTACCTTCCAAATTTGTTCCAGAGGTCCTGTCTTGGGGTCACTCCTCTAAATCTGCAGGTCATCCAGGTTTTAAGAAGACTACTGATCTCATTCGTCGGAATTTCTGGTGGCCAAGGATGTCTCAAGATATTCTGGAGTTTACCCGCGCCTGTCCCATGTGCGCTCAAAGCAAGACTCTCCGTCAAAAGCCTCAGGGTTTTCTGTTACCCCTTCCAGTTCCCGACCGCCCCTGGTCCCACATTTCGATGGACTTCATCGTGGAGTTGCCCAGGTCCAGAGGAATGAACACTATCTTGGTGGTCGTGGACAGGTTCTCAAAGATGTCCCATTTCATTCCACTTAAAGGATTACCCACCTCCCCCGCCCTTGCTGATATCTTTACGGAGCAGATTTTCCGGATTCATGGGATCCCTTCGTCCATTGTTTCTGACAGAGGTTCTCCGTTCGTATCCAAATTTTGGAGAGCTTTCACGAAGAGATTGGGCATCTCTTCTTCTTTCTCTTCCGCCTATCATCCTCAGTCCAATGGACAAACGGAGAGAATCAATCAATCCCTGGAGAAGTACCTGAGATGTTTCAGATCCGATTTCCAGGATGATTGGGCTCAACTCCTCTCTTGGGCAGAGTATGCCGTCAATTCTGCCAAAAACGAGTCCACCCGGGAGTCGCCCTTCTTTATAAATTATGGGTTCCACCCTCCCTGTCTTCCCATCCCCAACATTCCTTCTGGAGTACCAGCTGTAGATGAACGCATTTCTTCCCTCCAAACCGCATCGTCCAGGATTCAGTCTACCCTTCTCAACTCCTCCCGCAGGTCGAAACTACAGGCCGATCGTCGTCGTCGTCGTCGTTCGGCGCCCTGTTACAAACCAGGGGATTTGGTATGGCTCTCCTCTAAGAATATCCACCTCAAGGTACCATCTCCTAAATTGGCACCCAAGTTCCTGGGTCCTTTCCCTATTTGTGAACAAATCAATCCCGTGGCATTCCGACTCCAACTACCACCCAGTATGAAGATTCCCAATGTCTTTCATGTGTCCCTCTTAAAACCATTTATCTCCAGTCACTTCTTTCCGGATCAGACTCGTAAACCGGATCCCATTACTGTATAAATTAACGAGGAATACGAGGTTCACTCTCTTTTGGATTCTCGCCTATCCAGGGGTCAGCTCCAGTTCTTGGTGCAGTGGAAGGGCTTTGGCCCTGAAGAGAGATCCTGGGTTCCTTCAAAGGACATTCATGCCCCGGCCCTTCTTAAGTCCTTCAGGAAAAAGTTTCCAGACAAACCGTTCTTGGACCATCCTGAGGCCGTTCCTGAAGAGGGGGGTACTGTCAGGAATCGGCGTTCTCCACGCTCCTCACACAGAGCACTCCCTCCCCGCAGGGAGCCCCTGGACACACAAAACAATCCTGCCTTACCGGCCTCCACGGCTCCCCGCCCCTGCCGCCTTTGCGGGATCACTCCCCTCGGCGATTCCTCTGTACAGCGCCGCGCGCGCCCACGTCCTCCTGCACGCACACCTGCACCATCCACTGGCTCGGTTCACACGCGTACACGAGTTACGGAGCCAGCTCAGTCTGCACACTCTCCCGTTCCCCCGGACCTAGAGCTCCGCCCCCGCACACTGCACGAGCATACTCAGGTTACCAACACGACTCACCTGGCCTGTTATGCCTGCACCCATCGCAGTGTTCCCTGTAGCTCTTCCTGTCCCGCTCCATTCCTAATTGGACCTCTGCTTTATCTAGCTCCTCTCTGCTCTCAGTCTTGCCTCGACAAGTCTCTGTATGGAAGCATTTGACTACTCTCTCAGTGACTCCTAGGTATTGACGCGGATTGGACGACTACCCCCTCTGGCTCTCGACTTCGGCTCTACTTGGACTTCGTAACTTCTGGCATCCCGGTAACATGGCTTATACCTTCGATCATCCGCAACTCTCCTATCCCTGATCCTGGCAACGGCAATAACTACTCCTCCTCTACTACCGGTATCGGCAAGTATTGTCTTCATTACTATACCTGGCCTGGCAACACTAACACCACACTCCGGACGCGCTCCCTTTGCTGCGGGTGCGTGTATCCTTACGTCCCACCTCAGCACAGGGGACGTGTCTGGTCTGCGGGCAGCACCGGCATAACAGTTAGTTAGTGACACATTAGCGTGCCCCCAACACCGCGTTGTGAGCATGTTACAATTCAAAATAAATACACTTGCCCTACTGCAAACCTCAGCCATTTTTGACTGCTGCTCATTAGAGATGACTGATCAAGCTTCTACCTCCACTGCTGCGGCTGCTCCTGCTGCGGCTGGCAGAATAAGAAGCCTAAAGTTCAACGATACACTTGCCATTTTAATAGAAAGAGTTGTAGCTAACCACTCTAAAATAATTTGGTCTCTCTGCCAGAAGAAGAGCACTGCAGAAAAGTAGCGCATTTGGGGGCGCATGCTGTAGCGTATTAATGCTCTTGGACATTGATATGCTAAAGAAAAGTGATGGACAGACAGTAAAGACTGGAGGGGGCCCACCTTTCCCCTTGCACCTGACCAGTCTGGAGGAGCTGGTCAGCTCCGTTATCACACACTCCTAGTTAAAGGGATGACCTGAGCTTGTGGACACAACAGATGCGGAGAGACCTGGTAAGTGACAATACAATATGTACTGAATATAATACATTAGATATCAATCTCATGTACTGTATAAACTTCACTTTAGACACAACCACAGAACAAACATTACTGTCTTATTATTTGCAATGTACTCACACATACAGGTGAGGAGTACTTAGTTAAATAATGTATGTGACATGCTTACATGTGTGCCCTCATAAGATTACAAAAAACTATAGGTCATGCCTTCCACATTGCAGTAAGGGATCAGTCAGTATAAGGTGATCCTTTTAACACACACATTCCCATAAAGCTCAAACCCCAAAACCCACCACACCATATATATAACAAACCTATACATTGCTCGCCCCGGGCGAGTGGATTTAACCCCGGGCGAGTAAATATTGGCCCAAGCAGCACACGTTTGGTACTAGGTGGCGAGTAGATTTTTTGTGTGGCGAGTAGATTTTTTGGTGATTGCACCACTGTGTGTATGTATATATATACACACAGTGGTTGACAAATCACCAAAAAATCTACTCGCCACACAAAAAAATCTACTCGCCACCTAGTACCAAACGTGTGCTGCTTGAGCCAATATTTACTCGCCCGGGGGTTAAATCCACTCGCCCGGGGCGAGCAAATGTATAGGTTTGTCGAACACTGTATATATATATATATATATATTATATATATATGTCAAAAGGAGTGCTGCTGAGTGTGGCAAATGTATACAACAAAAGTCAGGGGAGCCCAATGCTACATCCAATTGACAAAACATATATGGAAATAAGTATAAAGTTAAATACTTCAATAATACAGATTCAGTCTATGACTAGAATGAGATAGAAATGTATCTGCTATCGCGCACTATGAAAGGCATCACCGATTGTCCAGTGGTGCTTTCGTGTGTATAAATGAATGAATTGAGAAAAGGGGACACAGTGGTCAGTGATGTTAAGCTGGATGCAGATGGTAGAGATAGTGACAGGGAAGAGGAGATCGCACGATGTGTGGAAGAAATCATTGCCAAACAGGTAAAAGAAGAGTTGGAGAAATGGAAAGGTAAGGTTGAGCAATAAGTCCACCGTGAGTGACTAAAGCATGCCAAGCTAAAGCTAATACTTAAAGAGACACTGTTCGACTACACAGCTTACGCGGACTCTCTTCAACCATGACTACACATCGTGGCTGTGAACTGTTTGTGCTTCATGTCCTTGTTCCATATAATTCCCCCAATGGGGAAAACCAAACTTACTGGTAGGCGTGAAGATGGTCTGAGAAAAAGACCTTACACTGAGGAGAACCAGATCCATAGATCCCATTGAAAGTCGGGAAGTGTGGAAAACACAAAAAGACTGAAGAGAAGAGTGGAGCTTTGAGGAACTGATAGTCAAAGAAGAAAAAGGAAAGACTCAAACCCCAGGTCTTTTTCTGTACCTTGGATGAGGAAAATCCTATGTTTTTTGTTTATTGCACTTTGGCTAAATAAAAGCTTTCATTTATTTTCCCAAATCAACTATCCTGTCTTCACCTCAGCACATATCTCCTACAGAGACCAAGCAGAGTGCCCTTAGAACCACAGCTCAGTCTCTATTTCCCAAAGAAGCACCTAAGCCACCCATGAGAGGGACATATTGTATGTCTTCCTCGGAGTGTCAACTGAAAAATTCTGTTGGTTAATGTAGCTAAATGGTGATCCCCATGAAGCTTGACCTAGATAAACCCAAGAAATGTGGTGCCTAGAGGTGCACAAATGCCTCATTATGTGGGAATTGTAATTGCATGACATCAACTATGCCTGCATTTAAATGTACTTAGAGAAGAATCAGGTAATCGTTAGAAGTGTTATATTGAGTTCTGTTGTTAAGAAATGTATATAAATCGATAGTTAAGAAATGCATATAAATGTATATAAATGTATATACTGTACATTGATAAAATCAACATTTTCAGCAAGTTGAGAATGTAACCCCCTTGAAAAGATACCTAGTTAATATGGACAGCCTCTCAAGCCAATGATTTGAAAACCTAAAGAAGGTTTCATGTGATTGGAGATTAAGAGGGGAGGAGCAAAGAGAGGAGAGACTAAAAGTCTCAAACTGAGCACGAGAGAGGCAGTGCTAGAGAGATTGGGAAGATAGCAGTCCCTGTCTCAAGGAGCAATCACAGATCACCAGGGTTGGAGCAGCCACAGAGGAACCACAAAGGTTCTCGGAAAGTTGCAGTCCATTGTGTTTCCGGGATCCACTTATGACCCGGCAGTATCATTGTCAGTACACACGGGTTAACCCAACTCTTTGTGAAAAAACAGACCTGCAACCGTATACCCAACCATAAGTATTATATTAAAAATGAGTTATTAATTGCGCAGGCACCTACACAGGTCCGTCCACTTGATAAGTACTGGGCCACTGGGATTAAGAGAGAGAGAGATTGGGGCACAGTAGCACAGCGATACACACATTGTTGTATTATTGTGATAAGCTGTAATACATTATATATAGGGTCCTCATGATTGAGGATCAAAAAGAGATAATTTTGTTGGTATATGAATACACACCTTGCTATTTACAGATACGTGTCTTATCATATTTTCTGACCCCAGCCAAGCTCTTGGCTGACTGTTTAGTGGTACGTACATACAGGGGGGTAGGACTCGGGCCCCCACCCTAGTATACGTCAATCCTGATAGGGAAATAAATAGCAATATATACACATATACACACATGTATACAAACACACACATCAACAGCAGCAGCCCTGCTGGATGACAGCCGCCCCAAAGATCTTCCAGGAACTGCGGTTGCAAGCCTCTCTTCTCCTTGCTGCTACTACGAATTTTCTTATTTCATCCTCCCATCTAACTTTTCGTCTTTTCATTTCCCTTGGAATCTTGTTGAGTACCTTCTTTGTCCAATGATGGACATTTTGTTCTTGTGATATGTCCAGCTCACTGCCATATTAATTTCTTCACCCTTGTGATGATTCTTTTTCCTGTCTCTTTGGGTAATACCTAGCATACATTTCCATACTTCTTTGAGTTGTCTGAAGCTTCTGAATTATCTTTGCATTATGATTCAAATTTCACCTCCATATATGCGTACGGGCAGAATACACTAGTCGAAAACTTTCCTCTTGAGAAACAGTGGCAGGTTCCCTTCAAAGATTATACAATAAAGAAATATGTGCGCAACCCAAAAAACACCTTAATAATGTGAATTACTATATATTATAGTGTACCATATAAATCACCCTTATATAATAGAGCTAAATGAAACAAATAGGCTACTATATAGAGGTACTACTCTACTATGAAAGTGTTATTCAAACCATACAATCCGTTGGTTGTGGCACTCACACAAACTAAGAGAAAAAACACAAGTAAAGCGCAAAAAGCAAATGGTGAAGTATGTCATATACAAATGTAATTGTGATAAGGAGGTAAGTACTCTGCGTACATCAATATAGGACAATATAAGCATTCACGTGCAACATTGCACGAAGTTACCGCATTGCAGTCATCTGGGTGGAAGGTAAGGCCCACTGGTTTAACAGCTGTTGTTAGCGCGACGTCATCCGCGTCTCTCACAGCCTGGACGTCTTCGCGATCTGCAGCCCTTGAGCTGATGGATTCACCGCACCAACCGGAGCATCTGTGTGGAGTGAGGCACTGTGTGCAAACCGCAAATGCGGAAGTCCGTATAGCAAGCAGTGCACGTCCGTGTTGAGGCACTCTCTCTGTATCCAGATCAACTGGTGTGCAGCAATGGCATTCAGTCCCGGCGCTCGCGCACCTCAATGACGTCACGGGTAGCGTGCAGAGTAAACACGGAACGCACTTGGTCAATAGTAAATACCGCAGAGGCATAAAAAATGCTAACGTAGCAATCGGTGATGGCAAATTAAAAGGTACCAAGCAGTAAAATAATCCAACGCGTTTCGAAGCTGAAAATACTTCTTCTTCAGGGATAAAATTCACCGTCACTGTCCCCAGCATTAAATACACACATCGCTGCCTTCATTGGTCAGCCATTATGGCAATAAGCCAATCACATGTATATGCTCAAAATTGGGGGCGTGACAATGGATCGAATCAGGAACATACATATACAAATAACTTTATTTAAATCGATATTTAAAACTCTGCAAAAAAGAGAACGAAAAAAAGAGGGGAAGAATAAAAAACAAAATCAGTATACAAATTCATAATAAAATACACATCATTATTACATATCATTTATCAATGTAAAAATAGAGGAAATTTCCCCATAAAGAGATGATTTCTTGTTCAATGGAGTCAATGAACCTGATATTAGTCCTAGAGCCAAATAATATATATATAATGAGATATAATAGATACATTCGGTGGCATCCATATAGTCCTAATAGAATGCCCACACATCTAACAACAATTCACAAAAACTCCTTCCCCGTAACTCCAAGAATAATGTGACCGACATTATTGTATTCAGATTACGGAAATACACGTTTAGACTTCTATTTTGATAGGCAAATTTTAATCTTTAATTAACTACATTTTTTTTTTTTAACAATCTTTTTTCCTTTATTGGAGACAGATAAAAGTTGGTACATTCAGGGGTTACAATCAGTACAGTATTTAACAATCGGATAGGATTAAGTTGACTTGGTTGTGTTCTATGGAGACAGTCTCAATAAAGCCTTTTCTCAGTTTTGTGTCAAAAAAGAGATGGGTAGGGGGAGACTCAGGTTGGGGGGGGATAGATGGGAACGACAAAAGATGGGTTGGGCGGGGGGCAATGTTTCGGGGAGGGTCGGAGGATGGGGCCGGGGGGGGGCGCGTTGGGAGTTCCTCTCTTATTGTCAGTGCCGGGGGGCAAGTGAGGGGAGATGGGTTATTTTTTGTAATTGGGTCTAGTCTGGTGTCGAGATTCCTAGACTTATCCATGGTTCCCAGGTGTTGTGGAATTGTGGCGTTTTTTGCCTGAGCATTGCTGTTAGCCTTTCCATGCTCATGACTAGGTTTATTCTGTTTACTACTGTCCTTCGTGAGGGTGCTTTCAGTTGTTTCCAGGCTGCTGCAACTGTACATCTCGCTCTCCCGGCATCTGACAATAAGAGAGGAACTCCCAATGCCCCCCCCCCCCTCCTCCGACCCTCCCGAAACTGCCCCCCCCAACCCATCTTTTGTCGTTCCCTCTATCCCATCCCCCCCCAACCTGAGTCTCCCCCTACCCACCTTTTTGACACAAAACTGAGAAAAGGCTTTATTGAGACTGTCTCCATAGAACACAACCAAGTCAACTTAATCCTATCCGATTGTTAAATACTGTACTGATTGTAACCCCTGAATGTACCAACTTTTATCTGTCTCCAATAAAGGAAAAAAGATTGTTAAAAAAAAAAAAATGTAGTTATTAAAGATTAAAAATTTGCCTATCAAAATAGAAGTCTAAACGTGTATTTTCCGTAATCTGAATACAATAAGTCGGTCACATTATTCTTGGAGTTACGGGGAAGGCTTTTGTGTGAATTGTTGTTAATGTTGGGCATTCTATTAGGACTATATGGATGCCACCGAATGTCTCATTATATCTCATTATATATATATTTTTGGCTCTAGGACTAATATCAGTGTCATTGACTCATTGAACAAGAAATCATCTCTTTATTGGGGAAATTTCCTCTATTTTTACATTGATAAATGATATGTAATAATGATGTGTATTTTATTATGAATTTTGTATACTGATTTTGTTTTTTATTCTTCCCCTCTTTTTTTCGTTCTCTTTTTTGCAGAGTTTTTTAATATCGATTTAAATAAAGTTATTTGTATATGTAGTTCCATGATTCGTCCATGTCACGCCCGCGCCCCAATTTTGAGCATATACATGTGATTGGCTTATTGCCATAATGGCTGACCAATGAAGGCAGCGATTTGTGTATTTAATGCTGGGGACAGTGACGGTGAATTTTATCCCTGAAGAAGAAGTATTTGTTCAGCTTCGAAACGCGTTGGATTATTTTACTGCTTGGTACCTTTTAATTTCCATCACCGATGCTACGTAGCATTTTTTATGCCTCTGCGTGTTTAACTATGACCAGTGCGTTCCTTGTTTACTCTGCACGCTACACCCGTGACGTCATGAGGGTCGCGAGCGCCGGGACTGAATGCCATTGCTGCACACCAGTTGATCTGGATACAGGAGAGTGCCCTCAACCGGACGTGCACTGCTTGCTATACGGACTTCCGCTTTGCGGTTTCCACACAGTGCCTCACTCACACAGATCTCTCCGGTTTGGTGCGGTGAATCCATCAGCTCAAGGGCTGCAGATCGCGAAGACGTCCAGCTGTGAGAGAGCGGATGACGTTCGCGCTAACAACAGCTGTTAAACCAGTGGGCCTTACCTTCCACCCAGATGACTGCAATGCGGTAACTTCGTGCAATGTTGCACGTGAATGCTTATATTGTCCTATATTATGTACGCAGAGTACTTACCACTCCTTCAACAAATTACATTTATATGACATACTTCAACCACATTTGCTTTTTGCCTTTACTTGTGTTTTTTCTCTTAGTTTGTGTGAGTGCCGCAACCAACGGATTTATGGTTTGAATAACACTTCATAGTAGAGTAGTACCTTCTATATAGAGCCTATTTGTTTCATTTAGCCTATTATATAAGGGTGATTTATATGGTACACTAAATAATAGTAATTCCATTATTAAGGTGTTTTTGGGTTGCGCACATATTTCTTTATGTAATAATCTTTGAAGGGACCTGCCACGTTTCTCAGAGGAAAGTTTTCGACTAGTGTATTCTTGTCTGCCGTACGCATTACATGGAGTGGAAAGTTGAATCATAATGCAAAGATAATTCAGAAGCTTCAGAACGACAAATAAGTTGGAAATGTATGCTAGATTACCCAAAGAGACAGGAAAAGATATCACACAAGGGTGAAGAAATAATATGGCAGTGAGCTGGACATATCACAAGAACAAAAATGTCCATCATTGGACAAAGAAGTACTCAACAAGATTCCAAAGAAATGAAAGACGAAAGTTAGATGGGAGGATGAAATAAGAAAATTCGTAGTTAGCAGCAAGGAGAAGAGAGGCTTGCACCGCAGTTCCTGGAAGATCTTTGGGGCGGGCGGTCATCCAGCAGGGCTGCTGCTGTTGATTGTGTGTGTGTTGTATACATGTGTTGTATATGTGTTATATATTGCTATTTATTTCCCTATCAGGATTGACGTATACTAGGGTGGGGGCCCGAGTCCTACCCCCCTGTAGGTACGTACACTAAACAGTCAGCCAAGAGCTTGGCTGGGGTCGAAAATATGATAAGACACGTATCTGTAAATAGCAAGGTGTGTGTTCATATACCACAAAATTATCTCTTTTTGATCCTCAATCATGAGGACCCTATATATAATGTATTACAGCTTATCAATAATACAACAATGTGTGTATCGCTGTGCTACTGTGCCCCAACTCTCTCCTCTCTTAATCCCTGTGCCCCGTACTTATCAAGTGGACGGACCTGTTAGGTGCCTGCGCATTAATAACTCATTTTATAAATATAATATTAGGTGGTTGGGTATCACGTTTGCAGTTCTGTTGTGGTTGTCACAAAAAAGAGAGGGCTGTAGGTAAGTAGAGAGAAAAGGAAAAAGGCCCGTGTGTAGGGTGGTACAAAAGACATACTGTGCCGGGTCCATAAGTGTAGAGTCCCGAGAGCGGGGGGACAATTGACTGGCGGAAAAGCCTTCCCCGAGTGAGAACCTTTGTTGTTCCTCTGTTGGCTGAGCGTCCGAACCCTTGGGGGTAAATCTGTGATTGCTCCTTGTGAGACAGGGGACTGCTAGTCGGTTCACCAATCTCTGACTACTCACAAGGGAGGCGCGCTGGGCTCAGGGTTGCTGGCGCAGGGATTGTTAGACGTTGTTCAGTCGTACTCGAGAAAACGGAACCAGACAGGGCTGCCCCCTATCCCCTTGCTATTCGCAATATCAATAGAACCACTGGCGGCCCAAGTTAGAGCAGACCCGAACATCACAGGTGTAACTATAGCTGACAAAAAAACTACAAATATCCCTTTTCGCGGACACGTCATTCTGACCCTAGCTAACCCACATATCTCCCTGCCAATCTCCACAAATTATTAGATGAATTTAGTCAGGCCTCAGACTACAAGATAAAAAGGGACAAATCTGGGCACTGAATATATCCCTCCCCGAAGCCACATGGAAACTTCTCCAATCAAACTACAATATAGATGGAACTTGTCCCATATAAAATACCTAGGAATAAAAATCACAAAGTACTCCATGCTATAAAACAAACTATCCCCCCCTATTTAGTCAATCAGAGAGAACTAGAGACATGGAAACATACCAGATCTCCTGGTTGGCGACGAATCGTCTCCGCTAAAATGAAAATCCTTCCCGACATGTTATACTATTTCCAAACCCTTCCAATCCCAATACCGTTAGCCGACCTAAAAATATTCAAAAGCAAATAATGCAATTTATATGGAAGTATCGGAAACCCCGAGTCCGAGGTCAGTTGCTTAGCAGCTAAAAAGAGGGGTGGACTAGGAGTACCAGATGTGGTCAGATATACCACGCGACCCAGCTCAGACAAGCAGTAGTCTGGAACAGCCCCCCGAGTACAACCTGCTGGTTAGAAATGGAGGCTAGCTATATATTCCCTCTCCCTCCCACATGCTATGGTCCCCAGAATATAAAGGAAAACCTCCCCAGAAATTTGAGTTAGGAGCAATGAAATGCACGTGGTCTATCTGGTCCAAAAACAGAGGGAAATATGGCCTAACTTCTCCCCCCTCCAACCTCCACCCCATACTTGGAACCCTGAATTCCCCTCCGGATGCACCCAAGCCCAAATCGGTCATTTCAGGACTTACAATTAGCACGGTAGGGAGGAGAATAATGAAGCTCTGTCCTTCCAGGGCTCAAAAACAAATTAGCGGCCCCCCCACCTCCCCATTTTTGCATTCCACAGCTAGACAACTTTCTCAGAGCTTGTCCGCGTCCTCAAAATTTCCCCCATAACCAAATTTGAGTCCCTCTGCCAGTGAGAGAATACCAGAAGGGACTAATTACGTCAATTTACAGGATAATCGAAAATTCCCTCCCTCGCCCACACATGCCTATATGCAAAAATGTGTGTATAGACCTGGGCGTACCCCTAGACCTCGAGGAGTGGGAGGACATCTGGGAGGCAGCCCCCAAAACCAATCTGCACAGTAACAAAAGAAAAACATATACAAATACTATTTCAATGGTACCTGACCCCCGAGTAGATTGAGCAGATCTTCCCGGGCATCGGACCTGTGGTGGAGGGGATGTGGACAGAAAGGGGACATGGCCCACATATGGTGGACATGCCCCGAAATCCAGAAATTCTGGACTAGAATCCAGAGCTTGCTAGACGAGACCCTGGCCTGGACGTCCCGCTGGACCCTCTGAACATACGTGCTGGGCAGCCCAATGGAGGACATCCGGCCCCCGAGGGTCAGAATGATGTCAGGCCATACTCACGGCCGAAAGTGAGGGGAGATGGGTTATTTTTTGTAATTGGGTCTAGTCTGGTGTCGAGATTCCTAGACTTATCCATGGTTCCCAGATGTTGTGGAATTGTGGCATTTTTTGCCTGAGCATTGCTGTTAGCCTTTCCATGCTCATGACTAGGTTTATTCTGTTTACTACTGTCCTTCGTGAGGGTGCTTTCAGTTGTTTCCAGGCTGCTGCAACTGTACATCTCTCGGCCGTGAGTATGGCCGACATCAGTCTGACCTCGGGGGCCGGGATGTCCTCCATTGGGCTGCCCAGCACGTATGTCAGAGGGTCCAGCGGGACCTCCAGGCCTAGGGTCTCGTCTAGCAAGCTCTGGATTCTAGTCCAGAATTTCTGGATTTCGGGGCATGTCCACCATATGTGGGCCATGTCCCCTTTCTGTCCACATCCCCTCCAGCACAGGTCCGATGCGCCGGGGAAGATCTGGCTCAATCTACTCGGGGTCAGGTACCATTGAAATAGTATTTTGTATATGTTTTCTTTTGTTACTGTGCAGATTGAAGTTTTGGGGGCTGCCTCCCAGATGTCCTCCCACTCCTCGAGGTCTAGGGGTACGCCCAGGTCTATACACCATTTTTGCATATAGGCATGTGTGGGCGAGGGGAGGGAATTTTCAATTATTCTGTAAATTGACGTAATTAGTCCCTTCTGGTATTCTCTCACTTGGCAGAGGGACTCAAATTTGGTTATGGGGGGAAATTTTGAGGACGCGGACAGAGCTCTGAGAAAGTGTCGTAGCTGTAGGAATGCAAAAATGGGGAGGTGGGGGGCCGCTAATTTGTTTTTGAGCTCCTGGAAGGACAGAGCTTCATTATTCTCCGCTACCGTGCTAATATGAAGGTCCTGAAATAGACCGATTTGGGCTTGGGTGCATCCCGGGGGGAATTCAGGGTTCCCAAGTATGGGGGTGAGTTGGGAGGGGGGAGAAGTTAGGCCATATTTCCCTCTGTTTTTGGACCAGATAGACCACGTGCATTTCATTGCTCCTAACTCAAATTTCTGGGGAGGTTTTCCTTTATATTCTGGGGACCATAGCAATGTAGGGAGGGGGAGAGGGGATATATAGCTAGCCTCCATTTCTAACCAGCAGGTTGTACTCGGGGGGCTGTTCCAGACTACTGCTTGTCTGAGCTGGGTCGCGTGGTAATATCTGACCACATCTGGTACTCCTAGTCCACCCCTCGTTTTAGCTGCTAAGAGCACTGACCTCGGGACTCGGGGTTTCCGATACTTCCATATAAATTGCATTATTTGCTTTTGAATATCTTTTAGGTCGGCTAACGGTATTGGGATTGGAAGGGTTTGGAAATAGTATAACAGTCGGGGAAGGATATTCATTTTAGCGGAGACGATTCTGCCGAACCAGGAGATCTGGTATGTATTCCATGTCTCTAGTTCTCTCTTGATTAGACTAAATAGGGGGGGATAGTTTGTTTTATATAGCATGGAGTACTTAGTGATTTTTATTCCTAGGTATTTTATATGGGACAAGTTCCATCTATACTTGTAGTTTGATTGGAGAAGTTTCCATGTGGCTTCGGGGAGGGATATATTCAGTGCCTCAGATTTGTCCCTGTTTATCTTGTAGTCTGAGGCCTGACTAAATTCATCTAATAATTTGTGGAGATTGGGCAGGGAGATATGTGGGTTAGCTAGGGTCAGAATGACGTTGTCTGCGAAAAGGGATATTTTGTAGTTTTTGTCAGCTATAGTTACACCTGTGATGTTCGGGTCTGCTCTAACTTGGGCCGCCAGTGGTTCTATTGATATTGCGAATAGCAAGGGGGATAGGGGGCAGCCCTGTCTGGTTCCGTTTCTAATGTGGATCGGACTGGATTGTCCTCCAGGTAATTTTAAGTATGCCGTGGGGTTCTGGTAGAGTGCTCTGACCCCCTCTAGAAACGGGCCTGAGAAGCCGAATTTGAGCAGGGTTTTGTCTAGGAAGGTCCATTTGATCCGATCAAAGGCCTTCTCGGCGTCTAGACTGAAGATCATGGCTTGGAGTTTGTTGAGATGCACGTGGTCAATGATATTAATAATCTTGCGGGTGTTGTCAGAGGCCTGTCTTCCTGACACAAATCCCACTTGGTCTATATGAATTAGTCTTGGGAGAATAGGGTTTAACCGGTTTGCTAGGATCTTGCTAAAGAGTTTCAGGTCTGTGTTAAGCAGGGAGATTGGTCTGTAGCTACCGCATTGGAGCGGGTCCCTTCCTTCCTTGTGTATAATTGCTAGGTTGGCAGCCGTAATTGTGCCTGGGATCGGGGCTCTTTCTAGGAAAGAGTTGAACATATCGAGTAGAAAGGGGGAGAGCGGCATGCTAAATTTTTTATAATAGGCGTTTGAGAAACCGTCTGGACCAGGGGTTTTGGCTATCTTAAGGGTGCTTATGGCTTGTGCCAATTCCTCCTGGGTGATCTTACCATTTAGGGCTTTGAGTTCCTCTTCCGTGAGAGATGGTAGATTACATCTTGCTAAAAATTGCGAGATATAGTCTACGTCTACTGGGTCTTGGTTGGGGGGGTGGAGGTTGTAGAGATCTGTATAATATTTTGCAAATTCTTGGGCTATTTCTTTTTCGATATAAGTGGTGTGGCCTCCTTTAGTGTGGATTCTAGTAATTTGGCCCCTTGTTTTTATGCCCCGAAGTTTTGATGCTAATAGTTTATCAGCTTTGTTGCCTTTGTCATAAAACTTCTGGTTGGACCATTTAAGTTTTCTCTCCACCTCCTCTAATTGGGACTGTCTTAGTTCGGTCCTAGTTTTTTCAAGTATTCTGAGTAGTTTCTTGGAAGGTGACTTTTTATGCTGGTGTTCCAAGGTAGTTATTTTTTCAGTTAGCTCTTTTTGCATTTTTAGTTTCTGCTTTTTTTTATAAGATGCTAGGGAGATTAGATCCCCTCTGATTTGAGCTTTGTGGGCTTCCCACAGTGTTGACGCTAGGGGGTCTGACCCTTTGTTTTGTTCAAAGAACATATTTAGTTTGTGTCGAATCGTATCTATTGTTTGGGGGTCGTTCAGTAAGGTATCATTAAGTTTCCAATTATAGGAGGTGTGTTTCACAAACGGGAGAGATAGGGTCAAATCTATCGGGGCATGGTCAGACCACGTTATTGGTCCTATATTGGAGTGTGAGGACGCCTGGAGGACATTTGTGGAACCTATGAAATAGTCGATCCGCGAGTATGATTGGTGCGGGGCCGAGAAGAACGTATAGTCCCTCTGGCCGACGTGCTGGGCCCTCCAAATATCTGTGAGGGAGAAACTTTTTAAGACCTCTCTAAGTTTTGTCGCTTTTTGTTGGGTCTGGGCTACATATTGGGTGGACGGTTGGGTGGTTCTATCCTGATCGGGGGATAGGGCCATGTTGAAATCGCCAACTATGAGCAACGAAGCTAGAGCTGATTGATCAAGGGAGTCTAGCAGGACCTGGATAAATTGAACTTGATTTTCGTTTGGGGCGTATATATTTATTATAGAAATAGGGTTTCCAGAGAGGGAACCTTGTATGTGCAGGTATCGGCCATCTGGATCTCGGCTAATCTTGGAGAGGGCGAATGAAACACTGTTCCTTATTAGAATGGCTACTCCTCTTTTTTTAACCTGGGAGGAGGCGTAGTAGGCCTGGGGAAAGGTCTGCTTGAATGTGTTTGGGGGATCATTAGAGTTGAAATGTGTCTCTTGTAAGCATATGATATCGCTCCTGAGTTTTTTAAGTTCCTGGAGTGCTAACTTACGTTTTTTAGTTGAGTTGAGTCCTTTAACATTTAGGGAAGTGATTTTAATTGATGACATTATTGTGGGTCGTGCTTCCAGGATTGAGAGGCCTGGACCCCGTATTTATCCCATGACGGGGGTTGGTTTGTTTATTATTAGGGGGGGGGCTGGTTGGGGCGCAGCTTGGTTCGTGAGTCATTGTGTCCTGAGGAGCTCGGGAGGGATTGGGTGGGAGGGAGTTGGACGGGGGGAGGAAAGGGGGAAGGGGGGGGCACACAAGAGGAAAGTAAGAAGTGGGCTTTCTGAGGGCCCATTTGTTTTCCCCTGTGGCACCTTCGTGTCCAGGGGTTGAGGGGGGAGTCTCCGGGAGGTCTTTCCGTGACGTCGATCGTGGAAGACTTCCAGGTTTGGAGGTCCGGCACCCTCCTCTTAAAGATTGGCAGGTGGGGGTGAGGAGGAGGGGGGGAGAAGGGGGGTATTGAGGTTGGGTATAGCCTTGGGAAGAGATTTGTGTTCTCTAGTTTGAGGAGCTTTGTGGAGGGGGGGGGGAGGGACAGGGAGGGTGGGGGAGGTGAGACGGTGGGGTGGGGGGGAGGGGGGGGGAGGGGGGGGGAAAGTGGGGGGGGGGGGGGGTGGAGGGGGGGTGTGAGGGGGGGAGGGGAGAGGGGAGGAGGGGTGGGGCAGGGGAATGGGACTTAGGGTCAGGGGAGATCAGGGTTATCTCCCATGATTTCCTCGAGTTCCCTTCGTAATGATATATCTTTATAGGTTTGATTACTAGGCACCTGTGTTTAAAGTACTTATCAGACGCCTGTTTCACTCTGTCTTAGCCATTGCCATGATGAGTGAGATTGTACGGGTACAAGCGCGTGTGTAGGTTTTCTACTGTGCTTATTGGGCAGGGGGGGGGGAGGACAGGGGGGGGTAGGGTGTAGTGTGGAGGGAAGGGGGGAGGGGAGGGGGTGGGATAAGGGGGGGGGGGGGAGGGGGGGGGAGGGGGGGAGAAGGGAGGGGGAGAGGAGTGGAGTAGGCGGGGGGGTGGGGAGTGGTGGGGGGAAGGGGAAGTGAGGGGTTGGAGAGGGGGGAGAAGAGAGCTTTGGGTTTAATGATGTTTTATTAATCGACACTTTTCATTGCAGTACAATATACAGATTACTGGATTACATTGTTAGGCAAAGGCATAAGAAAAAAGGAAAAATCACAGCAGTGTGATTCCAGACACTTATTCCCTCGTATTCCTCTTGGTAAGCTAGGGGAGATCATGGGTACCTTAATGAGAGCGGTTCTTTCGGTTGTTTACGGGTGGTGGGGGGGGAGGAGGTTGAGGGGGGGGGGGGGGGGTGGGAGGGGGGGTGGGAGGTGGGGGGGAGGGGGGTGTGGGGGGGGAGGGGGGGGGGGGGGGTAGGGGGGGAGGGGGGGGTAGGGGAGGGGGGGGAGGGGGGGGAGTGGGGAGGGAGGGGGGAAAGGCTGTGAAGTAGGCAGGCTGGGTGGGGGGTGATGGGGGGGTGAGGGGGGGGGGAGAGGAGGAGTGTGGGGGGGGAGGGGGGAGAAGGGAGGGGGGAGGGGAGAGGATTGGAGTAGCGGGCTGGGTGGGGTGGTGGTGGGGGGTGGTGGGGGGGGGAGGGGTTGGAGGGGGGGGGAGGAGAGAGCTTGGGGTTTAATGACCTGTTCCATTTCATCTACACCTTTCACTGCAGTGCACTATACAGACTACTGGGTTACAGTGCTAGACACAGGTAAGCGCAGAAAGGAAAATCACAACCATGTTTATCTCCAGACTCTCATTCCCTCGTTATTTCTCTAGATAAGCTAAGGGGGGTCATAGGGAACTTTAAAGAGCTGTTCGCGACCCCATGAGGGGGTTAATTGAGTTCTTGCCATTGATCGGGGCCTCAGCAGTTCTAGGGTCCCAGGTGTATCGGGGGGGAACAGGGGGGGGGACAGGGGCGCTTGGGTGAACATCCACGGTACCTTTAGGGGTTGTCGGGGGGGGGGAGTGGGGGGGAGGAGGTGAGGGTGTTATTTTCATACGACCTGTCTCTTGGTGGTTTCAGCTTGGGAGGGAGGAGAGGGGGAGGATTCCCTTGACCAAAAGGAGTTCAGGGGGCCGGCGGCCCTGTCCGCGCGGGCGCCTCGGTGCTGAGTCTCCTGGCTTTCGGGATGAATGGCCAGGGGGGAGAAATAGTATGAGGGGGGGAGGTGGGGGGGGGGCTTTTTTCTCTCTTTTTTCTCCTTTTTTCCCCCCCTCGGTGGAATTGCACCATTGCGCACGTGCGGGCCTTGCCGTCCTGATTTTGGGACTCGTTCCTCGGAGCTGATGACGTTAGCGACTTCTCCCCGTCCCATGGTGGGCCCGTTGGCGGCTGAAACTACTTTGCTGTCTCAGCGGAGATAGGCCCGTCATCTGCTGGCTTGTGCTGGGGCTCCGGACGGCTCGGCTCGGGGCGGACAAGGTAAGGATAGGGGAGGGGGGGGGGGGATGGAGGGTTGAGGGGGGGAGTGAGGGGTGGGGGGGAGGGCAATAGGGAGTGGGGGGAAGGGGAGGCTTGGGGGGGGAGAGTGGGGGGGGGGGGGGGGGGACTGGGTTCTAGGGGGGGGGGGGAAATTCCCGGTGCTTGTGGTAAGGAGGGTTGAGAGAGGGTAGTGCTGGAGGGATAGACTAAGTGGGGCGAGAGGTCAGTGTGGTATGGAGGTTTGGTTGAAGCACGCGGGTCAGCCATCTTGTTCTTGCGAGGCAGGCTTTGTTGCTCCCTGGGTCTTTTGGCTGGCGATTCGTTCCGACGCTCTTGGTGTTTCCGCCGGGTCCGCTCGTAGTGCTCTGGGGGGGCTTCTCTCTCCCCGTCTCTTCGGCTGGGGACTCCTATCGCCTCGAGGAACTCCTTGATGTCGTCAGGATCGGTGATGGTGAAGAACCGCCCATTCCTCGGGACAACGAGCTTGAAGGGGAAGCCCCAGCGGTAGGGGATTCCGCAATCCCTGAGAATTGCTGTGAGGGGTTTCATCCCTTGTCTTTTCAGGACGGTCCATCTGGAGAGGTCGTTAAATACTTGAATCGTGTAAGTATCCATTTTGATGCCGCCGTCCCTTCTCGCAGCTGCAGAGATCTTTTCTTTCGCCGTGTATGTGTGGAACTTCATAATGACATCCCTTGGGCGCTTTGGGTCTGGCGATTTAGGGCCAAGGGCTCTGTGCACCCTGTCGAGTTGGAGCTCGTGTTCTGTGAGGTCAGGTACCAGCTTTAAGAAGACGTTTTTGAGGTAAGTTGGTAGTGATTCTGGGGGGACCGTCTCGGGGATACCTCTGAACCGCAGGTTCTGCCTGCGGTCCCTATTTTCGTGATCTTCAATGGTGGATTTTAGCTCGGCAATTTCGTGGCCCATTCGCGCCATCTCATCCTCCAAATTTGAGTGGGAATCTGCTATCGTTGCCATTTTCGCCTCCACTTCGTCTGCCCGTGAGTTCAATTTATTCACATCCTCTCTAATGTCCCTTAAAACCTTCTCAAGGTCTTGAGTGAAACCTTTCCGCATTCTGAGGAGTAGGGCTTCAAAGAAAGCCGGGTTGAGCTCTTGCTGTTGTGCAGGACTGTGCTGGGGCATATCGGCCGCCTCCGCGGCGTCCTCGTGTTCTTCGTCGCCATCTTGGATGCTTGCTGCCAGCTCCATCTGTCTCTGTGCTGGGTGGAAGAACTTAGTTACGGGGTTCTGCGATTTCCTTTGGTTCCTCCCCGTCATGCCTGGGTACCTTAGGGAGGCTGTTAGATGCTTTTGGGGGAAATTCGTTCGGTTTGGGGTGCTGTTCTAATAGCGTTCTGGGTAGGGTGTCGGGAGCTCTCCTTTTACCCGTCCATTCACGGAGGATGGAGGGTTGTGGCACTCTGAGGCTCAGGCAGCAGGGCCAAATTCTTGGCAATTGGGACAGGCAGCCTTGTACCCCTTTAAGGGGAGATGTTCCTTTAAGATGGCCGCTTCCTCCTCTGCAGCCACGTGGTGGGACCAGCAGTACCTTCAGTGAGAGGTCCCAGTGCTCTCCCAGTGCTCTCCCCTGCCGGGATCGCCTGATGGGGTATGTAGCTAGATTTATTGATTAATTGTCTCGGGGGGGGGGGGCACGCGGGGACCGCAGCGGAGTGATGCTGCTCAGGCTTCCTCGCGGGGCTACGGGAGGCTGCCGCAGGCGCGCCTCAGGCACCGCTCATGGGGGGAGGGGGGTTTCCCCGAACACTACAGTGAGACCGGGCACCGCGGGACACCCGGAGCTTAGCTCCACCGCCCCTCCTACTTCCCGCCCCGCCTCTCCAGACGGCTCCTCCGCTTTTGTGTGTGGGGCAGGGGGAGACTTCCACCGGGGGTCAGGGCTCACAGGAGGCCTCCCAGAGCGTCGGCAAGCCCACTCCAAATCGCAGGAAAAGATGACTCCTGTGCGCAGCTAGTCTTTGGGGTTCTGGGCTGTAAGGTTTGGGGGGGGATTTGTTTATTTAATTGCTGTGTCTTAGGTTATTCGTTGGAGGGGCCCTGGAGCAAGTCTCTCAGGCAGCCATTCCTCGTGACGTCCAATTAATTACATTTTAATTGTGGATTAATTTAAATGTGGAGGGACATCTTACAGTACATATGTAGCTACGGTAACCTGACATTTTTGGTCTTATTTTAAACAGCTGAACACACATGTCAGAAATATACATAACACATTCTTGGGAGATACATCATATGGGAATTATGTTGCATTTTGTAAATTGGTACAGCAAATGCAAAATAGTTTTGGCTTTTCTAGCTGGCTCAGGAGGATGTAATAAAGTTTTACAATGCCTCTTTGAAGATAAAGCCTGGCAGTATGGAGATTTCTGCCTACTACCAGCTGTCACTGTTATCTAACCATCTTCTTTGGTTCAGGGTTTTATTGACCCACAGATAGAAACACTGAAACCAGACTAGGTCAATTTTGACTGACCTCACAGATACATAAGAAGGCATTTTAAAATATTTTATTAACTCCTTGCGTGTTATATTTTTAAAATATTGAATGTTTTAATGGCATTATCGTGACATCTCCCCCTTCAACTGTGAGAAAGGAGAATTTTCTACAAGCCAGCCTTCGCACCCAAATGGGTACATATTCCCCCTAGCATGATCAGCCATGTTCTCAAGTTCTCTTGCGCTAAACCGTGAAATTATATTGTTGAAGAGCTAGGCTCCATCTCAGTAAATTTCAATTTTCCCCAGTCACTCTGTTTAACCAACTCAGAGGGTTGTGGTCTGTGATTAACTCCCAAGACGACTGGGCTGAACTCTTACCCTGGGCAGAATTCGCCCCCAACAACACGTGTAGTGGTTCGACCCTGGAGTCTGCCTTTTTCGTGAATTACAGATTCAACATGTCTACTATTCCTCTCGCTCTACCTTCTTCAGGGGATCAGTGGCTGATGACAGGATCAGAGAATTACAAGACCTTGGAAAAAGGATTCAGGTCAACATCAGGAAAGCGGTCAATAGGCAGAAGACTCAGGCAGATCGCTACCGCAAACCTGCTCTGGACCTCAAACCTGGCGACAAAGTCTGGCTGTCATCCAGGAATATCAGGCTGAAGGTCCCCTCTATGAAAATTGCACCCAGATTTCTTGGACCCTTCTCTATCTCCGAGAGGATCAATTTGATTGCTTATAGACTCTCTCTCCCTCCTTCCATGAGGATTCCTTCTTTGTTTCATGTTTCACTTCTCAAACCCGTGGTCCAGAACACGTACTCGGTCCCTGTTCCTTCTACTTCTCCTCATATGGTCCAAGGCCAACCCGAACATGAGATACCGTCTATTCTTGATTCCAAGATTTCCAGAGGATCGCTACATTATCTTGTGCATTGGAGAGGCTACGGTCCGGAGGAAAGGTCCTGGATTCCGAGTCATCAGGTTCACACAGCCAGACTGGTCCGTATCTTTCATACGAAATTTCCAAACAAGCCATCATGGAGTCGCCCGGAAGTCGCTCCTAGATGGGAGGGTACTGTGAGGATTTGCCATCCTGGCGGCTGGAGACCGTTTGTTAGGCATGAATACGTTATCTAACAATATATGAATTGTCAACAAGTGAAAATGCACAAACTGAAGTATTCCAGAAATGTATTGTATCCCACATACTATCACTGCAACAATGTTATATACATGCTACACAACATGAATTAGCCATCAAAATGTTACATATTAGCTGTAAATCTGCCGCATTTCTGCATAATTATCTAAGTGACTTACAGAATGAGCGGATCAAACACATCCTAATGTATCCATAGGCAAAGTACTTCAATAACTATGAATATATCTTCTACATTTCTGCACATATGACATATTTGTTAAACTCATAAAAAAATTATTTACCTTTTTTTCTAACCGACGGGCATACACATTGTTGAATGACATTTAAGGGATGCCCAGGAAGAGCTTGGATTTCCAGTGCCATTACACATCACATTTAACAATCTTGCAACGGATCTCGATAATTGGATCTTACCTTCTTTCAGAAGTTTGCGCTGGCATCTGGTGCTCTTCACGCCGCGATTTCTGTAATATTAACAGATGACAGAGAAGAGGTAAAAGGGGCATGGAAATGTTTATAAATGGGCAAAAAAATCCCAATGTTACGCGCATGCGTAATGGATGGAACACATATGCGTGTCATTCGGGAAGAAGCGATTCACAGATTGTGTAAAGTACACTTGTTCTATTTACCTGCATTATATTGCATTCATATTCGGTGCAGGCATGCAAGGGGTGTTTGAGGTAGCTGCTGTAGACAATCCATTGGTTGTTCTGTGTGTTCATCTCGCTCAGATTGTAGCTTACTCCGTAAAAGTTTGGATATTGTGTCATGTACTGAGGCTGATACAGATAGTTACTTTGTGGCATTTCGTCCGCTTGAGCCAGGTCGTTAGTATGCATGTTATCATAATAGCTAGCTCCGACATGGTTCTGGTATTGGTTGAACACCTACGGTTGAAAAGAATAACAATTTTGCTGAACATTTAAGGCACCGCTGCGGGCACCTATATCATGATAATTGTGTCCGCAATTTCTCTCTCTTCTTCTTAAATTTTCATTAGCAAACATACGCATACATGATTTGTGCAGTGACAAACATCCACCCCTCTTTCCGGGAGACGGTGGCTTCCGAATAAAACAATCATTGCTTGATAAAGTCTGTCTGATCGAATTTCGCCATAGGCTTTGGATTATTTTTATAAAATGGGTATTTGTCAATGATATATTCATATATCTCTGATAAAGTTTATCTTTTCATTGTTCGATATTGATTAGCGCTATATATTAGATATGCGTAACACAACAGAGGTTTGTTGTTTGAAGACATTTCTAACGGTATGTGTTCTCATGAAATTGAGGAAAGTAACGCTAACTATTCCTTAAAATCAGCTTGTGTACAAAAGTATCAACATTTTCGGAATGTGTTAAACACTGTCCACGATCATTAGACAAAGGAAGAAGGGTCCATGTAATCTTCTCCCACATACAGGTGGTCAGTGTATTGCATAATTTTTCTGGCCATATTCAACATAATTCATTAGGCAAAGTACGTAACACACATTAATTTGAAAGAATATTGTGTCTAAGAAAAATTGACAAATGTTAAAAATAATTAATTATTATGTTTATATGTGTGTACTAAATAACTAGATCTTTATCATGTCAGCATGATAATGATCCTTCAAGAGACATGAGAATCACAGTGCTGTTTAGTTCACATATGTATGCACATAAAATATTTTTTCATGCTCAGTTCATAATTTCACATTGTTCAGTATGTCTTTAGCATTACTTAAGTAAAGTCAGTTCTTCTTAAATGTGTAAAATATGTACAGTATAATCATGTCACACTTCACTGTGCTCTAATAAGATATCCGTCATACATGTACTACTGTATATATAATTAAATGCAGCACTAATATTTGTACATACAATATTCATGATCAGGACATGCTGAAATCATGATAGATGAATTGATGATTGTTATCATGAGACGTATCATACCATGCAC
Source organism: Ascaphus truei (assembly GCA_036426205.1). Lineage (NCBI taxonomy): Eukaryota > Metazoa > Chordata > Amphibia > Anura > Ascaphidae > Ascaphus > Ascaphus truei. The sequence continues at coordinate 62,166,571 of CM071570.1, forward strand.
TCCTTTAGCAGTAATTTTTGACTATTTTGAACTAACCACAAACAGAGGTAAGCATAGTTATCTTGCATTCGATTAGTGTATCATTTAAGAGACCAACATGGAGATGTAGCATTGGATGTAGCATTGGGCACCCCTCTATTTTGTTTTATACATTTGCCACGCTCAGTAGCACTCATTTGAACAAAAATATATATTCATGATGTGCTGGGTGTAGGAGTTGGAGCTAGCTGGGAATGTGTGTGTTAATCAATTTCTGACTGGCAACAGTAGTAGGTGGCACCAACCCCCACAGCTCACTCCTCACTTTTTTAACTTGGGAGGTCTTTTCAGTTTGCTGCAAGAACAGGATCTACTATCGTTATTTCCCCTCATACAGAGGTAAAAGGAAGGGTTCATAGTGTAGTGTAGGGCCTACATTAATTTGGTTATAGCTTGACGTCGGTATGCAGGCTTATGACACTTTGGCCAAAGTGTTTAACTAAATAACCAAGTAATTAACTTTATGCTTATTACCATATATGTTTTGTCAATTGGATGTAGCATTGGGCACCCCTGTCTTTTAACAATGCAGCTGCACATCTATTGTCCCCTTGGCCTGCTTGTAGAGGGTCACTGTCCTCTTCATCTTCCATTTCAGGCTCTTCTATATCCTGTGCATGATTGTGACCCTCGAGAAACAGTTGTGGTGTAGAATCATCGGGGTTAGGGACATCAAGTTCTCTGAGTGCCTCAGCATATTTGTGTTTCCTCCACAGATTGAATATATTGACTCTCCTCAACCAATTCCTCCTCATTTTCCAATTTGTCAAGACTTTGTATTGACAAATTAGACTCTGTTTTGTCATCAATAACTATAACATTAAAAATATAATTTGTTATGAAAATAATGACAAACTAATTATGTGCTACTGTTCTAATTTAGGCTGGAGATTTATATTGTTATGCATTGTATCATCTGCTTAACAATAAAATCAGTATGATTTTGTGACATCCATGTTATTTGTTATGTGCATATGCTATTCACATCACCTAATAAACATAATTTGTTTAAAAATGGTCGATATGTAACGAAATTTAGGACAATACACTTTCAATTCACACATGAAGCTTACATACACAGTTCTGGTGAGAACACAAGCGTACAACGTCAACTGACCTATTGCCACTACATTATAGTGTACATAGATCTACTTTGAATGCAGGTGCCCTTTATTTGTCAATTTTGGAAACACAAAATAAATTCAGTTAATTAATGCTAATAGGTTTCTTAATATTACGCCTACACACACTCATGTATATTATTGTCCGTCAAAATATGTATTTTTTGGACACATAAGAGGTGAGTGAATTTTATGAAGCCCTCCGATGGTTAAGTTAAAAACACATGATTGTACGCCAGTGAAAGTAAGTACTGTGTGCAACATTTTTGGTGCTTTTGTGAAAGTGTGGTCATTAAAGAATGTGCATGGGAATAGAAATTGTTTAGGATCTCACCTTCAGCAGTTGCGACTCTGGCTGTAAAAATACAACAGGAAAAGATTGATCGTTATCTCAGTATATGATTCAAATATACAATATGTATTTTCTTTGAAACATACAGAAAATGTTCACTTTCATATACGGACATTAAAATTTGTAGTGCTATTGTGCACATACAGTATGATGTGACATTGTGCACTTCCTATCATATAAATGTTGTCAATAAACAAATTACGTGTGTGTGTGTGTGTGTGTGTGTGTGTGTGGGTGTGTGTGTGTGTGTGTGTGTGTGTGTGTGTGTGTGTGTGTGTGTGTGTGTGTGTGTTGTGTGTGTGTGTGTGTGTGTGTGTGTGTGTGTGTGTGTGTGAACAAAAGGAAAAAAATCCCTAAGGAACACACATGTGTACCAAAATTAATCACAAATTTATTAACTTTCACATAAGATATAAAAATACAGTACGGAAATGGTTAAAAAAAAAACGGCATGGACACCCTGCACGAATTAAAAAAGATCAGAGAAGCTATATCCAAATCAGATCCAAATAATTGTAGCACAAAATAATATAGAAATAGACATAGGATATGGGTTAGGTTAAAAGAACCCAGATGGTATTCCCCCTATGTATAATGTCTGGATTAGTAACCACATATGCAACACTAAGTAACCACAGTAACTACTATATAACACCACACAGCAAAGGAGGAGGGAGAGTGTGGGAGAATAGAGTGACCAAAATGGAGAATGTATCCTACTGTAGCCTAAATGTAGCAAGTACTATACAGGTACAACTCCTAACAGAATAAGGCTAACTCATATAAGCCAAAGGAGAGTAACTACAACCTCACTCACTTTTGAACACTAAGCAGTCATGATACTGCACAGGCTCATAAAAAGTGGTAAGCAGTCAAAAAGAATATGGTATGCAGAGTCAGAATACTACATGCAGAATATTTGAATGCAATGATCTGCATATGATGATAATACATCCTTAGTGATTTGAATGTGCATAGCGTCAAAGTCACAGCGAATATATCTACGTGCTCTCCAAGAGAAGAGAATCAGGGTGTCCTGCCGAACGCTCCCACTCCTACGTGTTTCAACTTGCGTATTCCTCTGGGAGTGGTGACTACATCGGGAGCGACAGGAAGCTTTAAAGAGATTCATAATTAATACTGATTGCCTCTGCACCCCAGCTGTGCATTAAATCCGCCCACAGAGTCAGTCCTCGAGCAGAGGGCCAATCGGCTGCTAATGGTATTGGCGTCATCACGTATCCAGCGTCATCGTCATAGAAACCTGTGAAGGCTTGTTTCTTTCGTCTTAAGCATCAGGACCAGGCATACAATACATGGATCAACCTCACAATCAATGAAAATGCATTCCGTGGTCTGCTCTAGACAACAGGTTTGGAAATATAGGGCCTCATGCAGTAAGCGCCGAAAAGCCTTTTTCGACATTTTCTCGCCAATATTGCCTCTCCGATTCAATAAGCGCCGATAAGCTCCAAAAAATAAAAAAAAATGCCGAAACAAACTTTTCGGCAGCCGGGTGCCGATAAGCCACTTTTCGGCACTTTTTGAAACCCGCTCAATTCTGGTAGCCCCGATCAGCTTTTCGCTGCTGATTGGCACTCTAGAATTGAGATTTTCACGCCAATCCGTCCCGCCAACTAAAGATGGCAAGTTGGTGGTGGAGAACAGGAAACTCCTCCAGCAGCAGCAGGAAGCAGAGCGGAGCACAGCCGTGGAGTAAACAGGGCTAAACGAAGGTGGTGACTAAAAAAAGTTTATTGAACAGACGTGCAGCTGATGGATCCTCTGATGCGTTTCAGCCCTCAGGCCCAAAGGCCTTTGGGCCTGAGGGCTTGAAACGCATCAGAGGATCCATCAGCTGCAGTTGTTCAATAAACTTTTTTAGTCACCACCATCATTAGCCCTGTTACTTTCCACGGCTGTGCTCTGCTTGCTTCCTGCTGCTGATGGAGGAGTTTCCTGCTTTCCCCTGCTGGATCGCACGCCGGGTAGTTTGCTGCTTCTGGAGGATATCACCGCCGGTCACATGACCGCCCCACGTGACGTCACGTTCACAGGAGGGTTGGCGATGCAACATTGAAGACACAGAGGATTGTATCATGGCGTTTTCACCTCGCTAAACCGTGAGTTTTTTGCAACAAGTTGGTGCCCAGAGCTGGACCAGTTGCCATATAATTATATATACTCAGAGGTTACGCTAATCCACTATACAATATATCCTGGGATAACAAAATACGTATTTACACATGCAGCAACTACTGTTTTTTCTGAGCACCTGATGGGATAACTAGTTTACCCGCATTTACTTGGTGGTGGAGAAGCATCGTCAAGGTCGACACCTAGAAAAAATCAGTCCTTTTTCCTGCCTGGGATTGATGCCGGGGGTCTCCGGAGCTGATACCCATTAATACCAGCACCGGAGCCCCCCGGCATACATTCGAGGCATGAAAAATGTATTTACAGACCACTTCATTACCTTAGTGGCTAACCGCTAAGGCAATGAAGGGGATAACCAGCCGTGCCAGGTTTACTGTGGGTAGCGGGTTGGGTGAAGGGGGTATTTGGCCCTTGGTGGCTGTTTAGGGATTGCAGGGGGGGTTGCGGGTAGACGTAACCCCTTCATTACCTTAGCGGTTAATACCGCTGCGGTCATGAAGGGGTTAAGCCCTCCCACTACCCACCCGCAAGCCCTAAACACCCACCGTTGGGGCTAATACCCACTTCTCCCACCCCCACTACCCACAATAAAAAAAATACACACACAACAGCCCCACAAAAAAATATATATATATTTTTATATTACACCAACAACCCCTATACCCCCCTAACATACAATACATACAGTATATGCACAGCAATGATACTATAGGCCGGGGGTGGCCCTCGGGTGTTCCCCGCAGGCCTGCAGTACCAATTCTGTGCCCCCCCCCAAAAAAATACATAAATACTTTAACATAAATACACCCCCCCCCTAACACATACAGTATAGTAATGTGCAAAAATACTATTTCACATATGGTAATAGTGAATTTGCCCATTTAAAATACATAAAGCAAACAATAAATACAATAAATACATATAGCACTCACCCGGTCCAGCTGCCACGATGAAGGCCACATCATCTTATGTCATGCCCACCTCCGATGCGCAGAACATAAACAAGAATAACAAAAACCAATGTAATGTCCCTAACCCTTAATCACCTAGCGGTCTTAACGCTATATCATTAAGGGGTAACCCACCCATCCCACAACTCGGAGGTAACCGATAAATCTTGGCTGACCCCCCCACCCGGCTTTCCCCTCCCACCACTACCCCCACCCCCCCATCCGTGAGGCTTAACCACCCACTACCCCAGGGAGGCTCAAACACGGCTGGGGCAAAATACCCCCCCCTCAACCCCCGTTAACCACAATAACATGACTAATGAAATAAAAAAAGACCATAACCCATCCCCGTGCACCCCCCCCCCCATAAATATATGATTTATTATTTTACATACCCCAGGCCCACGGGAGTCCCCGGTGGCCCTGCGGGTGTCACGTAAGCCTCACAGTGGCCCAGCCAAAAAGGTTTTCAAACAGGGCCTGGAGGCCTAGGGTGGTCCCGGCAGGCGCCGTGGTCCTCCCAGTGGTCTCCGTGGGCCCCAAATGGGGTGTCCATGGGTAGGCCAAAGGGTGTGTCTGTGGGCCCGGGTCAGCCCACAGGTGTCTGAGAGTTCTCGGGTGTTCCAGGGGGGATGTGGGGGCCCTCGGGTGGTCCATACAGGTCTGCAGTTCCCCCACAGCAGAGTGGGGCCAACGGTTCTTACCCGCAGGTGTCCCCCGTGACCACACCAGCTTTGTCCCGTGTGAAGTCCGAGGAGACCTCAGGTGGTCTAGAGTTCCCGCAGACTAGGAATGAACCCTGTATGGAAAAAATTTAAACTGTCCTACGACATTAAATAATAAATACCACACCCACCCCCCCCCCACACACACACACACAACATACAGTACAGTAATGGCAAAATAATATTATCCGATATGGATAATAGATTATTTGTCCATTATTAACACATTAACTAGCAATAATAAATTAAATAAAGTTCTACTAACCCAGCAATATGAAGCCCCTTCGCCAGCAAATTCCCTCTGTCCTCGTTGCCAACAAAATACATAGCCAATACATTGCAAATACATTCTGATATCAATAACCCCTTAATCACCTTATCGGTTAATAACCGAAAGGTAATAGGGGTTAACCCCACCCCTGGCCGATTACCCACCCTTCACCCATGTCATTTGTACAGTGTGTTCATCATGCGCATATGTTATATATAGATGCAAAAAAATTGTATTGAAAAAAACAAACAGGCACATACAAATCCCAACGTTGCGGTCTGTATAGGACCGTCCTTCAGGGCGTGCTGAGAACACGCCCTGGAAAAAAATACTATACCCTCCACCAACTGTTTGTGTAAGCAATTGAGGAACAGCTGTTAGTAAATTAAAAAGGATACTGCACGGCCTGGGACGCTCCGTATTCACGACGCATCAAGTCAGGCATTCATGCGTGATCTGTTTACATCTGGCTGTCAAGTGCCTGCACATTCGTTCATGCGCAACACGGGAAGGAGTCAGAGTGAACCACAACAGACCTCTATGGCATCCCCCGTTGCCCAATGCGCGACGTTTTCTAAAAGCGTCTTCTCCCAGAATGCAAAAGGCGTGAAGAGGACCTCCGCAGCAGAAGAACAGGCGCACAGGAGCTGTGTGAGTACGATGACGTACTTACACACTCATCAGATCCCATATAACAGAATTAAGTGAATGATTAAAAAATATGAAGGTTTAAAAAGCTATTCAGATGCGCTGGTATTCAATTAATAAACTTGCAATCAAATAAAACTCAAGTGCATATCAATTGATCTCTCATTACTCAGCAAGCTTACAGAAATCCAAATCAAATAATTAAGTAAATAGTTGAGCCAAGGGTAAAGAGGAGAAAAGAAAAAGGAGGGAAGGAAAAGAAAAGCAGGGGGAAAACGAGAAACGAAAAAAGGGGAAAAGATGAGGAGGAAGAAAGGATTGTGAAAGCAGAAAAGAAAAACAGGTACAAGGGCCAACACGGATAGCGAGAGCAGGGAATACAAAACACAGAGAGGGGATTGTAAAGGGATCATAAACAAAAACTACTGTAAATACACACTTATTTTAAAAAAACAACCCAACTGAAAGTCCTCATTTAACCCTTGGGCGCCATAGATCTCATTCATAACTGATTTCATCTCCAGTTGAAGGAGCAGTTTCCATCCTGTCCCCCCCGGTGGATATGCACCTGCAAGATAGGCATAATAGTCGCTAGGTTGCGAGAATATGTTTAAAGTTTTGTTAAATTGCCGCAACCGGTGTAATTGTTGGTTTTCAAGTCCGTGTTATCGGCCAGAGCTTCTTAATAGTGAATCTATGGAGGCAGATACGCTCTTTTAGCATTCGCGTTTGTCTTCCGACTCATAGTAAAGTCCACACGGGCAGCGGATATAAAGTAACAACGAATCTGCTTTTCACAGTTCATATAGTCCGGATTTTTCGCTACTTTCCCAACTGTGGGATGAGGTATATGCTTGCCAAAATGAAATGAGATCTTGGCAGTTGTACACCCAGACATTAAATACTCCGGTTGCACTGCTCAGCAATTGGTGGGTTGCCGTATTTCTCACAGGATTCTGCTTGGGTATAATGAATAACCTATATTCGCCCCCTCCTAACAGAATAGTGGGAGCGCAAACAAAGTTACGTGCCCTATAGTTTGCATCACTTGGCCAATATATATGCCAAGGTTGGCTGTATCTAGATGTTTGATCACCCCGAAGCAGTAATAAGTACTGAGGCATGGACCTATCACGCTTTTGTGTGTTTGTGGAGGGTATATTAAAAGCTGTTCAAGAGGAATGCCTGGGCTTTCAGTATGATGCTCAAGGTCCATACATTAATCATACATTACAACAAATACATACATACATACATAATCATTTATACACATATATATCACACCCAAGGCATCAAACAATATAAAAGAAAGAAATGTTTAGAGGTTGAACACAAAACATGCACAAATAAAAATACCCACTTCTCCAAATCATACATCACCGATATGGAAATCACAAAATAATAAGCCACAATAAAAAAAATACTATTCAAGAATAACTAATTTCATCTTCCAATCAATATCAACATGCAATCAAAAATTGAATCTACAGTGAGTATACATGATGCACAAAAATCAGTGCATTAGTGTACACTATGCCAACAATGTTAAACATAAACTATTCCCAAAAAAATACAATCCTACAAAACAGTGTTATAAATCGATTAACAAGCAAAGTAAACAGAATAAATTACACTATTAGATCAAATCCCAAAACAAACTAAGATACCCATCCAAATCACATTACATAATTAACTATTTAAATCCTCAACCAAAACCATTCACAAAAAAAGTACATCAGGACAAAATAAATACCAAAAATAATCCACTATAAAAAAGCAAGCACTCACTGACCTAAAGACAGAAAACACAAACACCAAAAAAACTACATCTATCTAAATAAAAAATTACATTACACCAAATAAAAGCATAGAGCAGCATAGCAAAAACATTTTAAATTACTGCAAAACAAGCATTCCAACAAATATTTCTTACTAGGTCTGTATATCATCGATCTACAATACATACTTCATAGGAAGAAATGATTAAAAATACTCTACACTTGAAAAAAAAAAAAAACCTGTAAAAGTACAAAAAATACCTTTCTTTGTTGAACTTACATTACAGCTGCCCCACTCACCGACACCCGCTAGAACACCAAGAAGCTCTCGAACCAATCCACCAAAAAGCAACAGAACAACCATAAATATAAAAAACTCATAAAAAAATAAAACCGTTTGTGTTGTTTTGTAATCCAAAGCGTTGGGCAAAGGTTGTCATTCCATCTGCGTTACTTCAGTCCTTCTTCCGTTTCTTTCGTTCATGTCTGGGGTTCATTACCTTCGGCTGGCATGCCCCCGGTTCATCTTCTTCCAGGAGATCCATCTCCTCGGCGTCTGGCTCAAAATGAGACGACAATAGGTCTTTTAAGGCCTATGACCGTACCATTTTTCGTCATATGGTTGCCCACGGCCCTGATTGGCCCGTGAAACCATGTGATTTTGGGGACAAAAAAAATAACTTTGCATACTCATTTAAGCGCTATTAGCCAGCCAATCAGAATGGCTGTGCTATCTTGCCTTATGACGTCATCAAGAAGAAATATGGGCCGCCTACATATGTAATTACCCAATCGAGAGCGTGGGAAACGAATCCCAAATCTGCTTGGGGACAAACTTTGGTGGACCACGTAGGGACCCACACGGAGGGGCCCCCAGCCAGACCCTGTGGGGAACCACACCGAGGAACCCTCAGTACACCTGTGGGCTGACCACGGGGCCCCCCCAATTACCCGCGTCGTGCCTACCCATGTGATACCCATTTGGGCCCACAGTTTGTTGACCCCACGGAGATACCCTGGAGGACCACGGCGCCTGCCGGGGACCACCCGTAGGCCTCCAGCCATCTTTTCAAACCTTTTGATTGGCCCTTGTAGGCTTACGGACACCGGCATGGCACACAGCGGGACTCCTCGGGGGCCTGGGGTGATTAACCCTGTATGTTAACTAACAATATGTATTTATGTGGTGGGTCACAGGGGTGGGTATGTATTTTTATTCAATATAATAGTCAGTTTTATTGTGGTTAACAGGGTTGGGGGGGGGGGGTATCTGCCCCAAACCGGTTGGGTAGGGCTCACGGTCTTTAGTGAGCGGGTTAGGCCTCACGGGTGGGGGGGTAGTGGGGGAGGGTGTATAGGCCTCCCGAATGGTGGGTGAGGGTGGGTTAACACCTTAATGACTATAGCGGTTAATGACCACTAAGGTGATTAAGGGGTTAGGGGACATTACATTGGCTTTTGTTATTCTTGTTTATGTTTTGCAGCATCGGAGGAGAGCATGGACGGTGATGAAGATGAGGATGGCCTTCATCGTGGCAGCCGGACATGGGTGAGTGCTATATGTATTTATTGTATTTATTGTGCTTTATGTATTTTAAATGGGCAAATTCACTATTATCCATATGTGGATAATAGTAATTTTGCCCATTACTATACTGTATGTGTTAGGGGGTGGGGGGGGGGGTGTATTTATTTTAAAGTATTTATGTGTTTTTTAATTTTGGGGGGGGGGCACAGAATTGGTACTGCAGGCCTGCGGGGAACACCCGAGGACCACCGCCGGCCTATAGTATCATTGCTGTGCATCCCAAAAATGTAATATATGGGGGTATATGGGTTGTTGGGGGCCACAGGGGGTGTATGTTGTTTTTTGCAATATTTATTGGGGGCAATTGTCTCCAATAAACATGCTATTATACCTTAACCAATTCATTGCCTTGGCGGCTATCCGCTAATCCCCCTGCTTCCCGAGATACAGACCCCTTTATGGGGTGCCGGTATCCCTCTGCTTTGTTTACATTCCGCGGTCACGTGATCGGGACATTTAGATGCAGAGGGATACCGGCACCTCATAAAGGGGCCTGTAACTCGGGAAGCAGGGGGTCCCCGGACCTGAAACCAATGCGGTTCCGCTCCGGAGACCCCCTGCACATCTACACTATGGATAAAAATTGATAGCAAATATTTTTTACAGGCCCCGGCATACAGGCATCGGTGCCAGTGTCGCCGCCATCTTTATAGAGGGCACTTCGCGTATGGGATGCTATAAAGATGGCGGTAACACTGGTACCCGATGCACTATGAATAAAAATTGATTGCAAATATATTTTTTTTGCCGATGTTTGTGCAGAGAGAGTGGCGGATCTCTCTCTGCTGCAGGCTGGTCTTGGCAGGGGATGGCGTATCTCCAGGTTATCGGCAGACAGACTGTCTCGCCACCGGCTACTCGGCCTGTTGCTTTCGCAGTGATTCACCAGGGATTCGGCCCTTCCTGCATACTGCGAGGGCAACACGCCAAAAACATGTCGATTTTGAACCCCTGCCGAAAGTGCTTTTTCGGTGCTTACTGCATCGAGCCCATAATCACTGTTGATAATCCCATTTCACGGAACGTCAGTGCTTGTCCAAATGTTGACACGTTGTTATGGCAACCCATGAAGGTTTTCTATTGAACAGAAAAGGACTGTGTTCAGGAGTGGATTTAAATCCAGGTCTGCGCTGTCCCCTCCATAGGCTTGTTTGATTCAGGCTATGTGGGGAAGGTAGTGGAAAAAACATTTAATTCCCAGAGGGTGATATTTCTATTATGTTCATAATAAAATGATATTAAAAATACACTCCAAGGGAAATAATAGTAATAAGGACTAGACACAAACAGTAACAGTAGTCCAAAAGAAGACCAATAGACTTGTACAGTATATTACATGAGGGAAAGGGGAAATTCATAAAAACATGGAAAAACCTAAATTGTCATTTAAGCCATTTGGTATCATAGAGTCCATCTGGATGATCCATCTGCACTCTCTGCGTAATAACGCTTGTTCCATATCCCCTCCACGTATTCCCAAAGATACTTTTTTGATTGCAATAGCCAATAAAAATGTGGGATCAGAATTGTGTTTGTGCAGGAAATGCTTCGCTACTGATGTGATCTTTTTACATGACTGGAGATCTCTAATAGCATTCTTAATGTTCCTACTATGTTCCAAAACTCAGAATGTCACTTCTCGAGTGGTCATACCGATATATATGGAAGACCACAGGGACATAAGATGCAATATATGACCCCTGTCGATTTGCAATTTAAAAATCCTTCATTTGAAATTTGTTCGTTTTTAAAAAATTCGAGGAGTCGGTTTGGAGCATAAATGTGGATAAAAAAGTGGTATTAGCCTTGGGCACATAATGGCTATGTACCAGTCTATCCTGTAAGTTGGGCGATCTGCGACTGGTCATATTAACTCTATTCCCTAGTGCACCCTTTAGGTCAGGATCAGTCATAAGCACTGACCAGTTCTTTTGAAGGATGTTATGTAGGTCTGACCATTGCCAATTATAAGTGCCGACAAATCTAATCTGGTTTTGACCATCTTTTTTTTTTTTAGGTTGTAAAAAAGATACAGTACCCTTGCTGTTTTCAAACTTTGCTGAAACCCCTTATTGACACAATTGTTACTGTACCCTCGTTTGAGAAAACGATGTTTCATTTCCCCAGGTCTTTCAATTAATTTTTCTTGTGTCGAGACGTTACGTCTTAATCTTAAAAATTCACTGGTATGGATTCCTCTGATTTGGTAAGTGGGGTGAAAGCTGGTAGTATGAAGAAGTGAGTTAGTTGCAATCATTTTCAGGAAGATATCCGTACAGAGAGTGCCCTCAGATCCTATGCTAATAATTAGATGTAGAAATTCTACCCTACTGGAACTGCATTGAAAAGAAAGATTGATATTAAAATCGATGTGGTTGAGGACATCGACGAACTCTGCAAATCCCCCAACAGTCCCCTGCCAGAGGATGAGGATATCGTCGACGTACCTCAACCACAACGACACAAACTGAGTGAGTTGCTGATTTTGTTCTGAAAAAACTATTTCTCTCTCACACCACCCCAGGAAAAGGTTGACATTGGAGGGTGCGCATGTTGTCCCCGTGGTAGTACCTCGTTTTTGCAAAAAATATTTATTTATAAAAATAAATTAATTGTGTGTCAATTTGAAATGCAGAAGTATCAAAATAAGATAAATTAAGTCATTAGAGATATTTTGCATAGATAGATAAAATTTGGTCGCTCTCAGTCCATGAACATTGTCAATACACGTGTAGAGAGATTCCACATCGCAGGTTGCAAGGATAATATCACTCTCAACCGCGATGTGCTCTAGACGGGACAGAACATCCATGGTATCTTTGATATAGGATGAGAGAGTTTCCACGGAAAAACGTAAAAAGGAATCTATGAATCTGCAAATGGGCTCGCACAACCCTCCTATGCCTGAGACTATAGGTCTCCCCGGGGGGTGGGAAATGTTTTTATGAATTTTCTGAAGTAGATAAAAAATAGCTACTATTGGGCACTTGGAAATTAGAGCATCGTTGTTACACTGCGTTAAGACTCCATCTAAAAAACGCTGTTCATAATATTAGGTCTAATTCTGTCTTAAACCTGTTAGTTGGGTCACAGGTAAGTTCTGAGTAACAGCAGGGGGTCCCTCAGTTGTTTTTGGACCTCCCTCTCAAACATCTCCTTAAGCCAGATAATAATGTTACCTTCCTTGTCACTTGGTTTTATTTCCACATCAATATTGTTGCGAATCTCGGTCTGGATGTACCAGGATGGGTGCTGAGGAGAAGGCTTTCTCTAATTTCTCAAAAGCCCTGGTGACCTCTGGAGACCAGTGTGCTGAGTCGACTCCTTTCTGGGATAACGCCGTAATGGGTGCCATTACTGATGAGAAGTTCTTGATAAATATCCAGTAGTAATTTGCGAACCCGAGAAATCTTTGAATAGCTTTGGGAGATAAAGGACACGGCCAATTCATGATTGCTTTGACTTTGACGGGGTCCATAGCGAGACCAGTGTCGGAGATAATATAACCCAGAAAGGAAGTAGAAGTCTGGTGAAATTTGCATTTCTCTAGTTTAGCGAAAAGGTTATTTTCCTGCAGTCTTTGAAGAACCTGTTTTACATGTCCTGGGTGTTCATGAGAGGATCTGGAAAAATTAAGATGTCGTCGAGGTACAGTACACGATTACGTGTCGATCCAGCAGGTCCCTGAAGATTTTGTTCCCGAAGTCCTGGAAGACTGCAGGTGCGTTGCAGAGGCCAAAGGGCATAACCAGGTACTCATAGTGCTCATCGTGAGTGTTGAAGGCCGTCTTCCACTCGTCTCCTTGACGGATTCTTACCAAGTTGTAGGCCCCTCTTAGATCCAACTTGGTCAATATAGTAGCTCCTTGTAGCCTATCGAAGAGTTCGGCTATCAGCAGTAGAGGATAGCGATTCTTGACTGTTAGCTTGTTGAGACCACGGTAATCTATACAAGGACTGAGAGTACCATTTTTCTTTTTTACAAAAAAGAACCCTGCACACTGGGTGATGAAGATTTTCGAATGAAACCTCTCTGGAGATTCTCTTATATATACAGTCTCATGGACTGGGTCTCAGGAGCAGACAGAGGTACAGAAGCTCCCCTAGGGGGGATGGCGCCTGGTATTAGGTCGATCGGACAGTCATATTAGCGATGCAATGGGAATCCCTCCGCCTGGCATTTGTCAAAGACATCTCAGAAATCCTTATATATCACTGGAAGCTGCGGTACCCAACAGGACACATTTCAAGTATGTACAACGGCTCCAAGAAAGCCTGCAATGAGCCTACCAACTAGCAGAGAAAGCATCAGCTCATCTGAATGCCGGTAACAAAAGGCGCTATGACCATAAGTTTTGCCATCGGGAAATTTGTCCTGGAGACGCCATGCTCCTTCGCAATCTAGGAGTCCACGGCAAACAGAAACTGGCCGATCGTTGGCGCGACGGAATCTTTGAGGTAGAATCTCAGATGCTGGGCCTACCGGTCTACCGCATAAGAGATGCGGTAATGGTCTGGCACCACAATCATCTCCTGTCTATCCTGCAAGTGGGGAATGACAATCCAGAATTAGCGGATACACCATTGGCCGGTGAGCGTGATGAACATTCAGAGACAGTAACTGAAACAATCGAGGATCCGATGGAAGGACACTCTAGTAGTGCAGACCAAAATCAAGGGGCACCTCCTGAAGGAGCAATGGGTAATGGGCCTAGGCTGCAGATGCCTACTCCTCTGGACCACAAGAGTCCTTGCTTCATACCAGCTAGAGACATTTCAGAGACTGTTATACCTCCAATAAGAGAGACTGAGCCTCAAGCGCACGATTACTACTCCCCAGTGTAAGGATTACCGAAGTACAGCCGCTCTGTGCATCCTCTCGAGCACCACCGTGCACACGCGGGGTGCCTATGAAACATTCCTTTCCAGACGCGCGCAGCATGCACGCGCGCCAAAATGGCGTCATCCGACACGGACTTAGGCTCCGCCCCCGGATCGTGCCGCGCACTGACTGCGCGCGGAGCTTGCAAGTGACACGTCCACCACGCCCCCAAGCTCCGTGTCAAGATTCATTAGCTGCACAAACAGCTGCACCTGCTCTTAGATGCATTCATTAGCTGCACAAACAGCTACACCTGCTCGTTGAGCCTTGGAACTATCACAGCTACCGCAGAGGCCATGCCCCCGCTCCACCCCCCATGGAGGTTGGCCGATACAGCCTATATATGCTCACCAATGTCATAGGCACATTGGCTGAGCATAGATTCTTGTTACCTGTGTTCACCCTTGCTGTTCCTGCCTTGTTCCTGTCCTGTTGCTTTGTTCCAGTTTTGATCTTTTGTTTACCGATCCGGCTTGCTTTGACGACTCTGACCTCTGGCTCCTGATCTTGGCTATTTCTGACTCCTCGCCCCTCTCTAATCCTGAACTCGGCATTGCACCTCGACCACTCTCCACTCTCCAACCCTGACATTGGCAAAAGTACCTTCTACGCTCCGGATATCTCCTACGTTGAACTCGGCAAGTATAAAGACTACACTGATCTCTATATCCCTGAACCAGCTGTCAAGGCAAACCCACACTCCGAACTTGGCCCCCGTGCCTGTGGCTGGTGTTTGTTACTACTCCCATCTCAGTACCGGGGTCTCGTCTTGTTTGTGGTGAGCACAGCGTGACACCCAGAGGGAGTTGCAGAAGAGCTTCACAGAAGCCAACGTGTAAGGTACCCTCCCAACTGGGTAGGCTTTAATTCATTTGGGGCACCCCACTGCAAGGCTCAGCAGTGGTCTCGGAGCAAAATAAAATCTGTAATTGTCATGTTCACCGAGATGTATAACATGATGTAAAGTCATACAATGTGTTAAGTTGTACATATCGCAATGCATTTTTATTATATAACTTTGTTGTGGTTATATGTTACAATGTTCCTGTAACAGGGAACTTGTCCCTGTTTAAAAATGTACCTCTAATCCAGCAGTGTGGTGGTTAACTGCTGGTAGACAATTAACCAACACCACCTGGCTGATTACAGGTGTCAGAAAAAGCCTGCCTCTGAGACAGGAAGAGGGATTCTTCCTGAACTCACAGGTGAGCTGACCCAGGAAGCAGAAAGAGCAGAGATCCCTGAGTCTCACAAGTGGGACTGAGCGAGGGAATACAGAGATGTCTTGAGCTGCCAAAAAGACTGCCAGCTGAAAAATAAGACTTCTAAACCTGAATGCGGAAATAGCCTGAGGAAAAGGCAGTAACCCAGGAAAGAGAGAAGCCGCCACCCTTTTCACATGTTTGCTGTGTTTAAAGCGACAGGCGCAATAAAGCCTCATTTTAGTTTCACATTAAACGGTCTCCATTGCGTGCCTCTGAACACGTCTCTTACAGTTCCCAAGTGGGGACATTGGTCCCCTTTGTCCCCTTACCTCCTGGGCGGCTGTGGCTGGCAGCAGAGGCTGGGGAGAGTGAGGGGAGGTAATCGGGTGCATCCAGAAAGTGCTGGGAATGTGCAAGGTGTGCAGCAGCAGGTGGGCTGGCGATCTGGTCGCTGGAGCTCCACCGAGGGTGCTGCCACCTTGAAATGCACACGCATGTGCAGTACTGTCTAGCACATGCACAGGAGGAACCCTGAGTTGTGGCGGCCATTACAGTTCTTCGCACATGCACAATAGAGTCAGACAGCGGCGGCCATGTTAGCTGTAGATACGCAGGGGAACTACATTACCCAGCAGTCCCAGGGGTTGCTAGTCAGGCGGCGCAATACAGCCAATAGGGCTGCAGGATTCATGGAGGACTGCAGTTGTTATATTTGGCACACTGCTAGCCATGCCAGTCGAAGCTGGGAAAAAGTAGGGAGAGGGTGTATATGCAGGTTGTTTGTGGCCACTGCACTAGGCCAGAGACCCCCCATTTAGGTCCCACTTAGACCCCAACTCCCCTGTAGGTTGTGGCTGCTACACGGACAGGCCCCTTAGATAGGGACACTGCACCTTATCTGATTAAGTGTCAGGGACACAGCAGAGGACATCGCGCAGCAGATGTGGCCTATGGTCTGGGAATAGACTACCGCTGCATAAAGAGACTGTTAAGGTGGGACCCTCCAGCTGAATACCACACCACGTGGAGGCGGACGTCATCGCGGACAACATTGCTGGATCAGCGGATCCCTGTTACCTGTTTTTCTATGTAATGTGTTTTATTTTAGGCCTGCTTTTTTTAGCTTCCCCATTTATTGCTATAATGGCAAAGTATGCCCATATTAATCAGGCATGCTTAAACACTGTGCTAATCAATGGGTAGTGGGGGTGGTGTCCCCGGGTAAGATGGGTAGCAGGGGAGGGTGCGTTATCCCCTTAAGTACTATAGCGGTTCCTAACCGCTAAGGTGATTAAAGGGTTAGGGGCCATTAGATTGTATTTTTTATTGCATTGTTGCTGGCAACGGACAAGAATGGTGATGAGGATGGCCTTCATCCTGGCAGGCTGTGTTTTATTTACTTTATGCTGCTGGTTGATGTTTTTTTTTTAAATGGGCAAATGCACTATTATCCATATCTGGATAATAGTAATTTTGCCCATTACTGTACTGTATGTGTTGTGGGTGGGGGAGGGGGGTCTTTATAGCAGTGTATTGCACATTTTATTTTTTTCGGCACAGTATTGGTACTGCAGGCCAGTGGGGACCCCCAGACACCTGCAGGGACCACCTGGAGGCCCCCAGACACCCTCATGGACCACCCAAAGATGCCCAGATACCCATGGGGCCCCTGGACACCTACGGGTACCACCCAGAGGCTCCCGCCAGCATCTGCTATCAATGCTGTGCTGAAAAAAAACAAATAATGCTTTTCTGCATGTCTTAAACTCTTTTGCGCCAGCCTTTAGCTGGTGAAAAAACATGGGTGAGATTTTATACTACGATAAACTTATCACTGCTTTGTGAATAGCAGTTACTGGCAAAAATCGGCGGTTTTGCCATTTTTTTCCCTATCGGATGACTTTTTTGTCTCTGACGGTTTAGGGACGATAAAAAGCCATTATAGCATTATACTGCACTGTTATCACTGCTTTGTGAATATCACACTATAAAGGCATTTATTGCCCACTAACCACATATCACTGCTTTGTGAATAGGCCCCTTTGTCACCAGCAAAAGGTTGGTGCTAAAGGAATTGCAAGATACATTACAAGGAGTTTATTGTATTTTTACTGCATAGGATTGATAACAGGGCTCCCCAGGGTTTATCCGTGTATTGCCGGAGATTCCTAGAGGTATTCGTGTGTCCCCTGTGGTTCCTGGAGGTATCTGTGTGTCCCCGGGAGTTCCTGGGTTTATATGGGTGTCCCCTGGGGTTCCTGGAGTTATCTGGGTGTCACTGGGGGTTCCTGGATGTATCATGTGTCCACTGGGGTTCCTGGATGTATCCGCATGTCCCCAGGGGTTCCTGGAGGTATCCGTGTGTCCCCAGGGGTTCCTGGGTTTATACGTATGTCCCTGGGAGTTCCTGGAGGTATTCGTCTGTATACTGGTGTTCCTGGAGGTATCCATGTGTCCACTCGGATTCCTGGAGGTATATGTGTGTCCCAGGGGGTTCCTGGAGGTATGCCTGTGTCCCCTGGGGTTCCTGAGTATATATGTTTGTCCCCCGGGGCTCCTGGAGGTATCCGTGTGTACGCTGGGGTTCCTGGATGTATCCATGTGTCCCCTGGCATTCCTGGAGGTATCCATTTGTCCCCTGCGGTTCCAGTGTTTATACGTATGTCCCTGGGGGTTCCTGGAGGTATCTGTGTGTCCCCGGGGTTTTTTGAAGGTATCCGTATGTCCACGTGGGTTCCTGGAGGTATCTGTCCCCCCCTCTCCCCACAGGGTGTTCCTGGAGGTATCCGTGTGTTCCCTTTGGGGTTGCTGGAGGTATCCTGGGTTTATATGTGTGTCCCAGGGTGTTTCCTGGAATTTACCCGCATTCATGTAATCGACAGAGACCCCCGGATTGAATACTAGCTAATAACAATTCCATTATATCCAGCTTAATTACCTTAGTGGCTAGCCGCTACAGTAATGAATAATGTTTCTTTTAATTTTTTTTTTAGACTCATGTGTGGAAGTAGGGGGTTTCCTGCGCTGAACTGCATTGATTTCAGCCTCGGGACCCCCTACTTTGCAAGTTACAGGCCCTGTTATTGGGTGCCAGTATCGTCTGCAGTATTTAAATCCCACGATCACGTGACGTGGAGGATGTTTACATTGCGGCGATACCGGCATCCCATACCGGGGTTTGTATCTCGGGAAGTAGGGGTCCCTGAGGCTGAAATCAATGCGGTTCAGCTCAGAAGACCCCCTGCTTCTGCACACTAGTTTACAAATTAATGTTTGAACTGCACGATCGCCTGTAAGACCCATGCATGGAGGCTCAGTGTCTCTATGCAGCTCTTCCAGGCTGCAGTTTAAACAATCAGTTGCCGATTGATAGGACTTATTGCGCTATAGCACTCATTGCGTTTCTTTCTTAGTGAATACCATTTTGATCCACATGTTTTATAGCACGCTAAAACAATGCAAAGTCGATTGGCAATGCACTGGTTTTATCGAAGTTTAATGAATAGTCCCCATAGCGTGTATATACGGTATGTCTGTGCACAGTTTATATAGCTGGCATGTTTACATGTGTGAATACTGCGAGCATCAGATGTGTGTAAGTGTGTTTATGGTGTGTTTATACTATATGCACAACTGCGTTAATATTTGTGTGTGGGCTACCTGATTTTTGCTGCATTTGTTTGGACTACTACCCCCCCCCCCCCCCCCAGGTACAAAAATGGCAAAGCGTAGTAGGCGCTGTGTATCAAAGTCTACCGACTTCAGAAACTGGAGCAAAAAGTGCATAGGAAATTAATTTGCAATGCTCTCCTTAATTTCAATATATGCAAATGTTTGCCAACCATAGCAAGTACTGACTTATTATTACCTTATTGTCACAGCCTCCTCATCCTGTCTGCTGTTGATATACCTTTTCATTTTGAATTCCTGAAGTACATGCCTATCTGTTTTGTCTCCATCCGTCATTAGAATCTTCGGCTAATCCCTTGTTTCTGGTTATCTGATGGTACAATAGAGAGATGGGAGCACCTAGCTGGTTTTTAGCCATATGTGACAGTTGAAACTGGATTCTAGATCCCTAATCATTGGAATATGGTGTTGCAAATATGTTTCTCAGGGAAAAAACAATTAGCATTGTGCAGGTACTAAAATCTAAATTTGGACATTTCCACGAAAATGTACTTGAAAGAAAGAACACCCACAAAGTTTACTCATTGTCATTTTAGGGTGGATAGGGTGTTAGTCATAGGGAACAATTTGTTCTAATCTCTGCCGTTATTCTTATCTAAACATTATGGGAAATAAGCACAGAGACTGAGTCAGAGTGAGTGGGTTTGTAATCAAATGCTGTGTAGATGCAGCATTAAAAACATGTTAGTGTGTTAAAAGATCTGTGCCTACACTATGCTGAATATAGTGAGTGCACAATGTAAAAAAAATCTATTATTTTCAAGACGTAGCTAAAATGATTTATAAAAAGCAATGTGAACCTCCCCATAAATACTCAGCACGACTAGATATCGCTATTTATTTCTATGCATTTAAAACATTTCTTTTCCTGCATTTGTTTATTTTTAGTATTTTTAAGATTGGTCACATGGATTACTTTTATATTCATTGAAAAGGGATTTCAAAGGTAGACAATGACATCGTTATATTTTAATGTGTCTCCTGAACATGTTTTATTCACCATTGATTGAGCAGCTGCCATGAATAACTGTGTAACTATCTTATTCAACTATGACAAATCCCTCTTGTTTTTCAAACATATATTGCCAGATTGGGGTCATAAAAAGTGGGGTGTGCGAACACAAGCCCCTGTGCTACCGGTACTGGAGCAGCCCAGAAGGAGCGCTGGCATGCAGCCACCAACAAGCTGGCGGGCTTGTCTAATGAAGGGGCTGAATCCCCGAACCATTACTGTACCTGCACAGGATATGCATGTGACACAGAGCAAATTTGCAGCACAAATACCTATGTACCTCCATCTATTATTGTTTTATATTACATAAGGAACCAGACTTGAAACACTTAGCCACAGGTGAATTAGATCACAGGGACTAACTATTTAGATATTACTAAGAATATTGGAGTGCCATTATAAACCCTTACAGTATAAACCCCTACAGCTGGCAGTACGTCAGAATGTGGCAGGATGGTGCCAGGAAAGACTGCCCAAAAATTGTATAAAAAGGTTTGTTTGTTTGTTTTTAAACCAGTTACTAACTCGTACTGGCAAATCCAGTCCCATGTCTGACAACCTTGGGACACAGACGTTATGGATGTGAGGCTGGATCAGAGCAGACCTTACTGTTGAGGCAGGTGTTGATCTTCCTCAGGTCCCCTCTACTCACAGAGTCCCTGTAGATCCTTTCCTCAAAGTTGGGCAGACATTATGCCTGATGACCTGACTGCCTGACAGGGGCACTGACAACTGATCACTCCTAGTTCACACTTACATTAGCTGTTCCTGACCACACACAGGGGAACCCCACTCTTATATACTAGCCTGCAACAATATCCCTTTCTAAAACTTGCTACAAGAGTAATAACCTGCATACTAAAGAACACCTCTCTGTATTGAAACATTTTCACCAACACAAATTCTATCTCATCTCCTTCACTGGCCATTACAGTGCTTCACCATATGTCTCTCAAACCACTTTAAGACTACACTCAGCAAAGTATCCAATAGCCTATCAATGCACATAATACAACAGGGTTCACATTCGGAAATTGTTGCCTTGTTAAATTCCATTGTGTTCCATCCTTTTATCACCTGTATTCTACTCTTATATGGGTATATTCACTACAATTTAGTGACTATTGTTCGTTAATGGTCATTTAAGTAGAGATGGTTGATATTTTTGTGCATTTTTGAATTGGTGAATAATTCGCTGTGGAGCAAATAAAGGGGTACATATATAGTTGAATCCAATAGGAATCTATTCAATTGGTTTGCAGCATTGGAGAACTGTCCATTTGTGACTATACTAGAGGATAATCTAATTATCTACACCTTTCTAGTTCTCTACCATTACTCCACTACGGGGAATTTTACATTACTGTTTTTAACTATATTTGATGTGATTTATTTGATATAAATAGAAATGTATTATTTTCTTGGTTTCTAAACTACCTAACCCTCATTGGTTATCAATTTGACCTATAGGAGATATCTATTGATGGGCCAATAATGCCGGAACATTTCATTTTAACCGGCATGGAGAGCATTTCTGTGGGGTCTCTTTCTGACCCTTCTTTGGGTTAAATCTGTGCGCCATGACTATCTGGCATGATGTGGGATGTTCGTGCGCCGTGACATCATCAATGTCATGCGCGATGACATCATGTTATCTCCGATACCGGCTGGAGCTACAAAAAGAAGAGAGAGACTGTAACAGGGACTGATCCCTGTTTAAATAAAGCTGCCTCAGAACTCAGAATCCAGCAAAGAGAGATTAACTAGTCTCCACCTGGACTAATGAGAGATCTGTAAAAAGCCTCATGTGAGACACAGGAGAGATTCCTTAGCTCACATTTGGGCTGATAGAAGGAGAGCAAAGAAGCCTGCACACAGACACTGTCTTGCGCACAATGGCTGTGATGGGATCAAGACATCCAGAAACCCAGAGGCCTATATTTCCTGGACACAGAAGAGGACCCAGGAACCTGTCAGAGACTGACATGGAGGGCCACCTGCTTATGGTACCTCCTGAGACTTTGGGGTGATAGGCTGGTAATGGGAATATCCCTCCAGTCCTGCAGATAGGGTGTGGGGAATAAGGGATAAGGGTTTGTTATTTTGTTGTTTTTGTATGTTTTGCCTGGATAAAGGAACAAGCTCAATAAAGCCAAGATATAATTGCACCCAAATCGGTCTCCATTATATGTACACAACTTTTACAGAGACACACAAAGATGCAGAATGACCCTGAGGAAGCTCCAATCGAGTGAAACGCATAGAGTGAGCATACAGCCTTTCTGAAGACCTCCAAGGTGTGTGGAGGATATTTCTGATGATCGTGGGCCAAGATTTCGTTCTCCTTTCCCTGAACCTTGACATCTTCCCCTGTGGATGGCCACCACAGGTGGATCATCAGGAAAGGAAGGAGTGTGGCAGTTTTCCTCCACTGTCTGACCCTGGGTGGTCCCAATGTCTGTACTTACAGCACTTTTGTAAGTGTATTACCTTTGTTTTGCATTATTTATAAAGCAATCTATACTATCTTTGTGTCCTCTCTGTTCTTCACATATGGGAATTCTACCCATCCTGTTTCTGAGGGACGCCCTGTGAGAATACCTGAAGAAAAACACCTGAGAGTTGGTTACTCCATACATCCATACTGCCTTTAACAGTCTCAACAATTGTGAGTGAGTTACCTATGAACTTTCACTGAAAATGTATTTGGTTTAAACGAAAGTGCCCTATAGGTTCTTTATTCTGTCATTTACATAATCCTGGATGTATGTGCGCTCCTGATTTCCGCCTCTGTGTACCTGTCTGGACTTGGATAGAGTCAATTTCTGGAGCTGCACTACTTCCAGTTATAATATATTTTTTCCTTTATTAATACTAGTGTGTTCACTGGGTTTAACATTTAAATGGTATGCACGCTTGAACCCCATTTTTCTTCCTCTAATGCTACCCCCTGCCCTGACCTTGGAACCGTGACCCTAACTACACGGCCTCACCCTGTCCCAGCCTCGGCCTGTGACTCGGATATTCTCAAATCCTGCCGTTCGGCCTCCTGGTTAGAAATTAGCACCGTCACATGTATATAGTTGGTATGGAAATACTTTTAGGAAGTGGGGGATGAGACTTATTTAAATATACTTTGCACAGCCACTATATCTCACAACCAGGTACCTCAGCCCTCCCTCACCCTCCCCCCACCCCCCCACTCTCTGTCCCCCCTCTCTCTTATTCTCACTCTCTGCCCCTCTCTCTCATTATCAATCTCTCATTATCACTCTCTCTCTCCCCCCTCACTCTCCCCCATCCTCTCTCTCTCCCCACTCTTTCTCTCTCTCCCCCCTCCTTCTCTCCCCCCCTCTCTCTCTCTCATTCTCCATCCTTCTCTTGCACCTCTTTCTCTCTCTCTTTCCACTTTAAAAAAAAAATTAAGCGCTAGAACTGCTTTTTCATAAATTAAAGCTGCAGTTCAGGCTTTTTTTAAAAAAAATGTATAGTTTTTTTTTACTTCTGTAGCCCCGGTACGAAATGGGGGCTATATATCTTTCTCCTACTGGTGTAAGTCCTGCTAAGGGCAGGCTGCCAGTAGTTATCATGGGTTTCCCCAGCTTTAAGCCCTGCCGGGATTGGTGGAGGTAGGCACCTGACTCTGTGTGGCAGGCTGAGACACAGGGGAGGGCCTGCTGACACCATTTAGTGGGCTGCTCCTGTGAGTCTGGAGTTAGTTAGTGCTGGAGTGTTAGTTAGTCAGTGCTGGAGAGAAGGGAGTGAGTGCAGCAAAACAGAGTCTGAGCTTGGAGCATGCAAGTGAGAGGAGAGACTCAGCCACCTTGCGTAGAGCTGATAGCACAATAGTGCAGTGGACCAATGCCCCTCACCCTGCAGAGGGTGAGGGGAGAGTTAATCTCACCCTGAGGGCCTATACCTTTGGGTGGAAGGTGTGAAGTATTGGAGCTCCAGACAGCCCATCCTGAGGGTGTACTTTTGGAGGGAAGGAGAAGGAGGAAAAGCACCCTGCTGCTGGCGCTGTGTGCTGTTGCTGTGTGCTGCTGATCTGCTGTTGGACAATAAAGACCAGTGCTGATTTTATACAAAGACTGTGTGAGATTGAAATCTCTCGCCCTGGGACCAGGGCTTCTCTGGGAGGGTTTCACCTTATTCATTAAGGCTCACCAGAGATGGAGGCGTTGCACCACCGTTGCTAAGAAGATGGAGGCATATACCCCAAAAGCCTGTCCCTGTTATCCCCAATACCACCACGGGAGACTCAGGCCCTCCTGTTCCTCACAGGTACGCACCACCCACATACATGTAACCAGCCCTCACTACACCCTAGAGGTCCAGTCTGCGACCAGGGGGGGGGGGGGCATGGGTTACACTTCAATAGTTTCATGTTGGCAATCTCTACTTACCTAAAGAACTGCATAGCTGCTGGTCAATTCGTTCTCCGTCTATTGATCAGCAAAGTTTGGCGACATCTTTAAATATGGGGAATGTATTTCCTCTGTTTCTGTCACTCAGTGGAAGCTCATGAATATTCGCTTTGCACTGACGTGTGCAAGAGGGAGGGCAGGGCTCACAAAGGGGTGTGCCAGGGCTTGTGACAGGACATGAAGGGGCAGTGCCTTAGTAAATGGTTGTTAAAATAGAATACAAGAAAATTGGTCTTTCAAATTTGTTGTTTTTTAAACAGAAAATGCTAAAAGTATTTTTTCTTACTACTACTGATTTATTTTAAAAAAAACAGACATGCAGGATATTGCCTGAACTGCAGCTTTAACCCTAAAAAAATAAATTGTAGGACATAACTTGCCATTTGTAAATGTCACTCCTTATTTGTAAAAGAAACTAAAACATTATATTGAACTAGAGAGAAAGTAACAAGTAGGACAGCACAAGTAATTCGAATGACTACTCATTCCAAGTCCATTAAAGCAGAACTTCTTTGGGGTGAGTACTGCATTTCTTCTCTGGGGATGCCACGGGTGATGCTCTGAAGCACCCAGGAGATTTATTTTGTCAGGTACTTTCAAAGAAATCTTATGCACCCTTTGCTGAAGCGAAGTCCTTGAATCTGCCTTCCCGGTGTAATCTCAGTTTCTCCAGGTTAACAAGTTAAATCTGACTTTTGCATTAAATCGCATTGAGCATGTGGGTGAGAAGTCTCTCCTTGCTCTTATTACTTCAGCAGAAAAATCTTGAAATTGTAACAGATTTTTACCATCCATCTGTAACTGGTACTTCTTTCTACTGAGCTGGAAAATCATAACTTGATATTAAAAGTTTAAGCCCATCTGGTCTAGGACATTTGGTCACTGGCCTTTTGCTATGACCAAATCGCTGCCGGCATTTAGCCACCACTCACCTTGCCACAGGGACCTCTCTGCTGGCCATTTCGTCGCCCTGATAAGCCCTAACCTTACCCATTACCCTAAAAAACCCTAATCTAAACCCCTAATACTAATGCTAACCCCTTACCCTAACTCCAACCCTAAAACCCCTTACCCTAAAACCCCTATTGTTAACCCCAAACCCTAACCAGTAAAGCCCCTTTAGTTAACGTACCTTATTGGTGAAACAGCCAACGACTGATTGTTCAGTGGCATAGCAGCGAAGGCTCCCCTGGTGGACTTGGTCACGACAGAACGGCCATAACCTACTGTCCAATTCTGCACCTCACCCCCTGGTTTCTTTGCCAAATTGCTGAACCTTGGTTGAATCTTTCTTTCAATACATTTTTATGGAATTTTTGTCATTTAAAGTATGGATTATCGGGTGACTACACCAACCTCCTAATTTGGTTCATCTTCTGCGGTTTACTCTATATCGGAAGTCCCCCTTGCTTTTCATTTAATACATTCTCTTTTCCTAAATGTTGCTGCTGTTGTTCTTCTATATATGATGTATTCACCAATAATGTAGGTTTTCTTTAGCATAGAGCTTTTGAATTGTGAAATAAATATTCAAGAAGAGTGAGTGATTTACATTTCAAAGAGTGATTGATGCTTGTCACTTCATTTTGGCCCCTATATACACCTTACCAAATAACAAAAACAGCAAGCTAGTAACTTACTCGGTAGAAATACCTTGATGACATCAGTACCCAAAAAGCCAGCAAAGCATTTCATTCTCTCTGGCAACTAATAGGTTTAATCGTTCTTTGGCAATCCTCTTATTCAAATAACATTTGTGTGATTACAAATTTGGTACAACATAAGATATGAATCAGATGTATGAATCATAGAAATGCTCTGCTTATCAACCTTAATACCACCCAAGCAATTAGATTTCTAAGTGTCATTGTGCCGTCCTTTTGAAAAAAAAGACAAATAATGCAATAGAAAATAAAAATATAATATTAATCCAACGTCTTACATTCAATATGTGAATGAGTCACAAAAATAAGTCTGATTGCATTATCTGAGTCACTATGTTTGAATGTTTTTTCTACTAGAAAAGTGGATTTAAAGATAGCTTAAGAATATAAATGTAATGGAGAAATAGATGCCCAGAAGAAGTAATCAAAAGAAGATGTGATATGCATGCAATTATTTTCTCACAAACACGACACAAGTCTTTACATAACAGAATCCAGTGTGACACAAAACAGGTTAATCGGGCAGGGATTTATCTTTCTTGCATTGCTTGTGAATTATTATTTATCAGATCCCTGAGTCCAGATACCGTTATCATGGGTGTGTTTGAGTGAGTGAGTGAGTGAGTGTGTAATTGATTTTATAAACAGTTTATTTGTCAATAGTACTTTAATTAATAATTTCTAACATTGCTAAAAGTAATCATTCTTATATCTTTGCAAACCAATACAAAAGCTTTAAGCTTTTCATTTAGTTACTTATGCTATGTGGAGTGACTGAGCTCTACAAATAAGACCAGTCTTATAATTAGTGGATAAGATCTTTTTTTTAATGTGTTTGCGTTTAAAAAAGGAGAATGGAAATAATGAGATGCCCATACAATAATGGATGAAAAGAGTTTGCAGATATTGAAGAATATTAAGCACTGAATAAGCAAATTACAAACTATTAGATAATAACATCAGATAGGAAAGCTACATAACGTCTACGGAACGCTACACAAAGATACATGGTAGGGGAATTGTGTTGACTTTATTTAAACTTAATATGATGCACAATGTCAAAAGTAATGATATGATGAATGTTCACTTATTTAACTTGTTGGGTCAGTTGTTGGATAGTTTTCAAAGGTCCCTTTCAGCAGTTGCTTCAAAATTGTATATGTGTTAGACATTTCCTATACATGTTGCCACATAACAGATTAACAATACTTGTGGTTTAATTGTTACTAATAATAGGGAAAAAATCTGACAAAAAAAGGAAAGATACATTTATATATAATTCTTTGTGTTCCTTAAAGCCACAAGCAGTCATTACTGGAACCAGGCAATCCAGCAAGGGTTGTTGGTAGTCACTGAGTATTTACTAGTAGTTTGCTCAACGAAGATGTTAATGGGGTTATTGGGTTGTTGGGCAGGACGTCAAGTGGAAGAGGTTAGTAAGGGCGCCAGGGACATTCATTAGAAAAAATACAAAGTATTTATTGTAGTAACTCCAGTAGTAAGAAGGATTTCTTACAGGAACATTAAACTTCTCTCAATGGTTATTCTTATGAGGCCTCAGCGCTGTTAGCGCCCACACTAAAGCTCCTAAAAGCATGTTGTTCTCTGGCATTCTTCATCACTTCCGCCCACACTGAAGCTAATGCACCATCTGGGTTATTGGTATCCTGCCTATAAAAGGGCAGGACTTCCTCCGGGAAGCTGCCAGAGCATGGTTTCAGTTTGATTCTGTCAGACTCCTGTCTTCCTGTTTGTTTATACCCAGCCTACAGTATATCCCAGGCTGTGACTCCCAAACTTGCACCTCTGCCACCTGCCTCGACCATTGCCTGTGACCCCGACCTTGCACCTCTGTCGCCTGCTTCGATGTCAGTCTGTGACCCTGACTCAGACTGGGATCGAGTCTGAGATACTCTCGATTCAGGACTCTGTCTCATGGTTCAGATCGGTGATTTTATATCCTACCTCAGCCTTGCGGGTCACTTCCTGTCTACAGATGAGCACCATCACAGTTCTCAGGCTTCAACCTGGTCACTTTGCTTAAGAGTTAAGAGGGTCCCCAAGGGGATGTTTTCACTACAGCTTTGACAAGAGTGTACCGTCTTTAATTGAGATAATGAGACCTATCTCCAGAAAGATCTTTAATTACTCACTGGTCCCGTGCTGTTCTGTCCTTCCAATATATGGCAAGTCTTTTGGCCAGCTTGCCCTTGATTACCACACGGGTGTCCTACTCTGGCTACTCCTGTCCCTGTTTCACCTACCAGGATATTTAGAAATGTTACAAAATAAAACTAAATGAACTAAAACCAAACACTGAGTTCCAGTTAAAATGGGACAGAAATGACTCCTGCCTTTGCTAACACTAGCTGCAGGGAGATGAACGGCCCTATCAAAATATACTCCTTAGTAACTAAATAGAGGTTAAACCACTTTAATATGTGGATGATGCTAAAGCAGACAGAATTGATGGAAAGTACCTTCATTCATTGACACTAAGGGAAGCACAGTCTACATGACGCTTTTAACATCTATTTTTGGAACACTGCACTCACTTGTGGTGCCCACAAATGAACGGTTGTCAATCAAGTAAAAAGCTGTGTCTGCATTAGGTCGAGTTGATAATATTTCAAATGCATTTCAAAGAACATTGAATACTAAATCAAATATTATTTTAAATAGCTTGCAATTATTATTGTTATATTATTTGTTCAGGGAAAAACAACAATGGTATCATATGAAATACAGTACTGTAGCGATATAACAAAGTTAGGATCTTCAACCACAATTGCCTGCTGAGTGATGAAGTAAGTAAGCAGTGCAGCGCTTAAACATTCAGTAATGGGAGATCATTTGGCCTGGCAAGCCTTACCAAGCCACTTCAGAAAGCAAGCCATTTGGTGGAGTCTGGCTCAAGCCACACATCTTCCCGCTTATGTCTTTTATGTCTGGGAACATTGTAAAGGGTCTTGGGAAATTCGAGAAATCACTTTTCGCAAGAAACTTTTTTCAGACAGCGGATTGCCAAGAAATCATAACTTCTTTCCTTTTCCCCTTATATTGTTTGCAGGATTTAACCCCGTCGTTGCCTTTGCTTCATTCTACAATATAGAAGACCTCTCAAAAAGAGAAAAAACGCCGCACAGCACAAAAAGGAAGGTGAAGGCTGATGTGAGGAATAAAAAAGAGCTTTATTTGCACAAGGTGCAAGCGAAACCTCTTGA
Source organism: Ascaphus truei (assembly GCA_036426205.1). Taxonomy (NCBI): domain Eukaryota; kingdom Metazoa; phylum Chordata; class Amphibia; order Anura; family Ascaphidae; genus Ascaphus; species Ascaphus truei. The sequence continues at coordinate 62,196,304 of CM071570.1, forward strand.
CGCGTTTCGGCCTGGCAGGCCTTTGTCATTCTACAATACATCACATGCCCTCTAGCAGTGAAATACTTAGAACAGTAACCTATATTACTTATTTATTCTCTTTTTTTTTTACTTTACCTGTACCAAGGGGTCTATCAGAGCACAACCCCAGGAGACCCCAAGTTCAGGAAACATTTTACTTTAAATGCTCCCAGGATTTTCAGGAGAAAAACAAGGCTGCTTCTGCTAAGCCAATGAATGAGGAGAATAATGTCGTTATGATGCATGACATTTCACTTATTCTTTCCCAGCCACATTCTGGTCATGTGAATGCTGGGTGCAACACATACTGTATAATATTTGCTAAACTGAGAGACTCTCTTTGATGAGACCAAGTTAATTGTGTTCCAAGAATGTTACTAATTTGAAAATCAGACACGCTAATGATTGGGCACAAAAAAGAGTTCCCTTATTTATTTATTATAAAATGTTTTACCAGGAAGTAATACATTGGGAGTTACCTCTCGTTTTCAAGTATGTCCTGGGCACAGAGTTATAATGACAAATACATGGTTACAAATATATAGTTACATTAAGTGAGCAGGGTTATACATTATATACAAGACATTGCATGCACAGTTAGAGATAATATACATTATAGGTGTATATAACAGTTACAGACCAGATTAAAATGTGAGACAGCTTTACTTTTGAAAGAACTTAGACTGGCGGTGGCAGTGAGAGTCTCTGGTAGACTGTTCCAGTTGTGGGGTGCCAGGTACTGTAAGAGAAGGAGGAGCAGCCGGATACTTTCTTGAACCTTAGTATCATGAACAGTCTTTTGGAGTCAGATCTCAGGTGATAAGTGCTGTGTAGTAGGGGTGAGGAGCTTGTTCAGATAGGCGGGTAGCTTGTCCAGAAAAGAATTTGAAAGCAAGACAGGAGAGATTAAATTTGCGCCTAAACTCAAGTGATGACCAATCTAGTTCTTTGAGCATTTTGCAGTGATGTGTGTTGTAATTTCATTGGAGTACAAAGTGGCATATTGAGTTGTAGAGGGTATCAAGTTTGCCATGCCATATACTATGTCCCCATAGTCTATAATTGGCATCAGCATCTGCTGTGCGATGCACTTTCTGACCAGCATACTCAGGGTAAGGATTTGTTCCTATATAGTACACCTAGTTTGGCATTGGTTTTAGATATCAGGGTATCAATGTGCTACCCAAATGTTAAATGGGGGTCAAACCATAAGCCCAAATATTTGAAACTAGTAACAGGGTTTAGGACAGTATTAGAGTTGGTTCTGATCTGTAGTTTCTTCGTTGGAAGCTTTAGAAATGCATCCTTGGTCCCAAATACCATTGTTACAGTCTTGTCAATGTTTAAAAACAGTTTGTTTTGGGAAATCCAATTTTCACGTCTCAAAGTCAGATTTGAGTACTTGTCCAAGGTCAGAGAGGTTAGGGCTGTGTGCATATAAGATTGTGTCATCCGCATACATGTGTACTGAGGCTCCCTTACAAGCTGTAGGAAGCTCATTGATGAACACTGAGAAGAGTAGGGGCCCAGAACAGAGCCTTGCAGGACACCGCAGGTGATGTCCAAGGGGTTGGAGTTAATGCCCGAGATAGACACATGTTGGGATCTACCTGATAGGAATTAAATCAGTTTAAAGCATGCTTCCCTATTCCAGAGCACTGAAGTTTGTTAAGCAAGATAACCTGATCAACAGTATCAAAGGCCTTTACAAAATCTAGGAATATTGCACCAGTAAGTTGTCCCAGTTCCATTCCACACTCAATGTCATTGCAAACTTTTAAGAGGCTAGTTACTGTGGAGTGTTTTGGGGCGAAAGCCAGATTGGAATTGGCTAGAGAAATAACAAATACTGTATATACTTGATTCAAAATTTGGTCTATACCCAGTTAACCACCATCAGCCACCAGAAAAACTATAAAACAGCATGTCACAGGGAACAAGGACTTTGTGCCTGTCTCTTCTTGTTCTGTTCTCATAACAGTATAAGGATACTGTAACTGGCTATACCTCTTACAAGTACAGCCTCAAATTGTATAAACATACTTTTATATCTAGTGAAACTCCACAAAAGGAAATGTCAAATGATACAGAATGATTTAGAGATCCTTATTCTTTGCACAGTGGTTAGGAGAAGAACCTTTGGTTTGTGATGCCACTGGTAACGCTGGGAGAATGAAATGCATTGAAATTGATAACTTTTTCTGAAACAGTCTAAACCTGTCCATTTTCCCTTTCTATTTAACTCCATAGTTCAATTGCAGCTGGGAGCGAAAATAGAAATTTGCGAAACTTTTGCTGAAGGTTTGAAACAGGTTACATTTGCCATTTTCCAGCAGCAAAAAATACAATGGCTCAATCAGGGTTTGCTAGTGATTTGCCAAGAATTAAGCCAAATAGGTTCAGACAATGTTCATTGCAATTTCGCCCAATTAACACTATTTTGTTAATTTCTCTAAAATCGCTAGATTCAATTAATGTTAAGAATATAAATAGGATACACACCATGTGCTTGTACATTTGGGAGGGAGCGCAGTGGGGGAGAGGTAGTGTTATACACACACAGTAGACCAGACCAGTGAATCTCAGAATAGCTTGAGGGCCAATTCTTAAATCCGACTGCAAGACTATGGCTGCACTATGATCTATGCATACACGTTTTTCTTGAGCTTTTTATATTAAAAATATGTAAACGTCTCACTCTCTCTCTCCCCTCCGCCCCCCCCCCCCAACTCTCTCTCTGCCGCTCTCTTTCTCTCCCCCGCTCCCTACTCCCCCACTCTCACTCTCCCCCCCCCCAATCTTTCGCTCTGTCCCCCCCTGCCTCTCTTTGGCCTATTACCTCTCACCGTCTCACTCCTCACTCCCCATCACCCTATCACTCAAAAGCCGTGCTTATAGTCCTGGGTACGGCGACGCGACGGCGTGATGTCATCCATTGCGTAGTAGCAGCGATTTTTGCTTATAGTGTTAGAGACAAAGACGGTGACTAGGGGTGCATGGCGTGGGCGTGGCCATGAGCGGTTCGCCCGCATTGGCTGAACCGTTCACATGGCCGCTGACGTCACGCGGCGGTCGGTGGAAAAATCTATTTTCATTGACTTCAGAGATTTCGGTTGTGCCATCGTGCCTTGGCACGGTGGCACCTACTATAGGAGCACGCGACGGATTAAATAGACTTGTTCTCCCGCGAAGTCGCTGACGCCGTAGCCAGGACTATATTACCCCCCCCCCTCATGATCTGTCTGTCTCTCTTCCTCTGTCCCCCCACCCTCGCAACACACACACACACAATTCCCCCGTCCCCATAATACATACACAAAACCATGCTCCCCCACAATACCCCTACCCCCACAGTGCCTACACAAAACCCACACAATAGCACACACCACACACAATACCCCCCTCTCCCACAAAATCCCACACAACATTACCTTGGGGAAAGCTTCCACTTCTGTGTGATCATGGAAGTCGGGCCAGAGTTCCGTCCGGGCCCTACATCTGATACACATCCAATATAACAAGAAATAATTGTTTTATTATAGTTCACTGATTGTGATCTCTATTCATCACCACATATCTGGTCAGCAATCACAACAGTGCTGCCATTAGCCAAGTCATCCCACTTAAATTCCCACTTCATGAGTGTGAGGCTAATTATAATGCTGAATTGGTGTGAGGCTGTGCCTGATGGTGGGTGCTATACTTATCTGCCTGTAAAATGATCCTCATGTAGTATTCATGATATTTTGAGCAAATAACTAAAATTCCCAGTGACCACCACTTAGTACACACCAACATCATTGTGACCCCCACAACAACACCACCACCACCAGTAGTAATATCTCCTGAGACTTGCAGGCAAACTTAAACAAACATAACCGACATATGAACTGGGGAATGAAACAGATAACTAACTAAATAGAATAGATGAGGAAATAACAAGGAGTTATCGAGGTAGAATAGGGGCAAGTACGAGTTTGACAAGCAGCGAGACACCCATAGTAAATACAGATAATACTAGAAAACTTCTAAAGACTAAACCAAATTTGCAGAAAGGAAGGAGCAGATAAGATGAAAGTACAGGCTAAAAAAAATTAAATGCATGCTTGCTAATGCAAGAAGCCTGACAGATAAAATGTGGGAGCTTGAATTAATAGCTGCAAGGGAGCAATATGATATCATAAGCATTACTGAAACATGGTGGGATGAAACTCATGACTGGGCAGTTAATTTAGAGTGTTATTCCCTTTTTCGGAAGGATCGAACAAATGGAAGAAGGGATGGAATATGCTTATATGTGAAACCGGATCTAAAACCTATTATAAGGAAGATGTTGATGAAGGAAATGATGAAAATTTAGAGACCTTATGGATAGAAATTAGCAGTGGAGGTAAAAGTATAAAGAAAACGTTTGTAGGGATATGCTATAAACCACCCAATATCTGTGAGATTGAGGAAACTAAAATACTTTGCAAATGGAGAAGGCATCAAAACTGGGTCATGTTTGCATAATGGGTGATTTTAATTATCCAGACATAGATTGGGGAAATGAGATTAGCATTACACAAACGGAAACAGGTTTTTGGGGGTGCTTAAAGATATTTACATGACCCAAATTATTGAGGAACCAACCATGAGAGGGGTAATACTGGATTTGGTAATATTAAACAATGTAGAACTAATAGCAAATATTAAAGTCTTGGAACAATTGGGTAACAGTAATCATAACATGGTCTCATTTGAAATAAATTATCAAAAAACGGATTATTTGGCTTCAACAAAGACCTTTGGGTAATACCCTTGGGTAATAAGTATACAACAAATAAGTCAAAATCAATGTGGTTAAATAAACAGGTAGGGGGGAAATGGAAAAGAAGAGGCAGGCGTTTAGATTCTTGAAGTCAGAAGGGATGGAGACATTTTAGCAGAATTATAAGGAATGTAAAAAAAATTGCAAAAGAGGAATCAAATTAGCAAAATGGATAATGAAAAAAGGATGGCAATAGAAAGTAAGATCAACAATAAAAACTTCTTTAAGTACAGTACTTTAATAACAAAAAGATTTCGTAAAATTAAACAATGTAGAAGTAATAGCAAATATTCTAGTCTTGGAACATTTGGGTAACAGTAATCATAACATGGTCTCATTTGAAAATAATTATAAAAAATCAGATTACTTGGGTTCAACAAAGACCTTAAATTTTAGAAAGGCGGATTTTAATTAACAGTGGACCAATCTACAAGGAATAAATTGGGATGATGTTTTTGCAGGGAAAAATGTAGAAGATAAATGGGCAGCCTTGAAACATTGTTAGAAAAGCACACTTATCAATGTATAACCTTGGGTAATAAGTATAAAACAGATAAGTCAAAACCAATGTGGGTAAATAAACAGGTAGGGGAGGAAATGGACAAGAAGAGGAAGGCGTTTAGATTTTTGAAGTCAGAAGGGACGGAGGCATCATATCAGAATTATAAGGAATGTAACAAAAATTGCAAAAGGGCAATTACATTAGCAAAAATGAATAATGAAAAAAGGATTGCAATAGAAAGTAATATCAATCCTAAAAAGTTCTTTAAGTACCTTAATAACAAAAAAATCAGAAAAGAAAATATAGGACCCTATCAGTGTGAGATGGGCAGGCAGATTATTGGAGATAAGAAAAAAGCAGAGGTATTAAACACATATTTTGCCTCTGTGTTTACCAGGGAAGAATCAATTTCAATTGTAGTGCTGCAGGAGGAAGCCACAACCTCTATATTAATGAATAATTGGTTAACTGAGGAAGAAGTTCATAGTCGGCTTGATTTAATTAAAGTAAATAAGGCACCTGTCCCCGATGGCATACATCCAAGAGTTCTCAAGGAGTTAAGTTCAGTAATAGCCAAACCATTACATTTAATATTCAGTGACTCCATTTCCACAGGCTCGGTACCACAAGATTGGCATAAAGCAGATGTGGTGCCTATATTTAAAAAGGAGCTAGATCACAACCAGGGAATTACAGACCTGTAAGCCTGACTTCAAAAGTGGGGAAGCTACTTGAAGGTTTATTACTAGATAATATTCAGGAATACCTAATGGAAAACAAAATTATTAGTAATAGTCAGCATGGATTTATGAAGGATAGATCATGCCAAACTAACCTTATTTGTTTCTTTGAGGAGGTAAGTATGAATTTAGACCAGGGTAATGCAGTTGATGTGGTCTACTTAGATTTTGCAAAGGCTTTTGATACTGTTCCACACAAGAGGTTGGTGTACAAAATAAAGAAAATTGGACTAAGTAAAAATATATGCACCTGGATTGAAAACTGGTTGAAGGATAGGCAACAGATGGTTGTCATAAATGGAACTTTTTCAGGTTGGGCTAAAGTCACGAGTGGAGTACCTCAGGGATCGGTACTGTGATCACTTCTTTTTAACATGTTTATTAATGACCTTGAGGTTGGCATACTGTAGAGAGCAAAGTCTCCATCTTTGCTGATTACACTAAATTGTGTAAGGTAGTAGAATCAGAGCAGGATGTAATTTCTCTCCAGAAGGACTTGAAGAGACTAGAAACTTGGGCAGGTACATGGCAGATGAGGTTTAATACAGATAAATGTAAGGTTATGCATTTGGGAAGCAAGAATAAACAGGCGACTTACAAATTAAATGGGGATGAATTGGGGGAATCCTTGATGGAGAATGATTTAGGAGTGCTTTTAGACAGCAGGCTTAGCAATAGTGCCTAAAGTCATGCAGTAGATGCAAAGGCAAACAAGATCTTATCTTGCATTAAACGGGCAATTGATGGAAGGGAAATAAACATAATTATGCCCCTTTATAAAGTATTAGTAAGACCACACCTTGCATATGGAGTACAATTTTGGGCACCACTCCGTAGAAAATACATTATGGAACTAGAGAGAGTGCAGAGAAGAGCCACCAAATAATTAAGGGGATGGACAATCTAACTTATGAGGAGAGGCTTGATAAATTAGATTTATTTACATTAGAAAAGAGGCGTCTAAGTGGGGATATGATAACTTTATACAAATATATTCGGGGACAGTACAAGGAGCTTTCAAAAGAACTATTCATCCCAAGGACAGTACAAAGGACTCAGGGCATCACTTAAGGTTGGAAAAAAGGAGATTTTACCAGCAACAAAGGAAATGGATCTTTACAGTAAGTGCGGTTAAAATGTGGAATTCCTTACCCATGGAGACTGTGATGGCATATACAATAGATTTGTTTAAAAAAAACTTGATGGACACATGTCTTTTTTCAACCTCATCTACTTTGTTACTATGTTACTATACACACGTGTGGGGGTGGGGATGAGAGCCTGTCTGAAGCAAGATAGCTGCACTTATCTAACTATAATTTCCTGTATTGTATAATCTCTTTTGTAAAGCGCGGAGTACGCTGTGGGCACTATATAAATAAAGATATACATACATACAAAGTAATACGATACATTAATGTGAAGACTTACATGTTTTATTAGAGTCTACTGTAAAACCAATCTTTCTGGAGCTTGATATCAAATGCTTCTATTACATATTTGCAGAGCTTGTTTTAACTATTACAAATAAATAGTAATTTCTGCTGCATCTTTTTCTGAAAATATGTCCAAAAATTTGGAAATCTATCTTAAAGCTTTGTCAAGGAACTTATTTTGAGGTTGCCTATCCTTCTTTAATACATCTTTCCTCTCTCTCTTTCCCAGTAAGAGTTAGAAGACCTTGACAATGCAAATTACCCCCTAATTACATTGTACTTCGTTACTTAATTATTTGAAAGAATTAACTGTAAAAGTCACCTTCAAATATATGTGAGAGGAACAAAACAAGGGAAATACAAAGACAAGAAAATTGTGGCATCTAGACAATATTCAAATCAAGTATGTCATGATGTTTAAATTAACAGTCCACATATAGTAATACAATAATATAGCATTTTTCCCTTCACAACTATGTAGTCATGATGTGGAATTTTGGCAGCAAATTTTTCTGGTAACTGAACAATATTATTCTTACGATTACCCAACTGCATATGGGTAAACTGAGGCACATATAAAAACAGAGGTTTGCCCAAGACCACACACGCTAAGTGATGAAAAGTGGCTGTATTTTTTACAGACAGGAGTACTAGGAAAATATTATCTGCCCCTCGTTTTCTAGTAAGTAGTGTAGGAAAGCACACTCAGTGTAAATGGTTAATTGGCCTATATCCCTGTTGTGGACAGAAAACACTAGGCAGGATTATAGTGTAGGAAAATACTGTTTTGGGGTTGTCACGGGAGACCAGGACATTACACCTTTATAACCAGGATCATTTCATTGAGCAAAACCAAAGAGTAAAACAAATTGTGATTTATTTCGTGGAAATAGACATACACACAATGGTTTACAAATAGCAGGAAGAAAACACACTTACTTGGAGCTGGGATACAAAACTGGACTCTCCTAAGCGCAGGGAATCCTCACCCTGATCACAGTTGCAAAACAGGACAGAAAATATCCAGGCAGCTTTCTGCTGAAGCAGCCCTTTTCTTTCTTGCTGCAGACTGAAACTGGACACTTAGCATCTGAGAATCTTAGATGACTTACTTAGAACTCACTTAAAACTTGGAACACTTGGGACCCTCTCTGGACTGGCTACTAACTTTTTTATATCCTCTCCAAAGCCAGCCCCGCAGCATTACGGCCAACCCGCAGCATTGGAACTTTACTGCTAGTCACTCAGCTGTTTGCCAGTCTTGTGAAGCCGGGCACATGGAGCTTCAACAGGGCACCGGGGCATGTGTGAAAACCGCCATCTTGCCTACTTGCCATGCAGAATCCCCCGCAGGGCTTGGTGCCTCCACGTCTAGGGAGGTGACTACTGGCCGGACCGGCCTATATTCATCCCAGGACGTGGGTACTTCACTCAGCCATCCTGTCCAGATTGCGTTCACACTTCTGGCCACAAGTGTCACTTTCATGTACGGGCCTATGACAGACTTAATGGCACCATGCTCAGGTAGCCCATAAGCCCCCCTCAGAATCCAAACAGTGAAAGACCCAGCTTAGGTTTCAATGTACCAGCATACTATATTTACAACCTATCCGTTTAATAAAATATACTTTATATATTTTCTTATTATAATGTCCTAAGTCTTTTGGTGTGAGGGATAGAGTGAAAATGTGAACTGTTTCATCCCCACTAGCCATATCCCTTATACTCTGCAAACTTAGATTTATTTTAATTTTAATAAAAGCCTCACAGTCTTATACATGACTAGAGCAACCTCTGAACTCCTATACCAGGGTTTGGGTGGTCTGGGCATGAACTGGGCATCCCCCCTTATACTAGGGACTCCTGGTATGTTGCAGGGATACATTAACCCCTTATTCCCCATTTACCTTGAGGGACTGTGCTGCAGCAGGGATCCTAGTGGTGAGTCGCAAGAACGTTTTCAGGGTAGGGGTTTGACCAGAGCAGTGTGCTTCAATGTATCCGAGAATCGCACCTGATTCCCGGGTACATCTTTGGGGTATCCTGTAACTCAAGAACCCTGCTACATATCTGCAAAGACTTTCTCAGTCAAACCCACTCTGAAAATCATAGCCTAGCAATCTCCTGGTCCCAGCACCCCTGGAAAGGTAAAAACACAGAAATTCTTTATTGTCGCATAATTTTACACACAGTAACAGTAATGCATATACGACAGTCATGTCCAAGAGCTGACTCTCTAGGACCCCAAAACAAGGATCAAGGGCAACCAAGTGGGCTTAACCTTTATTAGTGAGCCTGGTTACCCCTTCACCGTCACAGGGGTGCATGTAGCTCCATAGATCACCAGTGGGATCCAAAGTAGTAACAGGGAAATAAATAATGGTGTTCACAGAACTCCAAATGTCAATAATGAAAGATTACTTTATGACATCATCAAATAGCACACAAATACACGAAAAGACTAATACCGCAAAGGTAATGAAGGGGTTAACCCCTCCCACTACCCACCCGGTAGGCCTAAACACCCATCCTTGGGGCTAATTCCCAACTTCACCCACCACCGCAACCCACAATACAAAACAATACGCACAACAGCCCTACTAGCCACCTCCTAGGCCACCAAAAATCCTTACAATATTTAATAAACAACAATATACAACCCACCCCTGTGCCCCCACATAAAACCATTATTTATTTTTGTATAATAATAATAACAGGATTAATACCACAGGCCGGCGGGGTTCCCTGGGTGGTCCCTATGGGTGTCTGCAGGACCCACAGGGCACCCCGGGGGGTTCCCACAGGAGTCTGGGGGCCATTGGGTGGTCTCCACTAGGCTCTGTGGGCCTCCAGGGGGTCCCTGCGGGTGTCTGGGGGTCCTCAGGTGGTCCCCGTGGGTCCCCGCTGGCCTACGGTACCATTCCAGTATTTAAAAAAACAAAAACATGGCCTACATTTTAATAAATAAAATTTATTAAAATATTTTGTATTAGTGTGACCCCCCCGCCCCACCACCACCAAACACATACAGTACAGTGTTGTGGAAAATAACTATTATCCAGATATGGATAGTAGATTATTTGCCCATTATTAAACACAACATTAGCCAGTCAGCATAAATAAAGTAAATAAAAACCGTTCTACTTACCCCTGCCAACATGAAGGGCATCCTCGTCAGCATACGGCAGGGCCCCCTAGCCCCTTAATCACCTTAGCGGTTAATAACTGCTATAGTAATTAAGGGGTTAACCCACCCTCCCCCACTACCCACCCGGGAAGCCTAACCACCATCTCGGACCCACTATACCCACCCTGTACCCATTGAGTTGCATAGTAGTAATCATACCCATATAATATGGGCATGATAAGCTACTATAGCCGTCAATGGTCACACTAATACAAAAGCATGAATGTCAAAAATACACAATAATAAAACAGATACAATAAGCACCTAAACACCCAGAAATACAAATAAAAATCACTAGCCAACCAAGAAATGAACGAAATAAAACCACTAGCCAATCAATTAAAGAAAGAAAACCACTGGCATTCAATAAAATAATTAAAACCACTATGCAATCAATTGCATAAATCATACCACTAGCCAAAAAATACATTTAATACCTAAAAGCAGTAACCAATACAACAATTAATTCATACAACCACTAGGCAATACATTAATTAAAACCAGTAGCCACCAAAATACATCATTAAATAAAATCACTAACCAATCTGTAAAAAGAAAAAAAAAACAAGCAATGACAATTAAAATTAATTTAATCTAAACAATAAAAAGAAATAGAAAATAAAACAGTCAATAGAAGAAATGCATTTGCCAAAAAATACACTGACTCCCACTGTATTCATCTGTACCGTTAAAAGGCACAGATTAATACATTAGCAGTCAAAAGGCAATGAAAAACATAAAAAAAGGAAAATTCAATCAAAAAACCTGTAAAAATAAAAGTGCTTGCTGTATCTGTTTTCTTATTGTGTATTTTTGACATTCATGCTTTTGAATTAGTGTGACCATTGACTGCTGTAATAGCTTATCATGCCCAGATTATGTGGGTATGATGTACTATTATGCCACTCAATGGGTACAGGGTGGGAGTAGTAGGACCGGGGATGGTGGTTAGGCTTCCTGGGTGAGTAGTGGGGAAGGGTGGGTTAAACCGTTAATTACTATAGCAGTTATTAACCTCTAATGTGATTAGGGGCTAGGGGCCGTTAGATTGTATTTTTTTATGTATTGTTTCTGGCATCGGAGAACATGGCCCTGCGGTATGCTGACGAGGATGCCCTTCACGTTGGCAGGGGTAAGTAGAACAGTTTTTATTTACTTTATTTATGCTGGCTGGCTAATGTTTTGTTTAATAATGGGCAAATAATATATTATCCATATCTGGATAATAGTTATTTTGAAAAGTATTAGCATAATTAGCATAATTAGTATAACCCCGCTGCAGCAGTGAAGTGTTTGTCGCTATAGTAGGGAAACAGGTGCTGTTGGGTAATTTATTATGAATACACAGGAGGAGGGAAAGAAACCCAACTTAAGCCCTCATGTTCCCTTTTCTGAATGTTTAATGTAATGATATAAAAACTATTTTATTTGACATAGATATTAAAATAATGGGGATTATAATAAAGGACAGAAAACACACATAAAGATCCGATGTCGAACGCGTATAGTGCTCTGAATCCAAAGCTAAGGTGGAGCTACTGAGATTTATTGGATAAATAGTCCCAAAGGGGTCTGGTAAGCAGATCGCCCTTGCAAAATGATGTATCTCAAACAGTAGGTGTAAGTATAGTCAAGGAAATATGTAAATACATACGTTGGTGTCCCAAACACTACTTAATACAGCAGGAGGTTGTACTGAAAAATTAAATGGTATTAATGTGTTACTGCATATCGCAGCCCACAGATACAGCACATTGCCTGTACAATGAGTAAATTAAAATATTTTTATTTCGGGCGAGATTTGGCAAGAGAGAAGCGGCTCTCTCTTTCTGCAGCAGAATCAACTCGCCAGGTGAGCCCTTTTCGGAGGGCAGATCATCTTGGTGCCAGCTACTCGCCATTTGTTGAAATGCTGTTATCAAAGATATTCAGGGCTTTCTGCATACTGTGATAGCAATCCTGTCAAAAATGGCAATTTAAAAACCCTGGCGATTTTTTCTATTGGACTTTACTGCATGAGGCCCTATGTGTTAATTCTGTATTGCATCTTAGCATATCTACAAATCTCCTGCTTTAAACCTGGATATTTTTATTTCTACTGTGGCTATTATGAAAGAGACAGGAAAGTTTAGTGATAAACGCATAATATGTTTAACTTAGTTGATCATATCCTGTTTCAGTGAGCAGCTGTAGCAATAAAAATGTATGTGGATAGGTGTAATGCCTTCTCTAATGTGTGTAAAGATCAAAGCTCACTTCATTTCCAGGTAAAAGTTCTTTCCAAAGCGGTCTTTGTTCCATGCAGCAATATTTGTTTCTCTTATTGGATGTACAGTAGATGCAATAAACTTTTTTAAAAATTGAAATCCTCTTTAATGTCATTATTAAACAAATATCATCGGTTTCTGCGCCAAAACTGCACCTTCTTCTTTAGAAGTAAACTAACATCAATACAGAGCACCTGTGAGACTTGGGAGGGTTTCTACTGCTGTGTTATGTGCCAGTCTGCTCACAATAATATTTGTGTGTTAATACAGTACATACCTTACTGTATAAACAAGCTGACAAAACCAGTTGTTGAAGTGTGATAGTAATAGGGAATATCCAGTGTGACATTAGGGGTAGTAGGGCACAGTATATTAAAGATTACGCCTGCTCATTGTCCCTACCAGTCAAGACAGCAACCCAAGCACTGGGTCAAAATGGCCATCTTTGGGCTCCAAAATGGCTGCCAGCCATAAATTATTTCCTGTTGGATATCTGTGTAGTTTATGTATGTATTCCTTTTGGTTTCTGTATATTATTATGTGACTCATTGTATGCTTGACCACTAACAATGGTTGAGTGGCTAGCATAGAGTGAGTACGGGATCAGAATTTGTATGGAGCCAGGTGCAGTGTCTCTGGGCAATGGTGAGGTGGGGAAGGGCGAGCCCTCCTGCTGGGGAGGTACATACTCTAAATGTGTTGCATTGTTCTCTCCTCGTCAGCCACACATCTAACCCTGTGGTAGGTATGGAACTGTTATTGGAAACTGAGGCCTATGTCCTAGCCCCGTCGACTCTATTCCCATTGGTCAGTTCCAATTTCCCACTCTGCCAAAGCCCCTGCCCCTTGGAGCTGTCTGTCAGCACCCTCACCACGCATGGCCCTGATTGATCTGTCTGGTCGAGCCCCTGGCTCCTGATTGGCTCAGCAGAGGACAGGCCTCTGCTGATTGTTCGATACACAGTTCTCCATGTTTTCAGATGGAGGTCGATGATCTATATAAGCCGATGGCGATCTGGGCTCTATAGTAGTTCAAGGTTGGTCTCTGTGTCAAGAGACCAACTGGAAAGTCAACTGTGGACCAGGGGTAGGTATCCCGAGTTACTGGGATTACTAAATGGACAGATCAAGGCGACATCTAGAGTAAAATAGCTTCTGCAGCACTCTACACCTAGCAAGATAGGAGTCCCTTGTACCCCGAGTTTGTAGTGAGTTACTGCCCTGTGGTGCTCCCTGTGGCTGCATCTTAATATATAAAATCGAAAGGTTGGTACTAGCTGCCGTGAATCTGATTGGTCCTCAGCCTCTGGCCAATCAGATTGGTGCGTCTGACGTCACCCAACTGCCACTCTCTTCCCCCTCGGCCACACACACACACACACTCTCTCTCTGTCCTCTCCCCCCCCATCACACTCACCTCCCTCCCCGGCGCTCAGTCACCTCCCTCCCCGGCGCTCACTCACCTCCCCGGCGCTCACTCACCTCCCTTCCCGGCACTCACTCACCTCCCTCCACAGCGCTCACTCACCTCCCTCCCCAGCGCTCACTCACCTCCCTCCCCGGCACTAACTCACCTCCCTCCCCAGCGCTCACTCACCTCCCTCCCTGGCGCTCACTCACCTCCCTCCCCGGTGCTCACTCACCTCCCTCCCCGGCAGGGGGACAGGCAGTGGGCAGTCAGCCTGCAGCTGCCTTGCGGCGCCGAGTGCCTAAGATTGCGGCGCCCGGAAGGAGAGGTGACATATCTGTGTGTGTGTGTGTGTGTGTGTGTGTGCGTCTCATCTGTGGTTGTGTTGTTGTGTGTGTGTCACTTTGTGTGGTGTGTTTGATCACTGTTGGACTTGTTGTGTAATCACTGCGTCTGCGTGGTTTGATATGTGTCTCACTGTGTTTGTGTGATGTGTGTGTGTGTGTGGTGGTGTGTGTAGTCTGTTAGTGTGTCATTTTTATTTTTGTCTGCTTTGTGATGTGTTTTTTTGTTTTTGTGGTGTGTTGTGGTTGGTTTTTTTTTTTTTGAGGTTGGATTTTGTCACGTAACCCTGTGTTTGTGACATGTTCACTGGTGTGTGTCACTGGTGTGTGTGTCCTACTGTGGTGTCTGTGTGAGGGGACAAACTGTGTTATTTGGTACAACTGTGTGTTGTTTGTCACTGTTGTAGTGTCAGGGGGACACTAGTGTGTGTGGGTCAGAAGACACTGTAGGGTGGGTGACCGAATGGAGCTTGCGTATTTGAGGGGGGGGGGTGGCGGGGGGAATCGGATAGAGAAGGGTTGTGAGCCCGAGAAATACATACAGGGGGAGTGGAGAGGTGAGGGACCTGAAGTTCTAACAAAGCAAATCCCACCCCCTCTCCTCGTCCACCCCGCCCCCCTCCCCCTCTCCTCCTGCCCCCTCCGCCCACTCTCCCCTCTCCTCCCTCCCCCCTGTCCACTTGTTCCCCCCCCCCTCCAACTCTCCCCTGTCCCCTCTGTCCCCCCCTCCTGTCCACTGCTACCACCCCCCCCCCTGTCCTTCCATCATCTGTCACCCTCCACCCCTCCTTCCACTGTCCCCCCCCCCTCTGTACTGTCCCCCCCCCTCCTGTCCACTGTTCCCCCCCCTCCTGTCCACTGTTCCCCCCCCTCCTGTCCACTGTGTCCCCTCCTGTCCTTGTCCCCCTCCTGTCCACTGTGTCCCCCTCCTGTCCACTGTGTCCCCCCCCCTCCTGTCCACTGTGTCCCCGTCCCCCCCCTCCTAGCGGGAAATTTAACTCACGGGCAACGCCGGGTCTCTCAGCTAGTATAGAATAAAGTATTGTTTATTTAACTCTTATTCTGCCTGGTGTTTGCGATCCCTGTGAAAGTCTTGTCTACTGTGACATGGAGTATCACTGCTTTTCTGCCTACTAACCCAGGGTACTGCTATTTTATTTTTATTTACATACTTACAGCTCAGCTATCTTTCTAAAGTTAGAAACGAGTGGAGGAAAACCTCCTGAGAACAGAGCTCAAGAGCATGTGAGTAGGCACTGTAGACATCAAGGGGTAAGTGTAACCAATCCAGTATATATTCATCCAAGATGTAATGATCTTGATCCTATTATGCTGTTTGTATAGGGTTAGCCAGCCAACAATAAAACATGGGGATGTCTGGAAAGATCTCCAACGGACCAACCAGACCCCCACAATAGCCGGTGAATGTGTCCCTAGAGCTGGATCATAACTTGTAAGTGAGACGGCATAAATACTTGTAGGTACTCACTGAAATTGTCCTGGATGGGCGTGTAACAGCTTCAATGGAGACAGCAAGGTAGAGTTTATTCCGTCAAGGAGGACGTGGCCATGCACTGCATACACTCGGGTGCCAAGGAGAGACTAATGCCGCTGGGTCACTTAAAAATAATGTTTTATTGAAGTCTGCAATCCATTAAAAACCGCCGCTAGTACCTCGAGGAGAACGCTCTGACGCGTTTCGTGCCGACGAGCACTTTGTCAAAGAGTAGCGTTCTCCTCGAAAGTGCCGGCATATGTAGTGATTGGCTGCCCGATGCTCCGCCGCCATACATCATCTTTTAGCTCTCCCGCGATACAGGAACACGGGAGTCTATCAGTGACGCGACGGAGGAGGTGACTCCAGCAGCCTCTCAATAACAAAATGCCTAAACACGTATGATAGACTATTTAAACAAACATATATCACATCGAACCAACATGAAAATCAAAACAAGCAAAGCATAATACATGCATATATAAGTAAACAATATAGTAAGTCACTCATGATGAAAAATTACAGTCACAAACAAATAAAGAGTTGTGGACTCTGTGACTGACTAAAAAACAAACATCCCTAAAATAAAAATAAATATATAAAAATGTATATAGCAAATATGTGTATATATCATGAAAAACTGATAAAGGTACTTAATAATCATAGTCTTAACTCATGTTATTTGTTATTAATAATTTTGTCTTGGTTTTACAATAACAATGAATAATTGGTATATATGATTACAATAAAAACTGGACTAAGAACA
The DNA here is from genome assembly GCA_036426205.1 of Ascaphus truei. Taxonomy (NCBI): domain Eukaryota; kingdom Metazoa; phylum Chordata; class Amphibia; order Anura; family Ascaphidae; genus Ascaphus; species Ascaphus truei. The sequence continues at coordinate 62,213,280 of CM071570.1, forward strand.
CTTCTATCAGTACCTCTATCAGTTTTTCATGATATATACACATATTTGCTGGCACTTTAATTGACGGGGGAGAGTGCGGGGCCTCAGTAAGGTGCAGTCGGACCAATGGCGCACAATCAAGATGGCCCTGCTAGCACCACCGAGCAAAATCACTTCTCCTCAAAAACCTCTAAGCAAAAAAACAAAAACCTCATGAAACATTTAATTAATTTGTAATTTAGATAATAGCATATATTGTGTTACATTAAAAATAATTGCAAAACTGGAGCCAGAGGTGCCTGCAACACATTTCTTCTAGAATGGGTTAAAAAAAATAAAAGAATATTGACAGATTTCTAGGAGGACTTTAACTTGGTTCTACATCTGTCTGTCACTTATCAAGAGATCTGTGGGAGAGGTAGTAGCTCATGGAAATTCTGCTGTACTTTCACCGGGGCTATATCCTTTATCTCTCATTCAAGCAGCAGCTCAGCAGACAGTCCTGCTCTATTGCAATTACAGCAGCTCCATTACACATAGAGTCAATATGCCACAGTATTTACAAGCCTGCAAAGATAAGTATTGGGCACATCCGAATCAATGTAACATTCAGAAGTTCCTGTATGAAAAACTGTGCAGCAACAAAGTACAGTATTTTTTTTACCGGTTGCATGGTAACTTGTCCCTATAAACTTAAAAATACATTAATTTTCCGTTATTACAATATAACTTTGACCTTATTCACTATCAACACTTCCCCACTTCTTCACGGTATAGGCCCAGCGATGCCAGCTTCAACTGATGGCAAACCCAAGGAGGGAAAAAATTCCCTTACTTGGCGGCGTGCTGCAGCGGCGTCTCCCGACATCCTGCTTCAACGCCTCCTCCAACTGCAGTGAAAATGACTGCGCGGCATCACACTGAGCAAGGAAGAATTGCAGAAGAATACCGGAGAACGCCAGAGACGTGGCTGCCGTAACATGCCTCCAGCCGCCCCAGCAGTCGCACACTGCCACCACCCAGAGATTGACAGGCTAAACCCTATCCCCGGAGGAATGTACCTGAAACCCTGAGTCTCCGGGTCAAACCCGGAGAGGTGGCAACCCTGAATAGGCCCTGATAGCACTGAAGTGGTTAAAGCTGCAGTCTCTTTGCAGGCTTAAAAACATTAGAAATCCATCTCTTAGAGGCACAAGCTTATCTAGGAAAAAAAAAACTCTGTGCCTTATCGTGGCAATCATAAGTATAGTTGATTCATTAAACTAATTTACATCTGAGGACATTTTACAATGCTTTTCTTTTCATATAATTTTAGTCACCTCTGTTGCTCGTTAGACCTTTTGAACTCATAGGGTTCTGCAACTGGGGAAAAGGTGAACTGAGCAAGAGGGTGTTGTTTCATTATGACAGTGCTGAAAGTATTGTAAGTATGTAACTCGCTGTAAGCTGAAACACTTATACAGTAGGAAATAAGTTGCTGCCAAATTCATTTTTGGAACATGAATACATACTGTATATTGAGTATTTATGTTCTATCTTATTTATATTTATTTATTTATTTATAAAATATTTTACCAGGAAGTAATACATTGAGAGTTACCTCTCATTTTCAAGTATGTCCTGGGCATAGAGTTAAGACAAATCATACCTGGTTACAAATACAGTTACATAATGATCAGGGTATACATTATATACAAGACATTGCATTTGTAACTTACATGATATTTTATCATCAAATTTTTAAAAAATCATGATATATTTGTAGCCCTTTTTCTGAACCCTCCCAAAGGAACTACTGGTCACTGTATAACACCTGCGGCTCCAGGAGATCTGAGCCTCCGCTAGCTGGGAGCCTGGGGTAATACTTACACATTTCGTTAGCGCAGCGCCTCCACTTACCCAGGATCCCTGTGATGTGAGATTCCCCTGGGCAAGAAACATACAACACTCTATGATTGTAACTGGATTTTACTAATGAGAATTCAACGTAGCAATAACACATACATATACTTATAATCTAACGGTATAACTTTAGCGCTGCCTCCTCTTCAGGTTGCACCTCTCCGTCCCTTCACCGCGTGCCCCACACACCGTGTCCATATATAGTATATTGGTATAGGCTCAGTTCTTTAGCCACTCGCTCAGTGTCCCTAAAGAGTTACGCCTAAGGCGGGATCAGCGCCTGTTGACCGGTGTTAGTGCACTTGATGTAATAATACCTTCCGGTCACGGCGGTGACCGGCAACAACTTCACAAAGGGTCAGACGCCTCCAACACGTAGCCTCCAGATATCACGGTATCCAGCCATCTTGTCCCAGATGACTGCAACCGCCGCAACTCTGTGCTTTGTCCCTAACTGGTACTCAGTAAGGGGTAATGCTCGCCCTCACTATAGGCCGTCCCTGCAGCACAGCAACCTATGGTGACTTCAGGGGAAACTCGTAGGGCCTACGGGGTAGCCTATCTTATGCAGGTGGGTCACTGACCCCCTGCACCCACACTACCTATCCCGTGCCCTCCCGGGTCCCCTCTGGCTAACTCAGCCTAACGCCTACAGCAAACACACTGCATACACACAGGCAACCTGCAGCGACTCACTTCACACGCACAGACAACCGGCAGCAAACACACAGCATACGCTGCATACACTGTACCTACTTGTCAGCGCTCACAGCACTACCAGCCGTGACACTGACAAGCCGGCACCCTCACACACCTAAGGGCAGCGTCCCTAACCTAGGGGCTGTCCCTCAGTACTACCCACTACCCTAACAGGGATTGGGGCCTGCCTGGGACTTGGGGATCCTTACCTGGTGCAGGAGCCACTTGCTCCCTGCACCCTTCCTCCCCCTTCCTGCTCCCAGCTCCAACTGCCGTCCTTCTAAGCCCGCGAAAAGTATCAATCTCCTGGGCTGAGAATCCTTGGCCCTCATTGGCCATTATGAGACACCTGGTGTCTCCCTCTCTATGCTTCCTGGGAGTTGTAGTTCCCAGGAGGCTGCTATAGCATTGGGGCCGCGTGCGCACTTGCCCTGCACATGCACGAACGCCTAATGGCCGCCGCAACCTTTCTCTGGCTGACCCTGCTCTCGCGCGATCTCCTAAGGGCTTCTTTAACTCCTGGCCCCTATCTGCGCATGCGCGATCCCGCACACGCTCGCGCAACGTGTCATGGCGGCCCCCGCTAGCCGAGTACGCCGCCGGAGCTCCAGGGATGCCGAGCGCTCCCTGCACTGGCCCCCACCCTCGCGAAGTGCTGGCGGGTCCATCGCTGCCTCCAGCGGCACCCGCGACCACTCGGCACTCGCGGAGGGGGGTCAGCAAGTGAAAAATAAGACCGGGGCTACATATTTATAGTAATAAATCTACACAAAGGATCAGTCAATTCACATAAAATGCACTGTTAATATTAAAGCACTTCAATGTCCCTCTTCCAAAATAATTTTGACAAATATTATAGACTACATAATACCACGCTCCTCCCTATAGAAGTTTGCTGCAGGTAAAAAGATAGGCCTTACATATAGAAAAACAAAAAGAACGATTCCTGCGCTCCTACCAATTAGGCTAAAATAAAATAGTGGTCTCATGAATAAGGGTTATTTAGTTAAACCCTTTGGCCAAAGCGTTATAAGCGTGCAGCCCCTGCAAGGCATAACCGAATTTGCAGGTACTTACACTGAATATATGTAATTATTGTTCCATGGAGTGAAGAAAATGTGAGAAAGCCCTGAAGGGGTTAAATAAGGCATATGCGTTGGTGAGTAGTGCAATTAAAATTTGGCCAAAGCCAGTATCATAGTTGCCTTACTGTAGAGGAAAACTGTGAGTGCACAAATTCCCTGGTGTGAATATAATAAAACTTACACATGTTTCTTTCTGTCAGCCTTATACATTCACCTACCATTCAATGGAGGATGATGTCCAGACTGACACTCTGTGTATTATACCTGCACTAATTGGAAAATTGGTAGGGGCTCAGTAACTGCTATGTAAAGCAGGTGAGCCAATAAACCTACCCCTATGACCTTTCAGAGATACTATATTTAAAATGCCCTATGGGAGTATGCAGCATGGAAAAGGATTGCCTACTATTTGTGAGAAACTGTACATAATACCGCGCTCCTCCCTATAGAAGTTTGCTGCAGGTAAAAAGATAGGCCTTACATATAGAAAAACAAAAAGAACGATTCCTGCGCTCCTACCAATTAGGCTAAAATAAAATAATAATCTCATGAAAAAGGGTATTTTGTATAACCGTTTGGCCAGAGCATTTATAAGCCTGTAGGCCACGTCAAGGCATAACCGTATGCAGGTACCTACACTGAATATATGTAATAATTGTAAATAGTATAGTATACTAATATATTGCTTTGTTTTCCAGTAATACCGATGTCCCTGTTTAACCAAATTGTTACTGCAAAAGGTACAATGGAATCCCTGCCTCCGAGGGCATACAATCTAGTATGGAAGAGTGCATCAGTAATGTAGTTTTATTGTATAAGACACTGTTTATAAAAACGCATTATATAAGACACTGTTTGAAAAACGTTCTCATGTGGTCGAGAAACATGCGTAACTTGCCCTTTTTGAGTCTTCCATACTCCAACTAGTTGGTATGCTCTTTGAGGCAGGATTGCATTGTGCCTTTAACAGTAACAATTTGTTTAAGGTGGACCATCTGTTTTACTTGAAAACAAAGCAATATATTGGATGACCTGGGAATAGGCAGCATCTGCCCCATTGAATATACAAGCGGACACCAAGAATTCACATGTCTCTCATATCTGAAGCCTTCATTTATTGCCCATTACTTGTGGAAGCCCTCTCTATCACTATCAACCAGGCTTCCCCGCACCTCATCTTCAAGGTTCAATAGGCAGGAAAAGATTTTAGAGGGTGGAAAACAATAATGATGATATTACAGGAGCTTTCCACCATCAGATATGCACTTACATTTTGTGCTAAACAGTAAAGATCTGTGAAACTGTCCAAAATGCGTTTGCAAAACTGTAAGCATGTATATTTCTCTCCGAAACACTTTGCCAAGTCTCAAATGACTAATAATGTAGCCAAATCAGTAGGCTTTCAGCGAAATATCACCATACAGGGAGTGAAACATGGTGTGTGTGTGTCTGAGTGTGCCCTAATTATGGTTTCAGCACTGAGTGAATCCAGCAATTTTAGCGAATCTTGAAAGTAAATCTGGCTATTTTAGAGAATTTATAAAGTTAGCATACATACATACAGTAAGATTGCAACGCACATGCAATTAATGTTTACCAAATCCTTTGCAGACGCTAATTCAGCCTCAGAATTTTTTGTGACTCAAAAAGGGCAAATTTTGCATTGGTTCGTAACCTCATGAGAAAACTGTGCACATCTCTACTGAACAGTGTCCTCTATAGTACAATTACATTACTGATACACTCTTCCATACTCCAACTAGATTGTTGCCCTTTGAGGCATCGATTCCATTGTACCTTTTACTTTTAATGTTTACTGTTCTTATTATCACTAAAATGTAAAGGAACACCACTAGATAACCCGGTGTTTGTTTTTGGAAATTCTTGCTTTGACCACAGCGCACAGCCCAAATATAAACGCCCACATTTATACATGTCTCCACAGATGACTCACAGTAAGGAAATTCTTTAGTGACCATCCTAGAAAAGAGCAAATGCCCTCTTCTTAACCCTTAATATGCCCTGTAATGTCATGGGGGATGGCAACGAAGGGGACAAAATGACATTCAGGGAACTTCATGGATATTTTTTCTCGTTTTCAAGGGGGAGGTTGTAATTGAAGTGGAGCCTCCTTCACTTCTGTTAATGTCCATGGGGGCTAGTCACTACTACGTGACCATTAGCCTAATTAATCATGTGGTCACAATCCCATCTTCCGGCAGTGAAAGGGGTTTCCCCAGAGCTTAATCACACTGTTTTTATTTCACTGACATCCCAGTTCCTGAGATATATTAATGTGCCAGTGTTTCTGGTCCCTTTTTGGAAATCAATATGGCCGCCTATCCAAACCTCACTCCCGTTGGGCATATAGGAAGCTGCAATGTCATCAGAGCATGACACACAGCTTCCTATTGGATGATCCCAGGGGCCATCTTTGAATTGACTCTAATTTTAGTGTCACAGAGAAAGATAAATATATTGAGAACCAAGGGGCTCATGGAGCTAGAAATAATGTGGTGAGTTCCAGGGGACCGCTAGTTTCAATATTGTAAAGGTACAAGGAAATTAAACAATGTGTATGAACCCGTGGGACCACCTGGTATGGGAACACTGCTAGAGTCCATCACTAGAGTTCACCTGATTCAGATCCCTCCCAAAAAATAGAAAGGGGCATTTAGGATTGCTAGTTTAAATGTCCTGCGACTTGATAGTTGTAGAATCCTACAATATGTATACTAGTGGTGCATTTTCCATTATTGTGTGACAATCTCTCTTCCCTTTTCCTTCTTACTGTGGACTTTCCAAGAGTGTTGTCGTTGCAAAAGATAACTTATAAATAAAATAGGAATAAGTCGTTCCAGTAAACAAATATCCGTATCTAAAAATAGCGTGAATAAGTATTTTTCTTGCAATTTGTACAATGATATATTTTACAATGTGTCTGCATACATCATGTAGTTCCAACGCAAGAAAAAAAACATAAATCTTCTTACCCTTCCAACATTCTCCCCACATGCTGTTTTGTAAAATTAAACACAGTTTAGCAGGAAAAATGTGAGGGTTAGACCAGTGGGACAAATAGGGCAACAAAGGCATTGGTCTCTGCAGAAGACTAAGCAGGTGGTGCTGGCACTGCACCAACCTTACGTTTACTCTCTGACATCTCGGATAGAAGGAATGTTTTGTAAAACAGTACGAGGAGAAAGGCCACTAGGTTAAAAATATAAAAGATATAATGAGTGAAGGGACAGCATAGAAATGCAGCAGAGAGAATAGAACACTCCTTTACTTGAGAGGGGTTTGGGAGAGGGGTATGTAACTTGGTAATTACATTTAACACGGTACATACAGGAACAAATTGGGAAGTCAATGGGGCTTTCTATGTGACAGCTCTTGTTACAACAAGCCCATAGGGAGTACATCAAAGTGCAAACGTGAAATAGAAAAATAAAAAAAATGTGTGTGGCAAATTATGTAGGAAGATAAAAAAAAAAAATGAACTCAAAACACTGCAAATTGACACCACTAATCCCTGTAAAGGGTTAATGCTTCTCTAGGTAGACCCTCTTTGGTCTGTCTGAAAGATAAATGTTTCTGTAATAAATATTGTTAGATTTCTTTACAATTATTACAACTGAGAAAGCATGCAAAGCTATGTGGGCCCTCAGTGTTCTTATCTGCCCCTGCTTTAAATTCATCTTGACCTGTTCTTTTCCTTCAAAAAATACGTGTATTTTCTGCCTCTCCAAATCTAATAAATAATTGTATTGTGTATAAGGTACGTCATGTGGACATCCTAAGTATAAAGCGAGCTTGTATGCAATAAATAACACTACACCTAAGGCCTCGGCCATGCTCCCTGCTGGCGTGCTGAGGCGCGCTGAGGCGCGCTGAGGCGCGCTGAGGCACGCTGAGGCGCAGGGAAAGCGGGTGCTTTCCCTGGCCTTGCGGTTGCTTACCGTACGCGCTGTCAGCGGGCCGTCAGGGGCCGGGGGCGGGCGCGTCACTGGCCGGGGGCGGGCCAGTGACGTCACGGAGCTGGTTCACCCTCATTGGGCGAACCTCTCACGTGACCGGCCTGTCGCGCCGGCAAGCGGGGGAATTTAAAATTCCCCTAAAACCTGCGCTTCCGCAAGCGCGCGGAAGCGCATGTGAGCCCCTACTAAAGCCGCTCTAATTGCGGCTGTAGGGGCTCAGTGCTGAGCGTGAGCGCGCCTCAGCACGCTTCCGCCAGCAAGCGGTAAACATGGCCGAGGCCTAAGACATTTCAACTAAGACTTTGTATGATCTTCAAATGACCCTTTTAAATGTGTTTGCAGGTTTTCCTTGAAGTGTCCACCTTTCATAACTGAAGCCCTCAAATACAGCCCTTGATTTTAAAGTTTGTATGTAAGAAGGGGCATTTGCTAGCAATGTATATGTCCTTAGTATTTGTAAGGAGTACAGATAGGGTAAAGGTTAGAGGAGATCTTGATTTTTCACATTCTTTGCAAACCTAATACAGTAAGGCAGTAATTCTATATTGTCTGAAACAGCCATCCGGGACGTTTTCAGCCAGAAACCCTATTGACGTCAATGGGATTTAAATGGGCCAAACGACTGCTTCGAAGTTTATAGAATTATATAGAATCGGTCAGTTATCCAACCGCTCACATTTAATCTCTTACTGAGCACTGGATTGCAAATTCAGTGGTATGTAGATTAAACAGATACTTTCCTACAATATTTGAAGGGTTGCAAATATATTTGTTGTATATTGTACAACACAGCTGTAAACATTTCCTTCCCAGTGAACGAGTGCATGAGCAAAACCTTGAAATGGAGCCATATTTAAGGAAACACATTCGGAAAAGGTCAGATACAACATTGCTACATCTCGTATTTCATGAATACAAATGATCCCAAAGAATTTCCAGTTTGGATGAAAACTTTTGCATTATTTCTGGCATGATGACATCACATCATCACGCTCTTGTGATTTAAAATAGATTGCAAGAACAAAAGAATAACACCTCATTGCCAATATAATAATATTTGTAATGTAATGACTTGACAATGATGTACACATTTTCAAAGCAACTTAATATTAACAAATCATGTTTTATACTTTTAATTCAAAGAATAATCATTTTTAATTATATACTGTATTGCTCACAGTACACACAGAACTCTGGCTAGAACTTCGTTGCTCAACAAAAGCCTTCCCCAAATATCTTTCAATTTAGATTTTGATGATGGAGGCACAAGGTAAACAGACTTCAGTTTATCATAAGTTGCTGGTATAACAGTGTTTCCCCCACCCTCTGGGAGATTCTGCCATTACACTGTGTATGGTGTTGCATACCTGCAGGCTTACAGTAGATCTGAGTCTCCGCCGATGTTGTTGGAGAGAACAGGACAGGCTTCTGGGGTACATCTGTCAGGAATCCACTCCTGGGTTTGGCTGGAGCCCTTCCATCCGGAGCTTTGCAGGTTCCAGACAAACTATTCCCTGCTTCTGCAATCACCTGCCTCCTGCTGCTTCCTGTTGCCTCCTGCTGCCTCCTGTGCAGCTCTGGCCTGATTGGCCTCCTGTGCTTCTTAGTGCCTGCCCTGCCCTCAGGAAGTGGCTGGACATAGCCTTTGCAATCCAAGTTTCAAGTGACTTTGCTTGTCATAGACTCCCTGTTTGGCCTGCTAGGCCTCCTTGTGTCTGGTATCCTGCCTCCAGTCCCCTGCTTCACAAGGCCTTCTTGCTTACCAGCCCCAGCGCTGCTTCCCTTGTTCCTGGCAGACTTCGCTGCCGCGCTGAAGCGGCTACGCTGGTGTCCCCAGTGTTTCCTGTGGCGTGTCTGTACCCCTGGTTCCTGTGGCCTTCCTGTTGGCAGTTCCTGTTTCCCAGTGGTCTCCACCACTCTCGGCTGTACCCGGCTAGGGGGGCCGTTTTGTGCTGAAGCACTGGATTCTGCAGTTTCTGCTCCCAGTGGTCTCCACCACTCCGGCTGTACCCGGCTAGGGGTGCCGTTCTGTGCTGTAGCACTGGACTGCAGTTCCTGTCCCCATGGTCTCAGCACTCTCGGCTGTACCCGGCTAGGGGGTGCCGTTCTGTGCTGAAGCACTGGATTTCCAGTTCCTGTTATTATCCCTGAAGTACCTTCACCCAAGATTTCTTGTTGATGACCTCGGCTTGTTTCCTCGACCACCGCTCCTGTGCCGCCTGCCTTGACCCCTGCCTGGATAACGTTAACCCTACCTTCTCCAATCCTGACCTGGCTATGTCTGATTATGGAATCCGCACTCCGGACCTAACTCCATGACCTAAGATCGGTGTTTATATATCCCCACCTCAGCCCCGCGGTCCGGTACCAGTTTGTGGCAAGCACATACGTTACAACATCTTGGGTTCTTATCTCTGACGGTACAGCACCTCCATCTGCTGCAGGGTCCAGATATATGAAGGCAATCTCCTGCTGAAGAATTACACCACTCCCTCCAGAAATATTGCACTCTAGGCCATGATATATTAAACTGGAACTTCTTTATTCTCTGATTCAGCACAGTATAACATGGGCTCCTGCCCAGTACAGCTCATACACAGATCTTCAACCTTTGGATGGTTCCTGGACATCCAACTCTGGGGCTTGAGACCTCCAGAGCCAGTCCTTGCTCTTCCCCGGTTCTCTAGCAGAACCATGGGAATGGTATCACTCACTCTCCCCCAAGGGAAAGAGGAACAGAAGGTGCAAATGCACAGACACCTCTGTGTGTACCAGCCTCTCTTAAGTGGGGAGAGGGACACTGACTAAATTTAGGAAGTGCAACTCCCTTAGTACAACGGGGGAAGGTACAATGTCTGAGCCCAGGAGTGGGTAGAACACAGACCTAGTCACACCTCCTCCTCTGTCACTTAAGGGAGCTGCTCCTGTGGGGAAACCCCAGGATTGGTCCTGTCACTGCCTGCACTGTTACGAGGGCTTACATGACAGGGAGGGCAGACTGGTAGCCAAACCAGGCATGGCTACACTCTCCCTCTGGTGAAAATCCCATGTCCTCACTGGGAGCCGAATTTAGTGTACCATCCATCAGCTGCTAGTCTGAAACAATAACAACATGTTATTGACAGTATACTGTATATATCATATTGGCATACAATTGATATGTGCAGCTGGACATTTATACAGTACATAACTATTCTGTAATTACAGTGACACTGGTCACTCCCAACATTGGAGAACCCGACAACATATCAATAATAGTGATGTGGGTCAGGCTTCTTAACCAGGGTAGCGGTTAGATCAGGTACCATCACTGAAAATACCCTTTTTGGGTGCCGTTCTGACAAGTACTCTACCCAGTCTAGACAGATTGAGCGCCCCCCTTTCCACACCCCATGAGATAGGAAATTCTGTCCTCTGCGTGATAAATTAAGGCTCTACTCTTTGTAATTAAGTAGTCCCTGATGACCTCTTCCAGCCACTTTTCTCTGTTCTCATCTATTTCTCTCATAATTGGTTCATGGACGTACGGATATTCAAATCCGTGGGACTGCCTGTACCTCTGTACAATGAGTCGTTCTGCCCGGCTGATTTTTGTTAGTTTGTGGCCCTCTGTCTGTTCTGGTTGTACCCAGAACAGTGGTTCCTGTGTAGGCTGCTCATAGATGCTAACCACTATGCCCTTGGGTTGTACTATGGCCAGCCTTATCTCATGCTCCCTCCTCCTAAGGGCCTCTGCTGTCTCCTTAGGATTCAATGACCCCTCTGCACCAGTGGTCTACCAGGTCCCCATTAATTAACAAGAACCTACTGCGGTGCATATATGGGACATACCCCTGGAAGATGGAGTCCCACCATGAAAGTGACTTTACATGTGCAGACTCTCCTGACTCTGAATCGGTGGTAACTTTGGATGATACCCCTGAGGTCTTGGTATCACAAGAGACTGTCGATTTACCCCCTACAGAGACTACACTGTCAGCAGTCTCATACTCATCAGAAACCAGATCAAAGTCCCAGTCCCGCCAGTCCTGAGAAGGCTTTAAGGTCTTCTTACGGCTATGGGCCTTTTTCTTTGCGTTCTTGGCTCGCGCCAACATCTGTGAAGAGCTGACAGTGGTAGGTGCTAGGGCCTTAAGGTCAATAATGTCCCGGTCAGAGTTCCCTGTCTGGGCCCCCGACCTTACCCGGCACCACGTAAACAATCACATTGTCTGGTTCCTGCGACCTCGGCCAGCTACATAGTCCAGGTACAAGTCCATGTCAGTATTGGTCATAAAGGCTTTACTCAAGTTTGCTAACATCCTGCCTCTGACAAAATGGATTGAAGTCATCCGCATAGGAGAAGATACCGGAAGGTACCTCCTCGCCGGAAGTCGTCATCGGGTCCTGCTGGGGGTAAGGAGGTGGACTCTCACCGCTCTGCTGACTCACTGGAACCCTGGGACTCTCCGGATACACCACTAGCATGGTGACTGGGCAGCTGGGAACCTCTACATCTGGGACGCTCCTCCACCGCTCAAGCCACACCCTCACTTGGTGTAGTGTTGATGTCACTGATGCCGGACTCCACCATGGATCCACACCGCAGATACTTTTTTCCTTCACAGCATTTGTAGGAGTACACGCCAACGGGCGTAGCACCATGGACACTGAACCACTGCTTTCTCCTGAAGAGGGCAGGGACACATTTGCAGGAGAGAGATACCAGAGCATATCGCTATCGTCAGCGGCTATAAGCAGGCAGTGTTCCAGCTCCTGCGCCACTAACGGCAGCAGACCCTCATCCCGGGCACTCACCTTACCCAAACATGCAGTGAAAAGATAATAAAAACAGCGCTCCTTGTGAGGAAATAACAATAAGTGCAATAAAGTGATAAACAGTGATGATAAATTATTCAATTAGTGACAATAGTGATAATAAAGTGAATACACAATAATAAATATGCAGCTCTAAAAACCCTTTCTTGGGAATGGTCCTTGATGTTCCCTCTTGGTGAAGCATTGGTGAACGATAGGGGAGCGCAATACGTGGAATATATGTGGAAAAGAAAATAAGTAATATAGTGTAATAACATATAAACAGTGTTCAATTGTGGGTGCGAGGGTCATGTATGTATAGCTTTATTTATATAGAGCCATCCATGTATATAGTTATTTACAACAGTAATATACGTGACAAGAAATAAGTGCTTCAACATAAAAGTAACATTAGGAAAAGGAGGCCCTGCCCTGAAGAGCTTACAATCTAAGTGGTAAATAGGGAGAACTTACAGATACAGTAGGAAGGAATTAAGGTGAGTGCGCCTGCAAAGAGTCATGGTAAATGCAAAAGAGATGTATAGTATTAGCTATCAGAGCTACCCAAATGCTTTATGAATGAGGTGTGTTTTTAGATGGACCTTAAAGGTGGAGCGAGAGGGTGCTAGCCGGATATTGAGGGGAAGGCCATTCCAGAGGTGTGGGGCAGTGAGTGAGAAGGGCTTCAGATACAAAAAGGGTAGACAGAAAACATCCTTGAGCAGAACGCAAGAGTCGGGCAGGTGTATAGAGATATTAGGTCTGAGATATAAGGAGGGGCAGAAGAGTGTATAGCCTTAAAAGAGAGGAGAATTTTACAGGATTTAATAGGAAGCCAGGAGATAGATTTCACTGGGAGAGATGCTGAGACAGATTTAGGAGAGAGTAAAGTGATTCTAGAAGCAGTGTTTAGGATAGATTGTAGGGATGACAGGTGAGAAGCAGGAATGCTGAAAAGTAGAAGGTTACAATAGTTTACAATTGACGGGAGAGAATAAGTGCCTGTGTTAGAGATTTAGCAGTAGAGCGATAGAGGAAAGGACGTGTCTTTACAATGTTGCGGAGGAAAAATGTACAGGTTTTAGCTACATTGTGAAAATGAGAGGAGAATGTGAGGGAGGAGTCAAATGTGACACATTGGCAGCATCCTTGTGATACCGGGTGAATGATAGTTCTGTCAACAATAATGAAGAAGGGGGCCGTAGGGCCAGGTTTGGGAGCAAGTATGAGGCGTTCCGTCTTTGACATGTTACGTTTGAGTCGGTGGAGAGCATCCAAGATGATATAGTGGAGAGACATTCAGAGACTTTGGTCTGTACAGCAGGTGTAAGGTCAGGTGTTGAAAGGTAAATGTGTGTCATCAGCATAGAGGTGATATTTGAACCCAAGAGATGTGATAACTGTGATCAGTTAGCATTGCTCAAGCAAGTGAGATAGAAAATAATAACTGAATGCACAACATCTGCCCCCAAGTTTTAAGGACCACTCATTATTATGTGAAAAAAACACTTCATCATCTTTTTTAAAACATAAACTGCAAATGTTTACAATAATCTCTTTTCATTTGGTGTACCTCTATCCGAAATAATTTACAATTCACATTAAGACATTATTTTTCTAGCAGAATCATGATTTTTTTTCTCTGGTATCTTACTCCTCTCACACAAATGTTCCATCAGGCCAGTAATGGTTGGTTCCAGAAAAAATCTATGGAATGGACTCCAGAATGGGATACTGGCTTAGAATTTAGTCATATTCTAGTAGTACAACATGGAAATACAAATGAGGATGTCTTTAGACAGAGCGGAAAGGGGTTTGAGCACCTGATGCACCAGTACATGGAAGATACTGTGAAGAAGGGTTCAATTTTGAGCTTGACTCTGCATGAATGCCAAAGAAACTTCAGGAGGAAAAGGTTCTTTTTCCAAACCAACAGACTTATTTCCTCCACATGGCAATGCAATGAATAAGGATAGAAATAGATACACATGTGACACCACCTAGTTTAATGACTAAAGACCAGGTGTATAGTCATTTTCGAGTCATAATTCCTAATCTTAGCCTATGTCAGACCATTCCAGTCTTTCCATCTGCTAACACAGGAAAGCCATGTTAGCATGAGGAAATAAGAGCAATGTTCTTCTTTTCCGGTGTTTTGTGACAATTCTAAATCTACTGGTTATCATTAATAATTCACTGTTACCATCCTGCAGTTTGTAGGTAATAAAAAAAATGTTGGTTACAATGGGGCAGGGTAATAATCAAAAATATAATTGCTTTACCCATGCTAGGATTAATATTTAAGATCTTTAAATTACACTTGTGACCCCTGTACTCATGGTCTCTGTAATTATCTAAAAATGTTGCAGATGTAGAAAGATGTTCCCTTCTTGTTGTTAATAATGATTAGCGAGAGTCAATCCCTGGAAAATACCTTTTCCAGCTCGTTTATTATCATTGGATTTAGGGCTTTTGTATAAATGAGCATTATCATGTTGCAGCAAATATAAAATGAACAGAAGATCAATGCATCTACATAATCACTGCATCCCATTGTCACAGAACATGTGAAGACACCACACCCTCAGCAATCCTAGGTGCCCAAGTAGCAGGACACCAGGGCTAATAGATTGAGAAGTTTATTAGGAAAGTGAACAGTAATAATAACACAAACACACAACCAATAAAATAAAAGGTGAAAAACATACTCCTTCCCTGTCTGTTAAGATGCTGGATGCCGCCAAAGCTGGCTTATCCTGGTTGGTAAGAGTCTTTGCAGACCGCCTGGCCTCCAGAACAAAAAGGCTTTGGTGAAGAAGCCACAGCGTGTTGTCCCAATACAGTTCACAAAATCCCAGGTTACCGAGACATCTCCACATTCTCTTAATATCTACCGAGGTCTCATGTCACCAAGATTCACCCAATATACTCTAAAAGTCTCACTGGGGCTTGCCCTTGTATAGATCCTGGTTTCTATACAAAAACATAGAGCGCCGCTATGACCATCAGGAGTTTACCTTTAACCCCCCGACCAATGCGGAGGGAGATGAGCGGGGCTGACGCTATGAGCTTAGACATGGCCCAAAGGGGACATCCAGACTGGAGGGAGAACAATACTCCAGCTTTGGAGTGTGAGTTCTCGCAGCAGGCAGCCAACCTCCTCCGAAAACCCAACAATGCTCTCAGACAACATAATACACACAATCAATAATGTACTCAACATACCACATACAGTTTAGCATGAGTAATGTCTTTATTCTTAAATCAGGATTAGGGGCTTTAACCCTTACAGAGGGATAGCCATCTGATGGTCAGAGGCAGCAGACGGGCTTAAGCTTTAATTTGTTGTTGCCGCCATCTTGCCTCTTCTGCCACACCCGTCATTTCATAATTATTGGCCAAATTAAATTAACCAATATGCTAATTTAAATTAAATGTTAGAAAAAGTGAAACGAATTACAGGAAGTGGAACCACAACAAAGCTTGTTAATATGTAGAGTTCCCGATCTGCTCATCTTAATAGGAGTCCTTCACATATACTTTGCATATCCTATTAGCATATATCCCACATATATCAGGTGTGCTCTTTTTGAGCACAGGTTTCTCTAAATGTGCTGTTTGAAGGGTGGGTTTGAGAGGATATATAGCTATTTCATATTTCAGGCTCTGGAGGGAGCTAACACCACCTTTAGTTAAGTAATCTGTAAATCCCTGTGATAACTACAGGTACACCTGCCGGTTCTGAGCCATCTTGTGACCATCTCGTGGACACTCTGCTTGATAGTCCACAGCAGGCTGTAATGGGCCATCGGATTAATACAGCGGGGGTCCCTCCGTTTTAATGGGACTCACGGTGTGTGAATCCAACCAGGTTCCACATGTCTGTAAGAGACACGTAGTAAGAGTGGACTGAATCAGTTACTCTACCTGCGCGCCTCTTACAGGCGATCGCGGGGCTTTTATTTTATTTTAATAACATATTATTATAGCAGGAGTCTCCGAAGCTGAAATCAATGTGGTACAGCTCCGGAGACCCTCTTCTACAATACAGGAATACCCCGCATTAACGTACGCAATGGGACCGGAGCATGTATGTAAAGTGAAAATGTACTTAAAGTGAAGCACTACCTTTTCCCCACTTATCGATGCATATACTGTACTGCAATCTTCATATACGTGCATAACTGATGTAAATAACACATTTGTAACAGGCTCTATAGTCTCCCTGCTTGCGCACAGCTTCGATACAGGTAGGGAGCCAGTACTGCTGTTCAGGACGTGCTGACAGGCGCATGCGTGAGCTGCCGTTTTCCTATTGAGCGATATGTACTTACTCGCGAGAGAACTTAAAGTGAGTGTCCTTAAACCGGGGCATGCCTGTAATATGTTATTAAAATAAAATAAAAGCTAGTGACGCTGAAACTGAAGCACAGACACACCGTATGGATACACACAATAGATTTGGTGCTTTCCCTACCACCTCAACCCTATCCACTACAACTTTTTTAGACCCTTCTGGCCCCAATTACGTCACCCCGGGTCAGAAAGACAAGGAGGGGGTAGGCGGCCAATCTGCGGGACAGAACAAAATGGGCATACAAAGAGCAGGGTACCAGGAGACCCTTCAGGAGAGGTCGACGAACACATCACAGGTGATGAATCTATCACAAAAAAATGGTGTTGACAATAAGGTTATCTCCAAAGATTAATCCAATTTCATCTTTGTGAAAATCCTACCATCGTGACATTTTACCATCTACCAAAAGTCCATAAGGATAAAATCCATCCACCAGGAAGACCGATTATGTCTGGTGTGGAAAATTGGAATTCAAACGCTAGTATCTATCTAGACCGATTTCTACGCCCCTTTGTATGGTCTCTCCCGTCATACCTTAAAGATACAAAGGATGCTTTTCTAAGACTAGAGAGCGTAGTGGTTGATACTGACACTCTGCTAGTAGGGATTGATGTAGAAAGTCTTTACACGAGCATTCCACATGAATTTGGAATGAAGGCCATTGCATACTTTGTAAGAGCAAGAGATGAACATTTCTACACTCATAACACCTTTGTCTTACAACTCCTTGATTTTGTCCTTAAGAAAAACTATTTTTTGTTTGACCAAAGAATATATCACCAAATTCGGGGTACAGCCATGGGCCCCACGTGCGCTCCCACCTATGCCAATCTCTATCTAGGTTGGTGGGAGGAGTCCATGGTATTCATGGAGGCTAATGAAGTCTACACTGATCATATCGATCTTTGGTCCAGGTATATAGATGATGTTCTGTTACTATGGAAAGGGACCGAATCTCTACTCAGAGAGTTCATTGATAAATTGAACTGTAACCAACAACAACAACTTTAAATTAGCGTTTGAGGTACATAAACAGCAGATCATTTTTCTTGACCTTACAATTAATAAACAAGATGATGGCAAACTTGAGACGACAATTTGCCGTAAATGTATATCAACCAATAGCCTCCTAATTGCAGACAGTCACCATCCAACACACATGGTGAACAGCATTGCCATCGGTCAATTCCTTCATCTTAGATGAAACTGCTCTAACATCAATGAGTTCAAGACACAAGCAGTGGACATGACCAACCATTTTTGTGAAAGGGGATATAAGAAAAATGTAATCAAAAAGCATATTGGAGAGCTTTAAATACCCTTAGATGTACATTTCTGATTAATAACCAACAGACAAATGACCCCATTACTGATACTATCAGATTTATCAGCACTTTTAATAACCAATGAGGTTCTATCATCCAAATTTTCCAAAAACACTGGCATGTCTTACTGCAAGATAATGACCTATCACAAGTCCTACAGTCAACTCCCAATATGGTATGCCGTCGATTGCGTAACCTCAGGGACCGACTTGTACATAGTAATTTTCCATCCAGATCAGCAAGGACATGGCTTGGTCCAAAACCATGTGGTTCATTTTCCTGTGGCTGCCTTAAGGCTTGCACATCAATTAAGGTAACAAAAGAATTCTAATTCCAAGAATTTGGTGAACCACAAAATCAAGAGCTTCATCAACTGTCTTACAACAGTAGTGGTGTATCTCATTACGTGTCGATGTGGGAAACAATATGTAGGAGACCCACAGAAATTGAAGGTCAGGATATTGGAACATCTTGGCTCTGTCCGTAACAAACTTGAAACTCCAATTGCCAGACATGTAAATGAGATGCACCATGGTGACACTACAGTCCTTCGATTTAGGGGCATAGAACATATACCATGGGGTCCCCGCAAGGGTAACTGGGATCGCAAACTACTGCAGAGTGAATGCAGATGGATCTATACCCTGAAGACACTTATACCTCACGGCATTAACAAGGGCTTCATCTACTCCTCCTTTTTGTAGTACTGGAGAGACGGTAGCTCCAATGTTAGTATCTTGTGCATTAACTAGCATATACTATCACTATCTAGATTTTCTTATATACATTTGGACCCTATACATAGTTATTTCTCTCTATGTCAGCATTTAATTGTTGTGATACCTACTATCACCGAGCACCGTATTTTGCACAATTCAACACCTATATGGCGATTTATTACTGTTTAAACGCACCTATTTCAATACGGTATACACTTCTCTTGTATATAGATCTTTTGTACATATACACTTACTTTTATACACATTATACACTTATTATTATTTTTTATTTTGGGTAGCAGGATCCAGGTATATTCGTG
Source organism: Ascaphus truei (assembly GCA_036426205.1). Taxonomy (NCBI): domain Eukaryota; kingdom Metazoa; phylum Chordata; class Amphibia; order Anura; family Ascaphidae; genus Ascaphus; species Ascaphus truei. The sequence goes on from CM071570.1 coordinate 62,232,440, forward strand.
AAACTTAATGTTTAGAGGATCTGTTTTGACTCTTTTGGGCGGACTCAACAGGTTAGCAGAATCCTACACTACTGTTCTTTCACCAGGTCACCTGACCTCATAGATAATCATAGTATTGAGTACACTTGGGCGCACTGCCCCATTTATATCACCCATACCTTACACTAGGAATTTCTTTATATATGTATACAGACAATTAGGGAGAAATGGGAGTCCCAAGCTCCCTAGCGGTGCCACTTCAGAAAAATCCAGCAAACACAGGAGTGTAAATAGTATCAGCTTGTTATGACTTCTCAGAGACTGTCCCATATGTGGAATTTAACCCCTTGTCACACATTCATAATACAGTGAAAGAGTCTCCCCAATAGCCTCTGTCCCGAGGAATAACTTGTATGGGGTAGGCTCACATAATGAAACGAACTCACTGTTTTAGTGTGCGAGGGCTCCTGGACGTCAGCGCGCTCCAACCGGGGTAGGTATAAGTTGAGATTGGAAGAAATAAGTCTGGCGGTGCAACTGCTCTTGAGAAGAAACTGCAGACCGGGGCTTCTCACTGGACAAAAAGCTTTATTGGCACATAGCAGCCGAAGAACTTGAAAAAGACCTACTAAGGTCGAAACGGTGGTTGTGTATGGCGCAATAAATTTGATACTTTTGCAAATCCGTGGAACGCTAGATCTTTCCTTTTCACAGTTCAAGCTTGGATATTTGTGACAGGTATCCCTTTGAATCAGCAGCACCGGTAATACTGTTTTGTTTTTTGACTAATGGTGTGCAGCATATCACTGTTAATTTGCCTATTCAGTGAAGGCATCTTCCCCATGCCGGGGAGGAGTTCAGCTCCATTGAGATTGTGTAGAAACTATATTTCAGTACACCTTTTGAGCACCAGAAATCTCCTGCTCGGATTTCACCCACAGACTGGCTGATATTATTTCATGTTTGTGAAAAAAAATACTGTTTCACTGTATCATGACACTGAGCATCTCTACACCATGGAAGCCTTTGATTATTTTCATGAACTAAATGAAAATGTAAGTTATCCAATAGAGACTTTTGTCAAGTCTGTCTTGTGTTGGCCTCATGCATTCATATTATGGGGCCCATGTATTCATATTATGGGTCATTCTCTTAGTTAAAACTGAAATGCGTAGTCAGAATTGTTACAGGTATATATTGCATTGTGTTAATATTTGGAGCAAAGTAGAGGAACCGAAAAAAATATAATTTAAGCATTTTCTTTACAGTGGTTTATTATATATGTTTTTTTATAGCATGTCATAGCTTTTAAAAGCAACATATACATGTCACTGTGGATCATACTTTTTGTATTAAAAGGAGACCTTTCTTAGATAAATTCTATTTTATTTTATCTAATCTTTATGTTTTGTCATGTCCTTGAAACTATACGTTGCGTCTTCTGGTCTCTGGGTGTTTTTTTCTTCCAACAGCTGCACACTCTTTACCAAACTGCAAGACATGTTCCAGACAGGAAGAAAGAGCTACGTAATTGCATTTTTTGTTATATATTATATTTAGGGCAAAAGGGGCTCATGAGAACTTTATTTTCCTTAAATGAAAGCGCAAATCCCAAGCCCATGTTGTTCGTTGCCATACACTAGAGTAAGCATATGAACTAGTTTCTGTCCCACATCGATAGTTCTAAGCAGAGAATCTAGGTCATAGTTTGCCCTTCGAAGACAGTGTAAAAATATTTAACTTCTTTTAACAGCAGAAGGGGCTGGCACCTAATTACAGAGTTATGTATGAATACAAAATAAGTTATGGTTAGTAAAAAGTTACAAAAACCCTCCAGCGTACAGCAAATAAAAATGCCAGTTGTGAGTACATTTACATGTCTAAGACAGGCCTGCAGCCCTGTCTTTCCCCGTTATCTCTTAGTATACATTGCTTCCACTGCAGCCAGGGATTCTGGGTATTGACATGCAAAAGAGCACAAGCTGACAGCTATTTCAAACCTTTTGGGTCTCATCAGTGTGAGGTTGGTTACTAGCTTCACACTGCATAACCAGTAACCAAACTCACACTGGTGAGACCCAGAAGGGTGAAACAGCTGTCTGTGAGTAGATTTACTGCCTATGCACTTCTTTAACCCCGGCTGCGCTGAAAAAAAGCTGTGTAATACGGTGGGCATGCAGTAAGCCAATAAAGATCAATGGACAAGAAGCAGAAAGTGGCACACTGTGAGTGCTCATTTGCATGTCATTACCCAGAATCCCTGGCTGCAGGGGAAGCATTGATGCTAAGTGATCATAGGGAAATAATTCTACTCACTCCAGCTAATACTATGGTTTCCATTATTGGTGATATAAATACTCTCTTAAAAAGGGGGATAAATCCTTTGAAAATAACACTTGTGTATATATATTTATCAGCCCAAAGCGCTCATCACATATGTGGAGAATGTTAAAACCACATTTTATTTTTTTAAGTCCAAATATTACAAAATATGATTCCCCGCAAGCAACATATACATATCTGAAGTCCTAATTGAACTCAGTCCGATTATGAGGAGGCAGCTCTCTTCTCATTGGATACAACCCCAAATGTCCAAGCAGCACTAAAGAGAAAAAGAAGAAAGAGAAAAGAGCGCAAACCCTCCTGGTGAAGTACGTCTTTTACTGAATACCAGAATAAAGGCTTAAAAACACTCCGAGACATCCATAAATGTAAAGCACATAGTCTGTAGCAATACTCTGTGGGCAAACATGGGGCTGGCGTCGGCGCCTGCGCTGCTCCGTTGGGTCTCCTCTGGTCTCCTTGATCCAATCCTTTGGTGGGTACTGCGCACTTCCGCACCACGTAATATATACCTTCAGTGTAGAGTTTTATATAACTAGTATGTATGTATAATATACAGCTTACATGTAGCTGAGGTGGATGAAAAAACAAGTGACGCCGCGGTCACGGCTCCTCCAAACAGCCAAAACGCATGTAGAAAAATAAAAAACTTTATTAATTCAACAAGTGAACAACAGCCATAGTCAAACCTATGACACGTTTCGTCCGGGTTACTTTGATAAAGTCCGTAACCCGGACGAAAAGCGTCAAGGTTGACTATGGCGTGTTCACTTGTTGAATTAATAAAGTTTTTATTTTTTACATGCGTTTTGGTGTTTGGAGGAGCCTGGACCGCGGCGTCACTTGTTTTTTTCATCACCTCTTCATTTCCGGCTGGAGCACGCGAGGACATCACCACACAGCAGACCGCTGGGCAACTCTAAACCAGCTTATTGGCAGATCACTAAGGAGTCGTGAGTACTGACCGCTGGGTTTATTCGTGACACAGGGGCGTGGGTGGCTATACATACCGGTTTATAGGGATCTACTTTTGGGCATTTCCCTGGACGTGCTCGCTGGTATTTCCCCCGAGTCTTGGCCCCCCGCCCTGCATTAGTCTATACGGATATATCCTTGTTGCTTATTGCTTTCATACTTGAAGGATGTCTACCTCCTGCCACCACAGACTTACATAATCATACCACCACGGTTTTGGTAGCCACAGTATCCAAAGGGGTTCACCCCCCTAATCCTGTCTACATGTAGCTGAGACATATTATCACGAACACTGTGGTAGTTTGAAGTATCTCTGTGATATAGAGGTTTATTCTCCGTATTGTGGGACCCGGTTAGGTCCTAGTCCGGCATCAAGTGTGTGTGTGTGTGTGTGTGTATATTTCTAATTCATCTGTTTTGTGTGGTAAGATCTGTGTACTCCTTGGAATTGTTTGTGGGGTTATTTGTATTTGGAGTTACGTGATCAAATCTGTGTTATTTCTAGTTGTTTACCCAGCCAGTGTTATTTAGTTAAATGCCCCGGGATCAGTTCTGTCTGACTCTGTTTTAGTTCTTCCTAATTAAATATCCTGTGATCAGTCTTTGATTTCTAGTTGCTTTCCATGTAATCATAGATAGCTGTTTTGTGTTATTTCTGGCTATTTGCCCCGTACTCATCCATCTGTGGGTTATACACTATGATCTGATATTCAGTGTCATAGTGTGACACAGCAGCAGACTCCATGCCCAAAATAACACAGATGCTCTTCATTATTCTCTCCTTAAGCACATGTCCCTAAAATCTCTGCAGCATTTTTATTGTTTCTGCCTTTGGAAAAATATATGGAATGGGCCATATATCCAGGAGAGCTGGGCAATTATATTCCTTTATGCAGCTCCTCTGGTACTGAAAGTGTTACCACAACAATATTGGTACTAGGTACTTTCTAGTAGCATACTACACTAAAGAAAGTATCTTATTAATACACACACATTATATATATTGGGGTTTTGTAGTAGAGTACTGTGTCTGTGTAAAGCGCACAGTGGGCAAGGTTATGCAGCGACACACTGGTACGTCGAACCATTTCCAGCATGGACCCTTGATACCAAGGATTTATTTCCCTCATTCCCGTCATTCCTGGGCCTTCTGGCTAAAGGGGGACGACATTTTTTAGCCCAGCCCATTAGGGCTGGGGTGCTCCGGCACGAGCCAAGCACTACGGCTGGTCACCGTCCCTCTTTGGAGGGAAAACGACAAAGACTTGGACTTTCTGGCGGGCCTTTTGGCCAAAGGGAGGAAGAGATGGACGTTCCGAATCCTGCCGGAGGACGGCGTCAAAGAGCCCTAGGAGCTTCCTAGCCATCAGGCTGAAGATCTTTGGGAGGAGTAACAGGACTTGTTCAACTTCGGGAGGACATTCTCAAGGAGAAGCACCCAAGCCGCTGATGCGGCTTGAGTTCAAGGGGTAGGGAAAAAAAACCTGTCTGTGAGTAAATTTACTGGCTATGCATCTTAACCTAGGCTGTGCTGAAAGCTGTATAATGCAGTGAGCATACGTTTATAAAGGTTCCACATAAAATGGATTTGTGGCCAAAGGTGACACTGTGTGCTCATTTGCATGTCATTTCCCAGAATACCTTGCTGCAGTGGAAGCACTGTATGCTAGGTAATAATGGCGAAAAGCTAAATGGCGAAAGTGGCGTAGCTAGACATGGGCGTGCCCCCGGGCAAAAAAATTCAGGGCCCCATTAATATTAATACTGACTGGTTTTTTTCACCCTCCCCATCCTCTCTCAGCTCTGCTCTCCCCCCCCTCCCCCCCCGCAGCTCAGCTCTCTCTCCCCCTTAGCTCTCTCCCCAGCTCAGCTCTTCTCCCCCAACTCAGCTCTCTCTCTCCCCCAGCTCAGCTCTCTCGCATCCCCCTCCAGTTCTCTGCTTTTCCCCCAGCTCCTCTTTCCCGCGCACCCCCCCCAGCTTCAGCTCCCTCTCTCCTCCCCCGGAGCTCAGCTCACTCACTCCACCCCCATCTCTCATCTCCCCTTTGCCCCCGCCATCTCTCTCCCCTCAGCTCTATCTCTCCCCCCAGCTCAGCTTTCTCTCTTCCTCCCCCCAGCTCAGCTTTATCTCTCCCCCCATCTCAGCTCTCTCTCCCCCCCAGCTCAGCTCTCTCTCCCCCCCAGTTCAGCTCTCTCCCACTCAGCTCTCTCTCCCCCAGCCCAGATCTCTCCCCATCTCCGCTCTCTCTGCTTCAGCTCTCTCTCTCTGCTTCAGCTCTCTGCTTTAGATCTCTCTCTGCTTCAGCTCTCTCTCTGCATCAGCTCTCTCTGCTTCAGCTCTCTAGATCTGCTTCAGCTCTCTCTCTGCATCAGCTCTCTCTGCTTCAGCTCTCTGTCTCTGCTTCAGCTCTCTCTCTGTGCTTCAGCTCTCTCTCTGCTGCAGCTCTCTGTCTCTCTCTGCTTCAGCTCTCTCTCGCTCTCTGCTTCAGATCTCTCTCTGCTTCAGCTTTCTCTCTCTGCTTCAGATCTCTCTCTCTCTGCTTCAGCGCTCTCTCTGCTTCAGCTCTCTCTGCTTCAGCTCTCTCTCTCCCATGCCTACCTTTGTCGGGAGATGATCAGAAGAGGATCGTCCCCCTCTGCCTCTAGTATTGATTAGAATACTGGCATATCCATTAACACAGGGGGGGGGGGCGCCGCCACATACCATCTCCCCCCGCCTACCGCCTGTCTCTACGGAGGGGGGGATTAAGAGAGCGGCCGACAAAGAGCACGGGCCCCGAGCTTTGAACGGGCTATAGCTACGTCTCTGTGCAGACCTGTCTAAGACATGTGAATGCGCTCTCAAGTGATATTTTTATAGGCTAAATGCTTTACGGTGGAGGGTTTTTCGTCAGCTTTTTCACCCACCATAACTTATCTAATATATATATATATATATATATATATATATACATTGGATCAGACAGCTAAAATGATTACCAAGGCGCACTTGTAACTGTCACCTGCGGTGGGTATAATTACAGGCTTCTGCTCCAAGAACTCCCACATCATAAGGCAATAAAAGTGACCTGCTGCTTGCCAAGTTCAGGCAGTCAATGGAGAATGTTCATCAACCGAAGAAGAGAGCCCGCAAGGATCAGCCAGGGAGACTAATAAAAGGGAAAACAAATGACAATAAAGCTTGGGAACGCACAGAATAAGGCAGTATTCAGTTAGTCAGAAATGTAGGTGCCGACTTGAGCAGCTTGTTGTTAACCACACAAGCTAACATAAAGAAAGCCCTTATGATACAGTATGTATGTATATCTTTATTTATATAGCGCCATTAATGTACATAGCGCTTCACAGCAGTAATACACGTGACGTAATCATATAAATACCAAATAATACAAATAACACATGACGGGAAGAAGTGCCTCAGACATAAAAGTGACATTTAGAAAAAGGAGACCCTGCCCCTAAGAGCTTACAATCTAATTACAGTAGGCAGACTAGGATATCTCTTAATCGCCCAATGATTTGCGCCGGCATAAGGAGATATTCAATACTTTGAAAGTGGACACAAAAAGATATATTTTTCGCTGCGAGTAATGGAATCCCCCTCCCATGATTTAAATGGCTGTCGTGTAGTATTGATTCTTTGATGCAAACTGGTTATTGGGTCACAGAGTACAGGAATGTCTGGTGTCAGGTAAAGCACCGAGTGGGTTGGGATGCACACCTCTGGGAACTGGAAAATCAGGACACATGGAGCGCTCATGTTGCTGCAAGCTGTTTGCATATACAGTTGTTGCAGACTGCATGTCATCCACAATGAAACAATACAATGTGGCACAACAGCCACAACCCGTCTTGATTAGTGTTGAGGTTTAAAGTAGCAAAACCTGAAATCATATGGGGGTTTTTTTAAATAAATAAATCAGTTCTGTAGTATTAGATAATAGTGACTGTTTTTTTTTTTTTTTTTAAATTCTGCTTTTAATGCCATTTTTAATTCATTTTATAGCATCCTTTGATTTCTATAACAGGTTTTAGCCCACCTCCCAAGTAGTGCAAGATTTTTGCAACACTTTCCTGGTTGTGATCATATGTTGCCAATGTTCCCAGCTGTTTGAGTTGTAAACTGGAACAATAGATACTGTTACCTTAGTAATATCAGGATAGACTGTAGCTGCTGAGTTACACTGACTGAAGGATGGATTGAAACTGTATGGCAGCCATTTCCTTAGGCACACTATCAGGATTTGTACAGATTTATAACAGGCGCACCAAACGATTGCCACTTTACGTAGGGATGTAGAATGATACATTGTCACATGCTTCACATATATACAAACAAGAAGGAAAAAAAAGGTGCAAAGTAGTATTGCTGATTTAATACAAAACACCATGATGGTGTATAAAACCACACGACATCAACACGAATCAAGACTGGTTGTGCCACATTGTATTCTGTCATTGTGTTATATGTAACGCGTAGCTGACCACAAACGAAGCGCGACCGCGGTGCTGAGGTAGGGAATTGAGAAACGCCAACCCACAGCCACGCGGGCGCACCTAAGATGTAGATTAGTCTTGCAAGCTGGGTCAGTAGTATGGAAGGTAGAGTAGTCATACTTGCCAGGTCAGGATTGGAGAGTAGCGGATCGTTGGGGTACTTTGCCAAGGTCAGAGTTGTAGAGATCAGGATGATCGTACGTAGCCGGGTCAGAGTTGGAGAGGTGCGTGGTCCAGTGAACGAAGCAGGGTCAGACAGCAGGGAGATCAGGAACCAGGCAGGCAAGGCACAAGGCAGGAGCAAGGTCAGAATGCAGCAAGGTACGGCGTCACACACTAGGTTATGCTCAGCAATGAGAGTCTGGGCGGAGCAGGTATTTAAGGAAACTCCCTCCAATGGGAAGTGGGTCGGGACGAGATGGTACGCACGGATAGGCTGCTTGGTCGCGCAGGTGCGCCCTATTGTGCAGCCCGATTAGGTCTGGGGGCGGAGCTACGTCCCGTGCGCGTCACTGACGTCGGAAGGTGGCGATCCAATCGGCGCCACTCGCACACCGCGCATGCCCATCATCCAAATGGGAACGGAGCCAGATCCAGGGGATACTGGTCTTGGGCACGTCACTGACGTCAAGGGGTGGCAACTCGAGCGCGCGCCACTTGCGCACCACGCATGTCCGTCTTCGGAGCGGGGGGGCGGAGACTGGAAGCGGATCTGGAGAGGCAAGCTGATCGCGCGCGCATAGTGGAACCGCCGTGGGGCCGCAACTCTTGGGTTCCAGATGTGAAAGGCTGAGGAGGTGAGTTCCAGCCATCAGGATGGTGAATCCTCACGGTATACTGTAATACACCATATGCAATTTTTAGTTGATAAAATTAATAAACTCATCTCCTTTACTAGGAGCCCCTTTCATCCTCTGCAGAACTCTTTCACAGTACTGATGATACATTCCACCCACCAGACTCAACTTCCCCTTCCAGTCTGGGCTCATTCAACAGCAGCATCTCTACAGGTAAATTATGTTCCTGCCAGATAACACCTTTCTTAATCCTTTAGAGTGAAGTCCACACCCTTGTTTCTATAATCCCAGTATACTGCAAAGATTCGCCTCCTGCCACTATGTGAGTCGACTGCAGGGAACACTCCTTCACTTTTCCCATATCCCAAATAAATCTGCACTCCTCACCAAAGATCCCTGAGCAGTCTCCCTGCTTGTGAGAATCATTGATGGCTCTCCCCTATTCGTCAAGATTGCCAGACTTTCTGCAGGAAGGTAATTTATTTGTCTGGTCACAGACTGGCTTTAATAATCATGTCACCCTTAGAATGTGAAAGTGTTTCATTTAGTTGTTGTGCTTTTTGCAGTTAGACCTTTGGGAATAGTTTAGGGATCGGTATACCAAAATATGACATAGATTTGGAAACTGCACTTAAATAGGCCTTAAGTATAATAGCTTGTTCAATAGGTTCACAACGTATGTTATCTGGAGTTACAGTACCTAAAAAATATATATATATTTATATAATCATATATATTTCCTTTCCCTATGCCTTAGGAATTTACACAGGCCACTGTGCTGCTGTATCTGTTGCTCACAGGAGGCCTAAGCCTCCACCTCTGGGAGCCTGGGGTGAGCTCTTTCCCCTTGCGTGCAGTGCCTCCACCTATGAGAGATCCCTGCGTTGGCGGGATAACCCCACACAGGAAACAACAATAATGAGTAATACACCACACAATGTATATATCTAAGGTTTACTGTACACACTACTAACACATATAACAGATAATATCTGTACTCCAGTATAACCCCAATTTCCTGACACTTGATGGTTCCCCCAAAATACTGAGGGTGCTGTGGCATCAATACCCAATGTGTCGTGTCCCAGCAAATCCCACCCAAATGTGAGGTAGCGCTACCCCCTGTGGATGTAGGTGCACGTTGGGTACTTGCCTGAGCACCCCAGTATACAGGTGCTGCTTGTCGCGATGGGGTGGAGCGGGTCCCACGTAGCAGGGCCTCCAAAATAAATCCCCTCTCTCTTAAGGGTGCTGATCCGCCTTGTGGTATGAGCTCCAGCCGAAGTCTCTGGCTCCTGTGAACAAGAAAATAAGTGCGCAACCCAAAAGACAGCTTAATTGTGTTAAAAGACAGTGTCTAACAGTGAAACAACAGTAATACAAATAATTAACCCCGAAATATCGTGATTGGCTATGCACACGATATTAGGCACAACCCTACTGTGGAAGTAAAAAATATATATTAAACCATACAAAACCATTGGTATATGGCGTATGCTGCTATAATTAAAGAGTGGCTCGGCACTCCCACGAACTAGAGATAAAAGACAAGAAAAAAGCGGAAAACGCAAATAGTGAAGTATATCAAAAATTGTTTAGTTTAAAAGAAGGTAAGTATTCTGCGAACATCAATATAAAAGAACATTCGCATGTACGTGTATCAATACACGAATTTACCACACAGCTGACATCACGGTGGATATTAGAAGGATATTTCTCTGCTAAGTAGTCTTCCGCAGTTTCCAGATGTCATCTGGGTCCCATGTCACCGCATGGCCGTCCAGTCACCAGCGCAGTAATACAGTTCTAGTATAATGGGAACGTCCCTATCTGGGGCCTTCCCTACAACACTTACTTAGGTTGACTCAGGGCCTGGCTGGGGCCTAAGGGGCAAGTCTAGGCCTAGACCAGGAGGCACAGCTCCCTGGACACTACCTGCTATCTTGCCACCTCCTCCAGCACTGAATCTTTCTGTGTGTGGAGGATATCCTCTTCTTCCTGTCTACGTGAATCCCATTGGCCGAGACGACCCCATGTTGGCAGTCCCTCCCTCTAGGGATTCTGGGACTTGTAGTACCGCATCTGCAGAGCCGTCCTAAGATGGCCACCGCACTCTTAACACTGGCAATGCGCACCTCGCCACACTGCGCATGCACAATTACTCAAAATGGCCGACCCACTTCCCAATCGCGCTGAGCTCCGGCCAACTAACCTACATTTTCCTCGCACCGGAGGCAGGGTAAGGGGACTCGGCTACATACATACACATATACATACACACATATATATATATATATAAACAAATTTCAGCTTGCACGCAATGTACTAAAAAACATCAACAGGTGCCAGTCTCTAATAATAATAATAATAGAACAACATTACCATTCTCACGCCCGGTAAAGGAAGACTGCACTCAGATCAGTATAGGCAAAAAATATAGTTTTATATTTATATATTATATATATATATATATATATATGTAGCCATGTGTAAAAATGTTGTACATCTCTTTCTCATGCTGGCAGTAAGCCTGGTAAGTATGCAGGGTTGCCAGCAACAATCATGGAGGTTTGCCCTCAAACCCTGGTGAGGTGTCACATGTAACAAAGGAAGTGACAACATGCTTTGTGTCCACTGTTAGTGACACAGAGGTGGGTTTGTTTCTGGAGGTTATATAAGACACAGAAATGCCAAAAGTTAGGAGTTCTGTTTTGTTCTAGTGGTGTTAACCAGGAGTGTCTGCAGCAGTTCGAGGCTGTCGGAGTCAAGTGCAAGCTAACTACACACTGTGACCAGGGACCTGGCACAGATGGGGATCTCCCTTAGGGGAGAGGTGAACCAACTCTATTAAGAGAGGAGGAACCTTCTGAAGGGGGGTACCTCAACAAGATGAGCGGCTAAGCACGACCGCTATGAGGGGCAGTCTGCCTATGGAGATGACATTAAAGATGCCCTGGTTCAAAAGATCCCTTCTGTGTGAGAGTGAAGTTATTCCACAGAAGGATGCCCCAAGAAGGAGTTCCCCATCAGATACTTCCCCTGCAGCCGCAGAGATCCTGATGGGGTGGAGGCGCTGTAACCGAATGTGAGTAGGACTCCAAGCACACTACCTCAGACGCCTGTCATGGTGATATTCCCCATGCCAACCAAGCGGGAGACTCAGGAGTATTGTTGCTAACAGGTGCACCAAACATCACACAGACATGTAATGGGGCCATTAGACCACAGGGGCCAATGTGAGATTGGGTGGGGGCCCGTAAAACCGTTACATATATAACAAAAAAAACACAAAAGGTGCAAATCAGAGACACAGGTGCATGGATATAGAACACCTGAAGGATAAATACGTGAACAAGTCCTATATTCGAATTCCACAACGAGATGTACCTATAGATGAAAAAGATACCAACATGGTGAAGTACGTTTATAAGTAAAATTATTGTGCAAGCAACAGAGGCTACTTACAATGTAGCAGAAATAACAGGCACATCAGTGAAATGCTTTCAGATCGCTGCATCAAAGGGGCTGATAATCTCAGGAACCGCTCACTCCGTCTATGTGCTCGGACGCAGAAGCTTCACTGCTCAGCTGTAATCAACAGTTACTTATAAACGTACTTCACCATATTGGTATCTTTTTCATCTATAGGTACATCTCGTTGTGGAATTCGAATATAGGACTTGTTCACGTATTTATCCTTCAGGTGATATATATCCATGCACCTGTGTCTCCGATTTGCGCCTTCTCTACTTTGTATTTTCCTTGGGGTGGTGTACACCCATTACATTGTGGCAGCACTCATAGACATCATTGCAACACTATTTTAAATCAGTTTTGCGCACCGTATACTTTTTCTTCTTAGAGATATATTTTTTACCACATGACAAATGGCAGAACTGGACAAGAACTGTCAGAAATTGTGTATAAAGATGTATTTTCTTGGGGCAAGTAACATGTCAGGAAAGTACATTGGAGCACATGTAATCATATCTCAATGGCAACCACTGGCATTATTTGTGCACTGTAGAAATCTTGTTACCGAAGAAGCCATGGAAGCTGTAATGGTTATTCGGCATGCTGCTGGGGCCCGTCACTGCTTTCTCTAAACAGGCAACTAAACTTGCAAACTTTCTAGCAAATGTATCGCTAGAAGGTTCTGCTATACATCTGCGTTCAACAACGGTTTTGTGTTGTGGCCCAGCTTTAAGAGCAGCGCTACAAAACTTAAAAGGCATATTGGCAGTCAGGACAGAATTCCAGGAAGAAAGTCATGGAGAACCAGAAAGAATAGCACATGGTCAACACGAAAATCTCGTGGCAGCGTTGTCATAAGTGTGCAAATGTCCTTTCAAGGGCTTAAAATTCTTGAGAGCCTAAATCAAGCTGTGCAATTAAGACAGAGTCCAGTAGCTGTTATGATCCCGGCAATATATAATACATTTTCTAACTCTGCAGACTAATGGACAGTTTCAGGAACTTTACCTTGAAACTCTCACAATTTGTCAGGTATTAAACCAAGATCAACCACAATTATCTCGCCAGTGCAAATCTACTTCTGCTCATGCTTGGGGTTCAGCAGAAGAATATTACAGAGCACAGTATTTTCTGCTTAACAACACTGCCATACATGCTCTCAAAAGAGTTATGATCAACCTGGTTTGTTTTTGTACTCTCAATTTGAAGCGATTTTCTTCGAGGATAAGGAACAGAAGGACATTGTGGCATTAACTTGCAAATATTCAGCTCTCAATGTTCAAGCAACAAGGTGCTATGCTAAACCTGTGGAAGAAACTTGTGTGTTTGGATTCTGCAATAGGAAAGGTGTTTAACGAAATTGAAACACGTGAGCCGTCTTCTCGCCATAACTTGCACAATGCCGAACCTGAAAGGTAATGTTCCTGCCATCGCAGGTGGATTACATACCTGTGCAACTCCGTGACACAAGAGAGGCTTAATAACTTGGCTATTCTTAACGTGCATCAAGAAGAATTGGATATGATTGACTTTGTCAGTGAAGCAAAGACGTGTGGATAAGTGCCCTACTCGCAGTACCACGTTTCCATGTTTGATTCCTGGGACAGATAGATGATGGTGCTGTGTTTGCCCTTAGAGTAGACAGAGATAAAAGGCTTTTAATTAAGAAAAACAAAACAAAAGTAAAAGTGATACTTTTAATGGTCAACTAATGTTTAAAAAGAGTATTTGATTTCCGTACCACTCAGGTTCCTTCTTCGGGCTTTTTATAATAGCAGCTGATACAGTGTGTATATATATATATATAGTGTGACCCATGTGTGTGTATATATATAGATATGATATATGTGTGTGTATAATATAAATATATATATTATATATATATATATATATAATATATAATATATATATATATATACATACATACATACATACATACATACATACATACATACACAGGGCACAATCCATGAAGAACCTGGAACTGAATATGATGAAAAATAGTGCCATGCAAATGGTTAGCGCCACTTAGGCCCGTTCTATAGTGCCGGGCGCGCGTGGAATTTTAGTTGGCTGACGTCAGTCAGCCTTTCTATAATGGCACCGCGTGCGCGCACGGCAAGGAGAGTAGAACCGGACGACAGGGGGAAGAAGAAAAAAAGAAAGAAATCGCGCTGCTACCGCCGCTGAAAATGTAAGTATATGAGTGTATATGAGTGTATATGAGTGGGTATGTGTGTGTATGTATGTACAACGTATTAACACACACACACACACACACACACACACACACACATATATATATACACATACATACAGATGCATACACATACACACACACACACACATATATATATATATACACATATATACACATGCATACACATACACACACACACACATATATATATATATATATACACATATATACACATACATACACATGCATACACATGCATACACATACACACACACAGTCGCGCATAGTATATACACAAAACGTGTGCGGCACAGGCACGCGAGCGCATGGCCGCACACACTATATAACAGCCCTTAGTAATGCAAGAAGTAAATTCAAGGGAGTTATACAGTTGCCAAGCGGAAGTGAAGTATCTGACTATTTAGTGCAAGGAGTCCCTCAGAAGTTTTGTGTCTGATAGAGAAAATACATTAAAAAAATCTAAAAATGGAATGACAGAATAATCACAGGATTATATGACATGAATTCCTTATCCTGGGTTAAGCCTGCCTGTACAATGCCACATTTTTGCATGAGTTTATATTCCTACGTTTTTCGATCTCTAGGTCTTGACGTTTCCATTCAATATGAGAACTCTCATCTTTTAATGTTGTGACTGGTGCTACAGAAGTGTTTCCCCACTGGTGTGTCTGTTTCTTTTCTTGTTGATAGCGTGGCAATGCATATTTATCCCTTTTCTCGTGGTCTGTCCTGTTTCACCTACGTAAGGACCCGTGTTAGGTCATTTCATGCAAGTAATGAGAGACACAAGACAGGGAGCAGAAGGAGCGCGCAAGGAAGCAGAGCGAGAGATGGAGATGGAAGAGGAGTAGAGAGAGAGAGAGGTAGAGAAAGAAAGTAAAGAGAGAGACCACCAAACTCTGCCGCAAAGCACAAGCTGTACTACCGCCTCCCCCACCATGAGAACACACCACCACACCCCGGCACCTAGCACAGGCAGTACCAAAGCCTCTCTCAATCAATCCACCAAGTGGAAGCGGGGGAGAGCTCGCATTCTCCCCCACCAAACCGATCTCCAGTGCATTGGTCTGGCAAGGTCCTTTCGCTGCTGTGACAAAAACATTTAAACATGATTACCAAACCCCCAGCATTTCTTTTTTTTACTTTTGAATTATTTTAAACATTGCCATTTATCAAGGATTACATACATACAAAGGAAGTAGCATGCTTGCAATAGGCTCCTGCTTCCACAAAAGCATTAGATTGCCACGGTCTACCTTACTTTGAATCCATTATTTTAACGGCAGGCGGTAGGGTGTTACCACTTGCTGAGATCCAGAAACGCTAAAATATTTCACTTCCTCACGTTTCATTTCCGCCTTGTGCTTCACCCCCTCACTTAACTCCATACTTTCCACGTCTCCAGCCCCATCCAATCTACAATGTACTGTATATATCCTTAAAAATAATCCTTATTGGCCTGGCTAGCAGTAATTCACACCCACAGTCATGCTGCCCTTGCTGTAATGGCTTCAGGGCGGTCCATCATGTATGAAAGTATCCTGCTCTCATTTTTCAGATTTCTTATGTATTCCCTCTTCCATGAGAGTTTTCACACCTCTGAGTTTCCTTCTTGCATTACAGAGCGACACCAACCATTTGAACAACACTGTTTTTACACATTATCATTTTCGGTTTCTTCTTCCTGTATTGTGAAATGCCTGAAAAAGGGCCGTGTGTGGTCGTGAAATCTTGCACTATATTTTACGATTGTTCTATTTATTTTTTAATACAAAAACCTTTCTTTTTCTTCGTGCATATGTAGCCCATGTTCCCCCCCCCCCCCCCCCGGTCGCAGATTGGACCTCTAAGGTGTACTGAGGGCTGGCTACATGTGTATGGTGGTGCATACCTGCTTGGAACAGGAGGGCCTGAGTCTCTCGCGTTGGTGTGGGGGATAACAGGGCCAGGCTTCTGGGGTATATGCCTCCATTCTTAAGTGGTTGTGGTGCAGCGCCTCCATTCTCTGGCGAAACCGAGGGGGTAGGTTGGAATCTTCCCAGAGAAAGCCCTGGTCCCAGGGCGAGAGATTCCAGTCTCACACACACAAGTCCTTTGATAAAACAGCAGTGTCTTTATTGTCTCTTAGAAAACCCACAGCAGCAGTTCATTGGCAGCAGTACTTCCCAATGTATGAACAGGGTCTTTTCCTCCACTCCTTCTCCTCCAGGAATGTACCCTGCAGGATGGCCTGGTTGGGGCTGCAATACCCCTGCCTCCACCCAAGGGTAGGCCCTATGGGTGAGGCTAGATATCCCCCCTCACCCCCTCAGCAGGGTGAGGGGCATTGGTCCACGCACTATAGTGCTATCTACTCTACTCAGTCTGGCTGAGTGTCTCCTCTCCTGTCTCCCAGATCATGCTCTCTCTTCTTGCTCCCAGGACAGACAGCCTTCTCTGCTCCTGCACTAGACTGACTTAACACACAGGAGCAGCCCACTAAATAGAGTGCAGCCCTGCCCCTTATGTCAGCAGGACCTCCCCTCTGTCTCAGGCCTGCTACAGAGTCAGGAGCCTACCTCTATCACTCAAGGCAGGGCTTTAAGGGGGAAAAACTCATGATTACTACTGGCGCCTGCCCTTAACAGGACTTCTTCCAGTAGGAGAAAGATATGTAGTCCACTATTTCTTACAGGGGCTACACATATAATTACTTAATTTGCATATTAAGCACTCATTGCTGATGTCCCCAACTTTTTAGGTGAGATTGCCCCCGATAGATATCTGCATGGAGGCGATACCATAGTGTGTCGGAGATATATTAGGAGAATATGTCCCACAACTGGCAGGTCAACAGGAGTTGAGGGCCTGCTAGAAAAAAGAATGGAAAGGTATGAGGAGAACCAGGATTAAGCTATGTTTCGGATATCAAGAGATTGCAGAATCTGAAGGATAACAGAGTGGTCAACAGTATTGAAAGCGGGTAGGGTTGCCAGGTGTCCAGTATTGAACCGGACTGTCCTGTATTTGGACACTGTCCGGTAAAAAAGTTAGAGGTACTTCTGGACATGTATGTGTCCGGTATTACCTCTCTGGACATAGTGACTTGACCGGCTTGGGGGACCATGGGATTTGTCCCGAGCAGGTCTGTTGCTGGGTGGCTAGCCAGCTTCCTCCATCCTGATTGGCTGCTGCTGGGTAATGCGTGGTGTCAGGAGCCTGGGGCCAAGGAGAGGAGGAAACAGCATGGTGATGAGAGAGGTGTGTGGTGTCGACCCCGTCGCACCTTTCCCCATTGTGTCCAGTATTTTTGGAGAAGCCACCTGGCAACCCTAATTTAAGCAGCAGAAGGATCAAGTAGTCAAGTGGATAAAAAATAACCTTGGGATATTGTTTCTGGGAAGAGCCATCTGGAAGTGCAGGGGTTAACCATATGAATAATAGACGACCTAAACAGGATGCCTTGAAGCAGGAAGCATTTGATTTCCTCCTGATTGATCTTGCAGATGTTAATACGAATGTCCTTGAAAGCTGCATTTACCTTATACAAACAAATAAAGTAACACTATTTTCCATGAGATGGCCATTTCCCTGACTTTTTTCTGTAAACGTTGTCGAAGTGCCGTGAGAAAAGAAACAAAAAACAGAATATGCATATTTACATGGTATGCATACGCTTGACTGAATATTCATTGTGTAAAGAGCTGCATAGATAGGGTGTCGTGTATCAAAGTCTTCCAACGGCAAAACTGGAGCAAAAGAACAATGGGGCGGTTTGTGTTGACACATTTACTGCTGTATGTTTGCTCTGGTCTTGCTGGGAGACTTTTATATGTGACCCTCACAGTTGGCCCTATACAAAATAGAGACGTGCAAATGTTTTCAACCCGGCTTTGCAAAATTGTTCACGGTTTGTGGTTTCGTGGAATTTTTGCAAAATTTCCCATTGCTCAAAATGTCAATAATGTTGCCAGAATTTTGCGAAAATCGCACTAAATGAAAGAATAGAAAGGGCCACATAACCATGAACACTGGCTTTTCATGTTTGACCATTTTTCTTGTGAAACTAGACGATTCTCGCTACATTTTTTGTGGGGAAAAAACCCCAGCAAATATCACCCGATCCATGAACTTCAGAGCACATTGTGCGCCTTTCTAATACAAAAATAATAATAATAATAATATGTGATCGATACCAAATGGAGATAGTTGGATAACTAACATATCATACCATGAACGGTTATAAAATATCTACCCAAACAGACAATATAGGAGTGAATATAAATAATGTATTGTTTTGCCACCTATCACATATACCCCTAGATCCCTGTAACTTTTTCCTTGGATATTTTAACATTGGAACGAGAATTCTTCATTGTCCTCAGCCCCTCTGGTCACTGCTGCTTTTCAGCCGGGTGTGACTGCTTTGTTTAGTTCTGATTCATACCTGTGTGCAGTGGCTTCGTTGGTGGCACTTTCACGGCGGGTCGGTGTATTACACCAGCTAATACAAATATTTTATTTGGAGACCAATAGACCTATTGGCATAGGCATCATGTACTGTAATATTTTTGGGATGAGTGCAACATTTGGGGTACCTTTCTGATCCTTCTTGGATCATATCTTGTGCAAAAAGAAAGTACACCCTCTTTGAATTCCATGGTTTAACATATCAGGACATGATAACAATCATCTGTTCCTTAGCAGGTCTTAAAATTAGGTAAATACAACCTCAGATGAACAACAACACATGACATATTACACCGTGTCATGATTTATTTAACAAAAATAAAGCCAAAATGGAGAAGCCATGTGTGAAAAACTAAGTACACCTTATGATTCAATAGCATGTAGAATCACCTTTAGCAGTAATCGTTTTCTGTATGACTTTATCAGTCTCTCACATAGTTGTGGAGGAATTTTGGTCCACTCTTCTTAACAACGTTGCTTCAGTTCATTGAGGTTTGTGGACATTTGTTTATGCACAGCTCTCTTAAGGTCCAGCCACAGCATTTCAATCGGCTTGAGGTCTGGACTTTGACTGGGCCATTGCAACACCTTGATTCTTTTCTTTTTCAGCCATTCTGTTGTAGATTTGCTGGTGTGCTTGGGATCATTGTCCTGTTGCATGATCCAATTTCGGCCAAGCTTTATCTGTCGGACAGATGGCCTCACATTTGACTATATAATACTTTGGTATACAGAGGAGTTCATGGTCGACTCAATAACTGTGAAGTGATAATGTGTGCAACAAAGTGCAAATAGGATGGCGCAGTGAATAAAAAAATAAATAAAAAATTAATATTGTGAATAAAGTGAACGTGAACGAAATTGCAGCTCAAAAACCCTTAAGTGGATGGCTTGCAGATTCCACTTCAATAGCAGCACGTCTCGGGGATCAGGGGAGCGCAGGTATCAATATGTGAAAAAATAAAGGCACAAAATAGTGCAAATATAGTTTTGGATCAAACGATGTGATATATATTATCAGGTGAATGGAGACTCACGTGGCATCAAATAAAATCAGGCATGTCAGAGATCAGAGGCGAATGCTTGACTCTGTAGTGATAGATGATGGATGAATAACTCCACAGCTGGATATCTAATATGATGTTAGCAGCACACACGGCACCTCATCAGTCAGGGTATTAGGGAAAAAAGAGAGGCTTCCATAGCGTAACACGATAATAACAATTTATACACGCAATAAAATTAAAACTTACAGTGACTTAGATCAAAATGGGCACATGAAACAAGCGATATCACCAGCTCCAGTCTCCTCCGTCTCTGGCCTCATGTTCCGGACCGCAGGAGTTGTCTGGATCTGCTAACACACAATTGGCACGACCGGAACGGGGGGGTCCTCTGTATCCTCAGTCCTTGCTGCGCTAGGCACCAGCATCCAAGGCTCTGCACCGGACACACAGCAGGTACGTCTGAAGGCACAGTTTGTATCGTGGGGAGACAACCGGTAGACTTCCGGGCGGCAGCTGATGATGTCACAGGCAGCGACTCTACGCGTTTCACTAAACAGTGTAGCTTCGTCGGGAGTCATGGTGACGCTAAGTGAACCTCTCTTAAATACCCTCAACAGCATAATCTAATTGGCCAGAAATATTACTTAGACTAGGTAAACACCCATAGTCCGCCAAACATGGGGAAGGGGGCGGAAGGTTCAAGTGCGCTCGTGACGTCACCACACTCGTGTTCTCGCGACGTTACACCAGGGGGCCCTACGCATTGACTCTCGAAACGCGTAGGGCTGTATCCACTAAGGCTGCTGAATTACAGAGCAGAGCAGGAGATCCATAGTCTGATCTGTCAGACTGCTGGAGACAGCGCATCGGCCCCTAGCCCGGCCCCCTGGTGTAACGTCGCGAGAACACGAGTGTGGTGACGTCACGAGCGCACGTGACGCGGAAGCAGGAGTAGAGCAGCGCCAAACCCGGGAGGAGGGTGTCTGGAGCTGAGGCTTTCTCCCTCAAGAAGACAGAAACTGAGGCTCTCCCAGCTGGCTGAAACTTTGAAGTGACCTTCTAGATGTGCCTGTAACCTACTTACGTTTTGTAAGTGTTTTTAACCGTTTTTTTTTATATAATTAAATATTACGTATTGCACTATGGGTCTTGCCCCTTTTTTTTCTTCTTTTTTATCCAAAATGTATCTATACCCCATTTCAAAAAATAAAAATGAATATAGATTTTTGGGGTTTTATTAATGTGGACGGACAAAAAAACTAAATGTGCAATCACCTTTAATATAACGGTTTAAAATCTTGCATCTTGTGAAAAGATGTTCTGCACGTCTCCTGGAGCTCATTATTATAGCATACGAGGTATATTTTTTTATTGATTAACTAATCATAATTACTTTGCAAACAGAGACCAAAGCAAAAAAATAAAAGGCCAATTGTGGCTTTAAAGGACTGACAAGCACGCTTACCACCAAAAGACATTGGGTAAAGATTGTAAGTACTCTCCAAAGCATTTGTTTGCCATGGACATTTTAAGAGTTCTAAATCATATTTAAACATATTTATTCTTGTCCAACAGCAGGGTGCGCAAACTTTTCAGTTCGAACCCCCCTGTCTGCGCTCCCTTCCTGCTCGCGCCCCCCCTCCCCTCCTTACCTGCTCTCGGGCTTCGGCAGCGTCATGTCGCGTTGCCATTTGAACCCGCGTTGTCATGGCGACGCGTCACCGAAGAGCCGGCAGAGAGTAGGTAAGAGAAGTTGCAGAGGCCTCACGCCTCCCCCAGTAATTAATTGAAATGCAACCTCTGCAACTGCCGCGCCCCCCTAGAAAATTCCATGCCCCTGTCCTACAGTATTGCCAGTCAGCCACATTTAACCTATTAGACATGGATACCCTTTAACATTTTAGGTGTTTTAAATAGGAAAACTATACTCGTGCTTGATGGGAGTACTTCAAAGCATTCCCTATGGAAGTCTCATAACCTATGCATCTTACCACACATATTCTGTGTATAACCCATACTCCCCCACCCAATCGCAGATCAGGTCCCCTAAGGTGTTCTGGGGTCTAGCTATTTGTCTCTGTGTGGTGCATACCTGCTGGCAACAGGAGGGCCTGAGTCTCCCGCGATGACATGGGGGAAACCAGGAACAGGTTACTGGGGTGATATACTAGAGACAACATGATATTACCAAAGAGGAAGGAATCACCTGTTGTAACTGGGTCTCTTGATATTCCATTTGTGACTACCTTTAATTCTGTGAGTGTTAAAATTGAGGAAATTTTTAGAAAACATTGGGCAATATTAAATAGGGATGTGTTTTTAGGGGGCCACATCCCACCAGCACCAAAATTCATCTACAGGCGAGCTAAGAATTTTAAAAATACCTTGGCTCCTAGTGATATTTTTCCACCAATCCATAATAGGGATAAGTTATGGCTAAATAAATCTGTAGGTAATTATGCATGTGGTAAGTGCTCTGTTTGCCACTATCTACATAAAGAGAGGAAAACTTTTAAATCATTAGTTAATCATGAGGAGTTTAAAATTGAACAATTTATAAACTGCAATACCACCCATGTGGTTTACTTGATTGAATGTTCCTGCAATATCCAATATGTTGGTCGCACTAAAAGGTGTTTGAAAGTGCGCATCCAGGAACACATTAGGAATAATAAAAATGGTTATGATAAGCACAGTTTGTCTCGGCATTTCTTTGTACACCATAAAAAAGACCCATCTTCCCTTAGATTTAAGGGTATACACACTGTTCCCTTAGGGAGGAGAGGTGGTGATAGAATTAAGAATCTCTCTATCCAAGAAACATTCTGGATTTACAAATTAGAATCCCACACCCCTAAAGGGTTAAATGAGGATGTGGATATATGGTCCCTGTATTGATTCTGTCATTTAAATAATTCATGTCTGCTTCGGAACTAATTCTTGTTTCTTTCTTTCAGATATAAATCTTTGCCATTTGCTATTTTTATGGTTAATTTTAGTATTGTGTTTTATGCAGCTTTTTAAGTATTAAAAATAAAATGTTTTTTTTTTTTTTAGCCAGCTCTGATTTTGCAGCTGTACTGCATTAGCATGTTGCATAGTGATTCGTTGATACTACTAAATTGTTAACCAATCATATGGTTTTGAATGGTATAAACTCTGATACAGATATCATGTGTTTTATTCCCTGAAGAAATGGCTACGAAACGCCGCGTAGGAGAGATACCATTCAACCTATATATTTTTATTATTCCTGTTCCAAGGTGTATTTTATTGTTGTCAAACGGTTTGCTGAACACCGAGTTGATTTCCTCCTCTGCGCATGTGCCGCGCTGTTGCCTGCCTCTGTGGTTGCCAAGCGAGGTCTGAATCATTACTGGCGACGCTGTTACTCAAAGCAGAGCGGCCGCTCTGACGTCACAGAAGGGCCCGCGGGACCACGCCGTCACGCTGCCTGACTGATCGGAAAACACAGTGAGGTCTGCAGAGGAACCTGTGTACTACTTGCGAGCAAAGGACAACCACTCCCCAGGATCCGCTAAGCGCATTGACGCTATTTACAGGACATTGGGACTGTGGCAGAGTCATCAATTATCTGGCATTTCACCTACCTGTAGATGTGGAAAGGAGAGTGAAGCTCTGGTGGTTCCTGGTTGCAGACGCTGGTAACTGCCACTCTGTGGCTCTATGCTTGATTAATCTACCTTGATGTACGCATAACCTTGAAACACCTTATATATAAACATAGTTTATTAAATTTTTCACGATGAGTGTTGTGCGCTTTGTTTGTTTGTTTTTTTTGTTACTAGATTCTAGGGTCTTGGGCTACCCTTTACACAGCAGCAGACGCTCATCTACATTGGTATATATTTATTTACCTTTTCCACATGGTGGGGTGTGTTTTTTTTATTTAAATTGACATCACAATTAACACTTTGTATTAAGTATATATTTTAGTGCGCACTTATTTGTTTTTTCTACTGGGGTGAATGACTTCGTTCTCCTTCAATGGTGCAGCGCCTCCATATGTAGTAAGCCCCAGGGACGTGGGGTGGAATCCCTACCACAGAAATCCCTCCCACAGGGATGCGAGATTCCAGTCTCACACAAGGTTATCTTTAAAACCAGCAGACTCTTTATTCTCTTGGGCAGCAGCAGCAGCCAACAAGTACAGTTGATGCACAGTCCACTAAATGTTCTCCCTTGTCCCTGCCGCCTCTCTGGACCAAAGGGCATCCAGAGTGGGGCTAGCTCTTCCCTCACCCCCTAAGCAGGGTGAGAGGTATTTGGTCCACCTTTAACTCACTAGCTATATCAGCTCTACGCATGAGCTGATCACGTCTCTCCTCACTAACACAATCTCTCACTCTACTGTCAGACTGACAGCCCACACAGACCGACTAAATAGGAAATGCACTGCTCTTTATGATCTCAGCAGGCACCGCCCCTGTGTCTCTTGATTGGACACAGGGTCAGGTGACCTACCTCCACCATTCAGGGCAAGTGCTTGAAGTGGGGGAAACCCATGATAACTCCTGGCAACCTGCCCTTATCAGGAATTATACAAGGAGGAGGATAGAACTATAGCCCCATTTCTTACCAGGGCTACATGTGTAATCGGTAAAGATGGCCTTACAGGAGTCAAACACATGTAGTGTACCTGCTAAGTAGGTACAGTTGGAGGATATGCACGTTCAGTTTCACCCCAGTGGGAGTTCTCTGTTAAAGATCGCCGCCTTCATGTTTCATTCACTGTATCACAAACACATACTGTAATCTAGTATCGCTTTCTAAAGGAAATATTCTCCACCCATAAGACAAAAGAAATTATTATCAGGACATCATCTGAGGCAGCTATGTAACGCTTAGGGATATTGGTCTACATTTTAAAACATGAAATACTGTAAAGTATTAACTTATGTGTGAGAAAACCATGAAGGGGCCGATGTACTAATCATCGCAAGCGACTTTTTTGCACAAAATTGGAGCATGTCAACCCCCATTTCAGTTGTGCCTGAGTGTATGTACTAAGCTCACATTTCTCTATCTGCACCCAAAATAATTTTTTTCATTTGTTTTGCACAATTGACTGCGCTTGGCGTACAGATGTAAATAGCATGTAAAAATATATATATTTCTGTGCACAAAAAAAATATTTTAACTTGCGCCACAATCGTCCGCTGAGTTCAGCTTGACTTAAACCCTATAAAGACTATTAATAGTTTTAGCGCAGCATGAAGTTGCTATATATCCGCCCCCCCCCCCGCCCCCAACACTCTATTTGACGCAGCAGAGAGGTTTCATTACATAGCTTAACAAAACGTCATATTTTCACAGTATGGCTATTAAATATATGACACTAATGTTTGATGTTTATTAATACTAATTCTAGATTAAAAAAAAAAATACCCAATACTATTTTCATTATGATTGTATCAATCAGGTATTCAACATGAGGGATGCAGCAAAAATAATTTCAAAACAACAAATTATGCGCTATATACATGAAGACGTCAAACATTTTTTTTGAAGGTTTGTTTTGCCCTTCAGCTCTAAAAATGTTGATACAAAAGAAATGTTGAATAATATCTGAGTACATTTGGCCTGAAATAATTAGACCACGGGAATACCGTAAAAAAAAATTTTTCTTGTTAATTATAAAGTTATTTAGCATAACATTGTGTGAGTGAATACTCATTAAAAAGAAAATAGTGAAAGGTGGATGCTGTTACTCCAAAAGAGTTGTTTAAAAAAAACAAATCTGCATTAATCAACTTGCCAATCTCCTATGTAATGTAACCCCTTTTGCGTTGCAGGGGCCTTGCTGGATCGGTTAAAACAGCATACTCAGCAACTTTGAATATTGGGTTAGGAGGTTCTATGAGAAACAGATTTCAAATCCATAGATCCCACAAACTCTGTAATTAAGTACCAACCACACATGTGGTGAGCACTGCGTGCTCATTTGCATGTCATTTCCCAGAATCCCTGGCTGCAGTGGAAGCATTGTATGCTAGGAGATAATGTGGAAAGCTGGGTTGCAGACCTTTCTGACGTAACGGGACCTTCCTCAGGGTCATGCAATGGCCAAATGCCCGTGTAGATCCTTATATACCACCACCCAGTGCAACATAAAAAATTCACCAATAACCAAGCACCTAATCATTAAAAACAGCTGTGAACACGTAGCTCATCAAGAAACACACCCACCTGCACAAAAGAGATGACCAATCACACAGCACTGCGATGATAGACTGCCCCCAGCCCCACAGGACGACGTATAATGATCCCTGCGCCCGCGTGTAAGACTAGTGTCCCGACAGCGCCATGGCAACAGCCGGGTGAATAACATAGTCAAATATGAGCACCAATATACAGTGTCTCAAAGGGGACAAATGTGTGCACTGCGCATCCAGAACTGAGCATGCGTGGGGGCACGACCAATAGGGGGAGCGCATGGGGAAAAGGGGGGAGTACACCAACTGCAGGCATCGCTAATCATCCACTATGCATGCGCAAGATCATAGAGCTGGGAGGCAGGGGAGTGCGAAGCGCAAGAAGTGCGCATCACCTAAGATGTACACAATACCCTCTCCTGCTTCTAACTAAATAGTGCTTCTACAATACAGACTTCGTTTTGGCTTTAACCTACAGTGTGCTGTCTCTTATTATCGGACACCCCTTCTTGTAATTATTATCTCTACATTATTTCTATG
Organism: Ascaphus truei; assembly: GCA_036426205.1. Taxonomy (NCBI): domain Eukaryota; kingdom Metazoa; phylum Chordata; class Amphibia; order Anura; family Ascaphidae; genus Ascaphus; species Ascaphus truei. The sequence goes on from CM071570.1 coordinate 62,258,898, forward strand.
GGATAAGCATCTGTGCTTTGCTTCAAGTTTTTTTTGTGTGTCAACTGGCTTCTCTCTATATATTATATATATATATATATATATATATATATGTGTGTGTAAATACAACTGTATGCTCATCTGCATGTCTTAGGCAGGTCTGCAACCCCGCCTTTCCCCATTATCACCCAGCACACAGCACTTCCACTGCAGCAAGGGATTCTGGGAAATGACATGCAAATGAGCACACAGTGCCACTTTTTGCTTCAAAAACCATTTTTAATAATATATATATATTGAAACACAAAGGGGATTCTTCTTTTTTTCTGTGTTAGTTTATATATCTATATATATATATATATATATATAATATGCTTTTAGGGGTCCATGTTAAAATGGATTTAAAGCAAAAGCTAATTTGCATGTAATTTCCCAGAACCCCTGACTGCAGTGGGAGCACTGTATGCTAAGATATTGTGGTGAAAATCAGGGTTGCATACCTGTCTGAGACATGTGACTGTGCTCTCAAGTGATATGTTTACTTGCTGTAATTAAGTACCTAAACTTAATTTCAAAATAGACTTAATAGCACAGACAGGAACAACTCTATGTGATGTTACCGCATCTCTGGCAAGTAATTAGTAAATTCATAAAGCAGGAATGTGTTTATCCATTTATTTGTAAAAGTATGCTTTATTTGTGCGCACTGATTAAAATCTTTGCATATTTACTCACCACCTTTTAGTCCATTTCATTGTAATAACCACTGGAAAACATTAGGAGGTGCCAATACAACTTACAAAATCACTGGGTCTGCCAATCATGTAGAAAAAGACTCCATCTTCAGTTCCTTCTGCAGGGTAATGGAAGTTAACAGTTGTGGCAAGGATGTAAGCTAACGCTTCCTCTGCATTACTCCCAGTAGAACGTGGGGGTGAGGGGGGAGGACAGGTGTGGTCATGGATATATGTACAGTACTTAGTGTAGAGAAAGACATGAAAGGCATAGAGACATGACAAGGATTTATCACAAACTAGCTGATATACCCGGCGTTGCCCGGGATTTATCCCCTTCACAGATGGGTCCCTCCCTCCTTCACAGCTGCGGTCTCCCCTCCTTGCACCCCACATGACTGTCCACCCCACTGCACCCCACAAAACTGCCCCCCCCTGCACCCCACATCACTCTTCCCCCTGCACCCCACATCACTCTCCCCCCTGCACCCCACATCACTCTCCCTCCTGCACCCCACATCACTCTTCCCCCCTGCACCCCACATCACTCTTCCCCCCTGCACCCCACATCACTCTCCACCCCTGCACCCCACATCACTCTCCACCCCCCTGCACCCCACATCACTCTCACCCCCCTGCACCCCACACCACTCTCCACCCCCCTGCACTCCACACTCTCCACCCCCCTGCACCCCACACTCTCCACCCCCCTGCATCCCACATCACTCTCCACCCCCCTGCACCCCATATGACTCTCCACCCCCCCCCTGCACCCCACATCACTCTCCACCCCCCTGCACCCCACATGACTCTCCACCCCCCTGCACCCCACATCACTGTCCACCCCCTGCACCACACATCACTCTCCACCCCCCTGCACCCCTCATCACTGTCCACCCCACATCAATGTCAACCCCTTGCACCCCACATCACTGTCCACCCCCTGCACCCAACATCACTCGGCACCCCCCTGCACCCCACATCACTGTCTGCCCCCTGCACCCACATCACTCGCTACCCCCCTGCACCCCACTTCACTCGTCACCCCCCTGCACCCCACATCTGTCTCTCCCCCCTGAACTTCACATTATTCCCCCCCCTGAACCGCACATCATTGTCGTCCCCCCCATGCATGACCCCCCGTTCCTCGCTAGCAGCGGTTTCGGATGTCCCTCTCCTCGAAATGTAAGGTAAGGGATTCAGGGAGGAGAGGGACTCCGTGGTGTGGTCTGGCCAGCCCCGTCCATCTGCGGCCGTAGTGCAGCATGGAGCGATTGGTGGCCGGGCAGGAGCGAGAGAGGGCCGGGACTCCAGTTGGTCTCCCGCGTGGCGCCGCCTCCCGCCCCCCACAGCGCTGGCTGCAAGCGGGGAAGCCAGGGGGAGAGTGTGCTCGGCAGGAGCGGCTGTTAGTGTTGTGACCGGGGGGAGTTGGGTTTGTGGTGGGGGAGAGGTGAGGCCTGCGCCGAGGAGCGGCGGCTGTTTGTAGTGTGGCCTTGGGGGAGGTGTGTGGGTGTGGGGGGAGAGGTGAGGAGTGTGGGTTCCCCAAGTTAGTAAGGTTCCAACTGCAACTGCGAGATGGTCCTGCAAAGTGAGGTTCCAAATCCAAGTGAGGGCAAGAGGTGCAATGTGAGGGGTGGGGTGAGGGGGGCGGGGGGGGTGCGTCCGTGGCCAATGACACAGGGGGAACACAGGGCCAATCACACAGGGGGAAGAAATACACACACAAACATTATTTCAGTCTTATAGATATAGATTGGCTCAAATTCTACATATCCTATAGCCAGACATTAAAAAAGTTATGGTGAAGTAAAGCAAAGTGACAAAAACCCTCCACCGTACAGAGTACAGTACAGCAAATATAAATACCACTTGTGGTGCATTTACACGTCTCAGACAGGTCTGCAACCCTGTCTTTCCCCATTATCTCTTAGCCAACAGTGGTTCCACGCAGCCAGGGATTCTGGGTAGAACTATAAACTGACCAATAAATACAGATTCAGCAATATTGCAAACAAATGCAACAATGCAAATATTTCTTCTGATTACATATTTATGTAATTGTTATATCTATATAATATAATATATCTATATATATATATATATATCTAAATATCTCTAGTATATACTATTAATATCTATAACAATCCCAAATATGGCATAAGGAAGTGTATATATAATAAGGAAGTGTATGACATGGCATTTTTATTTTAAGAACATGGACGTGCACGGGAACTTTCCTCTAGTTTTGTCTTTGTATCTATTGATATGGAATAAAAAGCATGCCATTAAATGTAATGAGCTTTCAAAATCTCATAGGTTTCTTATTCATATTTACTGTAGAAACATAGTAACACTGGGAAATATATATCCCAATGATGAGTAGGGCCGGAGATCAACTCTGTGTAGGGAGTCTTCAAATGGAGTCTAGAGAGGATTAACAAATTAGCAGGAGGTAAACATGATGGGTGTTGGATGTCAGTAAATAGCAATGGTGTGAAGATGTGTCAGGCTATTATGCTCACACCTTGTCTAAAATGTAGCAGGAAGTGGGTTGCACGTTAGTGGTTACAGTGTGTCATGAATTCAATATCTTGATTTAAACCATTGTTTCCAGAGTTCAGGAGCAGGTTATATTTTCATAACTATGTTCTTCTCTTATTTTGACCACACGTTATATAAGTTATGGTGGGTGAAAAGGTGACAAAAACCCTGCGCCGTACACTCTACGGTGGAGGTTTTTTTGGTCACTTTTTACCCACCATAACGTGTTTAAGGTGCGGTTGAAACCTATTCCAACTTCACACCGCACAGCCGGTATAACCATTCTCCCACTGGTGAGACCCAAAAGTGCTTGTGCACGTCTCTAACCCGGGCTGTGCTGAAAAGCTGTGGAATGCATCAGGCATATGCTTATAGGGGTCCATGTTAACGTGGACATGAAGTAAATGATTTCCCAGAATCCCTTGCTGCAGTGGAAGCACTGTATGCTAAGAGATAATGGTGAAAAGCCGGGTTGCAGACCGGTCTGAGACGTATGAATGTGCTCACAAGTGGTAGCTCTTATTTTGAAAATCAGTGTCTTTTTTAACCCGGTAGCCAGCTCTATAGTATTCTTCTTCTCCCTTAGAACAATGCTGGTTAGGGTACTGTAAGTGTTACAAGAGCAAGGCAGGTGATCAGAAGAACAGCCGCCCCATGTAAGAGCCGAACTCACCAGCAAAAAAGTGAAGTCAAAAACTCTTTACATAAAATAGATACTACTGTACAGCCAGACAAAAAAGAAACCTCATCCCACGTGTTTCACACAACAGCAGCGCTTTCTCAACGAGTGTTAGGCTGGTATATTTGTCTCTCTCATAATTCAGGGTCAGAAACTTCTGGGCGAACCCAATGCACGGTGACGGCCAGTGGTATTGTATACACTCGAACGAAGGTAGGTAAATGTCCCTTTTTAAAACCAAGCCGCAAATATTCACGGCTGCGAAGAACCCCCACATTCGCAGCGCAGTCGAATGTCGGCAAAAAAATTGCTAATCTCTAGCTGTAACCTCACTTGTGCATTTTACATGGACATTTCTGTGACGCGAAGGCCTTAGAAAATAGCTAGCTGTGATGAGTAAATTCCACTGGTGCTTTGGTAAAAATGATGCAAAAACATAGGGTGGATTTACAAACAATCAGGTTTAACTACCATGAAGTCAAATCCCTTACTGGGAAATTGGGAATCCCCTCTGCAGAGTGTTCACAGGGATAATTTCCCACTCTGTGGGTTCTGACCCTTTCACTGCCACACTGGCCAGAAACCCACTGCGATGCATTTCTGGCTTTGCAGTGTGTTGCTGACCACTCATCTTGTGAAGTGGTTAAATGTAACTACACACCCAGGTCCTTGCCATGGAAATACATTTCACCCCATGTAGTAGTCGTTAGATGTACTTGTGCAGTGACATTTCTTTCTTAGGCCTCGGCCATGTTCCCTGCTGGCGTGTGAGGCGCAGGGAAAGCGGGTGCTTTCCCTGGCCTTGTGATTGCTTACCGCACGGACTGTCAGCAGCCGTCAGGGGGCGGGCCGGGGTCGGGCGCGTCACTGGCCGGGGGCGGGCCAGTGACGTCACGGAGCTGGTTCGCCCTCATTGGGCGAACCGCTCACGTGACCGGCCTGTCGCGCCGGCAAGCGGGGGAATTTAAAATTCCCCTAAGACCTGCGCTTCCGCAAGCGCGCGGAAGCGCAGGTGAGCCCCTACTAATGCCACTTTAATTGCGACTGTAGGGGCTCAGTGCTGAGCGGTAAACATGGCCAAGGCCTCACACAGACACTAAAGCCTGTAGATACTGTAATCTACATAGCCCTCAACCATTCAATATTCTCTTTGTTCTTGTAATGCTCGTTTGCTGATTTTAAGGGGTGTTTCATAATTTATGACAAAATGTCTCTAGAATCTCAACATTAACCATCACAATAGACAATAATGTGGAAACTCTAAAATGTTAGGTGTAATCAAAAAAATGCAGACTGACGAACTCTCTATGATGTAGCAATGAGGCTGACGCGGAGGAACAGTTCTGAGCTAAGGAACTCTATTTCAACAGCTGTATTAAACTAAAGCCAAAAATATATACTTGACAATAGATTGTCTCTTAAAAATAAGAAGCTGGAGGATGTCACAGCAAAGTATTAAATGAGATCATGTAGAAGCTGTTTTAGTCGACAGGCAAAGAGAAGATTTTGTATCATCACATATGTTAACACATACTTTTTTTTTTTTTTTTTACATGACTTGTTATCCAGGAAGCATTTCAATATGAAAGGCAGTTAGTGCATGAAAATGGTAACATAAATAACCAATGCGGTGATATTCTTCTAAACAAATGTGCGCAGTTATGGTTTAAGATAAAGAAAAATGTATATTCGACGTAGTGGGGGGGGTTTAAAAACTTTTTTTTAAGTTAAGGAATCTTATAATTATATTGTGAAATTCTGCGGAATCCCAACAGTCTCAGATCAGATGCATTGTAAGGGACCCCGACACTCTTTAATACCACATCTGAGATCAGATGCATTGTAAATAGTTCTGTATTTGGTACAATTTTCACATGACCTGGAAATTGCAGGGAACCCTTTAGGGATGCCCGGAACCCATGTTGAAATACACTGTTCTATATATTAAAGTTTACCACAACAAAATGTGTGCAATAATAACTGCTGCGAATTAAAGTTCTTTGATTTGGTGCTTGTTTTTCTGGGCCAGTATTGCAAATATATCTATACACACTCACACTCACACACACAGTTGACCCACTTCACACCAGAAGCACACACAAACATTGATATGTGAGCTGCTCCATATCCCGCTAACCCAGCGTTTGCCATTAGAGATGCGCCAATGTCTTCAAACTTGCTTTACAAAATTATTCTTATTTTTTTACTTAACATTTCTGTTTTAGCAACATTTCTGTATATGTTCGCAATGCTCAAAATGTCATCAGTTTTTACCAAATTTTGCAAAAATTGTAATATATTAAGGGCCGCATTACCTCGCACATTGATTTTTAATGCTTGTTAAATTTTGTTTTGCGAAGCTTGATGATTTTTGCAAAATAATTTTTTTTTGTCTTGTTCACATGCTTTATTGAAAAAATCACATCTCTCTATTTGCAATCATTTTTCTTTATGGAACCCTTATTTTATTAAAAGCTACTGTAACACTGGTTGGAAACAGAAATTAAATGTACTATTAAATGGTACATTCAGCGTTATCACAGACCGTGCCTAAATGTATTGTCAGTTCCTGTTTTTTGTGATGTGAATTGTAATACACAATTTGTACTAGATACGATATCCAGGGGGAGCATAGGGAAGAAACAAAAACAGATCTAAGTGCAATAGAAAAACGATATGAGGAAAAGAGTTCCTATGAATCTTGGCTCCTGAAGAATGGCTGCTTACAAAATGTAAGAAAAATATCAGCAGTGTTGACAATCAGTCAGTGGTAAGTGTGGCAATCGTCATGGCAGTTCAGGTACTCAAGCGGGTATGTCCCAATTGAAAGAGAGAAGACAAACTTGCATAGCGCAGATCAACCAAGGTATAAAAAACTTTTATCCTAGGTAAAAAATGCACTTACAATATAATGAATAAAAACGGGCATGTAACACTTAGTAAGTGTATAGGAGGATATCATCAGCCAGCTGGCTCACCATCCCAAGACTCTCCGTCTGCCTCCGTCTCTGCCTCTGCTCCTCTGCGTTCCCGCACGGCTCGGCATCTGACGTCAGATCCGGTGTCGTCTGTTGGTGGGGGCTGGACCTTCCGTGACTCCTCACCAGACTGCTCCGTAGAAAGAACTCCCACTCAACGCGTTTCGCTACGTTCTCACGTCTGCTTCGTCAGGAGTTTGAAGTCTTGGGGTTACATTGCATCTCTTTATAGCTTGGTTGCCAATTTATTAATTAATTGATTTAAAGCGCTATGGGAGTTAATATTATATCCTGAATCTATGGCAAAATGGTACAGAAATTTTCGAATGAAGTGCATAAGAGGCAAAGAGCATTTTTCAGAATATAAACAACAGAACTTTGGTTGGTATTTATACATGGAGTAAAAAATTCCTAATACAATTAGTTCTAATAGAGGAAAATCTACAGATAGGTTACATATCTTTAAACAAATTAATTATAAAATAGTTAAAATAAACCATTTCGACCCATTAAACCGGTATGCTTATAGAAAATATATATAAATATCAGGCAGATATTCTAATAGAGGAAGATAGAGCATATGAACATGCACATAATATTATACAAATTAGTTACAAAATGATTGAGCTGGTTAAAACTAATAATTCTCATTAATACTGATACGTGTATGAAAAATTCATATAGGAGACATATAGATGTAAAATATATTTATATATAAAACAAATGGGAAAAAGGGGTTCTAACACTAACACAATTAATTCTTATTGTGTATATTTCCAGGGGTCTTAGGGACTGTGTATCTCATGTGTTAGTGTTAGAACCCCTTTTTTCCATTTGTCCGGTGAGGGGGAACTGCTAGGTTACACAGCCGTAGCGCCACGCGAGTGGGGAGAGGTGGCGGCGGTCGTTTCAGACTGCCGCACATGTGCAGTTGCGGCCGGAGCTGCGGCCATCATTAAATGGCTTCAAAAGCCAACAGAAACTACAATACCCAGAATGCTTTGCAGGAATAGTGAGGCAGCCATCTTGGACTGGCTCCGCACAGACTAAGCGGGACTACGAGCCCCAGAATCCTCGGAGGGGAGGGAGATCAGGTGGGCTGTCCCAGCCAATGGGATTGAAGCAGCCTAAAAGAAACCGGATATCCTCTGGAACAAGGAGCCAGCGTGATCAATCTTGCAGGAGCCAGCAGAAAGGACGGATGCGTCCAGGGAGACAGTACGCCCCTGGACTAGGCCAGAACTCTGCCCCAAGGTCCCAATCCCTCCAAATCCCCAAGGCCCCAATCCCTCCAAAGAGTGGAGCCCTCGCAAAGCCCTAGATAGGGACCCTCCCATTAGAATTGCAACTGCACTACCGTGCCAGTGGATGGACGACGACGTGGCAGGCTGCGACCTGGGACCAGGCTGCACGTGGCAGCACAGGAGAAGGATCATCTGGCTGGAGATTACACCGCGGACCTCACCCAGGAAAAGGTGTGAGGGGAGTTGTTGGAGACCAGGCTGCATGGGAACTAATACAGCATCAACCTACCATCAATATTGCCTGGTCTGGCCTGAGATCAGGAAGGTACCATCGTGCACTATCACATCACAAGGGGGGTAGCGCTACCTCACATTTGGGTGGGACTGCTTGTGTGGACACCAGGATATAGGTGCCCAAGGCAACCTCAGTACTTTGGGGGAAAACCACGCCGAGTGTTGGGTATTGTTATTGCATTATATTATAGTATTGTTATATGTGGTGTTAGTAAATACAAGTTATATGAGAAGGAGTGACGTTTTCCGTGGAAGTCTATACCCATCCGTGGGTGAAGAGGCGGAAAGTAAAGTATATGAGAAGGACTCAGTGAGTAAAGACACTGACTGACACGGAGTTTGAAGCAGGGGAACCTGGTTCAATTCCCAGTGTTGGCTCCTTGTGACCTTGGGAAAGTCACTTTATCTCCCTGTGCCTCAGTCACCAAAAACATAGATTGTAAGCTCTGCGGGGCAAGGACTGTGTCTGCAAAATGTCTCTGTAAAGCGCTGCGTAAAAACTAGCAGCACTATACAAGAACAAATTATTATTTATTATTATATATGTGTAGCCCTTTTTTCCTCGAATGTGAAGGGTCTACTAGTGCTGGCGGTACCTGTCGGCTCACAGGGATCTGAGCCTCCGCTACTGGGAGCCTGGGGTAACGAATATACAGAGTGGCAGCTCCTCCACATGCACGGGATCCCAATTGGATGGGATAACTCAGAGCAGGAACTATTAATAACAGTCCACAGATTATAAGAATAACAATAATAACATTTACTGTGAGCAATAACCATAAACCACATACAGGCAATAGCAATACTAATGGTTACAGCTATACCTTGCTGCATGTTGTCCCACCACGTGTATCCCCACACTGGCTAATCACTAAAAGGGCAGGATCCCTAACTGAAGGGGCCTTCCCTAAAGCAGCCACAATCTAGGGTGAGTTAGGGCCTAGGGGATCTCTGGCCTAGTGCAGAGTGTCACAGACCCCTGCACCTATACAACCTCCCCTAGCTGTGTCCCAGCTCCAACTGACAGCAAGCCCTCAGAGCATCAACTGTAACAACTGCCTCAGCAGAGAATCCTAAGGCCTGGGACATAGTGTAGTGAAGAGCGCTGGGCAGCGCTGACGCTCATGCTCTCCTGCTCAAGCAGGAGATTTTTCGTGTCCCTGCATGAGCGTCAGCGAGCGTGCTTGTGTGCCGGGTGGGAGGCGGGCCTGGAGGCGGGGCTAGGGCGCCACGTCACGGTGCCGACGTCACGGACTGTCATTGGCTTCTGGCAGTCACGTGACCGGCCCTGCGCTTCCCTTAGCGGCAAAATTTAAACTTGCCTGTCTCCTGCATTTCCACAGAAGCGCCGTCTAAAGCTGCGCTGATAGGGATAAAGTTTCCCCTCAGCGCGGCTCAGCACGGTCTTTTTGACCATGTCCGAGGCCTAACACTCCATTGGCCAGGCCTAGTCACCTGACTCCGCAGCAACCTCCCTTCTCCCAAGCTGCAGCAGAGGTAAAAGCCAAACCAGGGAACCCAGGCCACATATGTAACCGTGTTTCCCCCATCTGGTGGGATATTTGTCCATTACTATGGTGTATGGTGCATATACCTGCTGGCAACAGGAGGGCTGAGTCGTCCGCCGATGATAGTGGGGACACAGGAACAGGTTTCTGGGGTTCATAACCCACATATCTCTTTAGCAGTGCAGCACTTCCATCTGCCGTAGGCTACAGGAACTGAAGGTGATCTCCCATGGTAGAACATATTACCTCTCCCCCAGTAAGGTCATGCACCAGGCAGGAGGTATATAACAGGAACAGTTTATTAAATCTGTACAGCACAGTTACACGGCAGGCTTCTGTCAGATACAGTACTCTCAGCTCTTACTGAATGATGGTCCCTGGACCGTCACTACTGGCCAAGGGCACCCACAGCCGTCCTAGCTCTTCCCCACCTCCCTAGCGGAGGCAGAGGTATGGTCCACACTCACTCTCCCCCGGAGGAAAGAAGAGCACACGGGAAGGCCCCAATCTCTTCAAACTTTATGGCGGTCCTGCCCATAGGTACAGCCAGGAGGCGGGCACCCTGTTGTCCCAGCTACAACAGGCTGTACCACCCCATGCTGTCATTCAAGTGCAGTACCAAAGGTGAGGGGGAAACCCCATACCAACTACTGGCAACTTGATTGTACCAGGGTTTACTGCCAGCCCAAGGGCAGAATAGTAGCCATCAGGTGACCTGGCTACATATATAATCTGGTGTGATACTGTTAATTATTGAGTATACTGGTTCCTATGAGGAGTCATCCTGCCAACGCTGGGATCCCTCATAGGTGGAGGCACTGTACTGAGCTCACCCCAGGCTCAGGCCTCCGGTGAGCGTACAGGTATTAGCAGCACGCGTAGTCGCACACGGTTTCCCTTCGGCATAGGGAAAGGGGGGCTACATTTGCAAGGACCCACTAATGCTCTACAATCGCATCATAATTTGTTTACCACACGGGATACTGGTCAACTTGAACAATGTTTTCAGGGAGACTTGGTAGGAACGATAAGATCACGTGCATTGAATTAATAATACTTGATGCAGGGAGAAAGTAAATATATATCAAACATATTATGACTGTCTGTCTCAAATAAAAATAGTGTATAAGGCCAGCCCCTCAGGTTACATTACAGCAGCACCCTTGCATCTCATCCTCATTCACGACATTGCAGAGCTCCACGCTCAGTACATGAATGGGGTGCCTGGGGGGCGGGGGCGCGCGCGCGAGCACGCGCCGGGGGGGAGAGGGGGCCATACCATCTTCAGAACTTTTAGGGGGGTGAAAGCAGTGGAAAGATTGGGGCGCGCGAACACAAACACACTTCCACTCTCCGCCTGCGTGTGCGGAGCGCGCGCTCTCAACTCCTCTCCCCCCCAACCTCCCCCTACATGTAGTGTAATAAACCTTCCAACCGTCCCTCGCTCTCTCTCACAAGGTCCGTGTCCTCGCGGCTCCGGCCTGGCAGCTGGTTGCTGGGGAGGGTGACGTCATCGCTTCCGCCCCACTTCCTCTCAGTGTGTCTCTCCTCCTAGTCCCTGCGGCGGCGGGTGAGAGCGAGCGAGCGAGACAGGCAGGATTCAACATGGAGTAACAGGAGATGGGGCTCGGACGGGGCCACCAGCAGCAGCCAGACTCTCCCTTACCTTGCGTACGCGCAGAGACCGGGCGGGGCAGAGCCGCCTGAGAGTCACCGGGAGAGATACTGGTAGTGAGGGAGAGGTTTGTGTGTGTCTGTCTGTCTGTCCGGGGAGGGGGGTGTCCTCCCCGATGCTGCCGTTTGCCTCGGAGAAGCCCGAGCCGAGGGGGACACACACACCGAGAAAAAGGAGGAGGGGGGACGCAGCCTCCTCCTCCCCCCGCTGACCCGGGCCCACCTGGTATGTGAGAGAAGAAGAAGAGGGCAACAAGATGAACAGCTCGGAGCCCCCCGAGGCGGGAGAGAGACGGTGATCAGGACAAAATGACAGAGGAAGCTCCCCCGGAGGAGTAAGTCTATAACCCCCCGCTCCCCCCAATCCCGGCTCCCCCATCCCCCGGGCTCCCCACGAGGGGGATTGTTGTGGTTACGTCTGGTTGGGGTCCGGTTGGTGCACTGGGTTGTCTTGCAAATCCTTTCTTTTGCCAGCCTGCAGTGTATTGCAATGTTGCAGATGTATGCAGAGTACGTTGGGTGTAAATGCATGGCGTGTTAGAAGTGTAAATCCCATGTAGTGTTGGAGGGGCCTGTAATAGTGTTGTCATTTACACAGTTTATTTTTTTATGAATAAACGCATGGCTTATGATGGTTGAATGCATGATGTGGGATATTAGAGATTTTTAGGTACCTTTGCTGCTGGAGAGGCCTGCAGTGTGCTGCAATGTTACACATTCATTCACAGCGTGTGCTGGGTAATTGCATAGTGTATTACTGGTGAATACACTGTACAATGCAAATATGCAATATAAGGGCCTTCAGCGTATGGTAATACAGTTCATTTAGTGTTAACAATGAATGTATGGAACTAATTAAGTCGTCACATTAATACGCCGTATATCGCACATTACATAATATCTTCACTGGTGCAAAAACCTGCAGTACTTTGTGTTATTACATGGCATAGTACATTATTGGGGTGCTGGTGTCAAGCGGATTCTACAGCATGTAGATTATATATTTATTGTATTATGAATAACTTTCTATTACTGAAATCTTGTAATTTACTGCTCAGGATTTTACGCGTTAATATCTTTACTTGCACCGTATAATAGCCTTACTGTTGAAGATGCTGCATATTACAATTATTACACAACTTTTGCTGCTGCAGATGTCTGCAAGACATTGCAGATCAATGTTAACATGTCATTACTGATGTATGATATGCTCATTATACATACCATGCTTTGCAATGAATACATACATGCCTCTTTAACATTCAGTGGTTTGTTGTTCCTTCCATACTGTCACACAACATTTTGATAATGTTTTTAGCCTAAGATTGATTTCCATTTGGTGGCTGTGCACTGCATGCGCTTGGTTGCCTTCAAGTTCCCTCATCCCTTTTAGGAATCTGGTTACCATGTGATTATGCACCATTCAGTATTTTAGTAGCCTTAAGGTCCCCTGAGGAACAAACAGTGCAGGAGTTAGCATAAAACGCCCTTATGTAGTAGCTTGGTGGCCTTGGATAATCACTATAAGTGCTGTGTACTTTGGTTATCAACACATTACCAATTCATGGGTTTGAATTCTGCATCCTTATGGACAAGCCAGCCCTTGAAGTGCTAGATTGTTAGGTGCAAGCTATGTTGTGATAGTGACTCCAAAGCATGTTGCATATTTTGTTTTTCTGGTACTTGTATGACACCTAAATGTAGTGGTTTGTAGATGACTGTATCCTTTGCCGTGTGTACAACATACCTAGTGTGTGTGTATATGTATACTCTCATAGGAAGTGTGCGTTCTCTCCTGTGTATTTAAAAAAAAAAAACATTGTCTATTTACCTGGAAGCCAGCTCTGAACCCCTTTGCTCTCTCTCATTTAACAGGGAACAATTTTCTCCCAGATTATCAGTACTCAGACATAGCTGGTAAGGGTTAGGCAGGCATGTTGGGGTTAGGCCAAATAAGTACTTTATTTATCCTGCTGCCGTATAAATAAGGATGAACCAGCCTTATTTACCCAGCTCGCCGGGTAAATAGCTTTTACCTTTTTCAAATGTGCGTAAGGTCACTTCATGTTCTTTAAAACTGATATGTAATTTTCGATGTGGACTTAGATATAGTAATATATAAAGAAACCCTGTAAAGAAAGCTGATGTAGGTTAAATTTGGTTGCATAATTTTTGTATGTGAAATTATTACATTCTGTATATTTTACAATATGGTAATACATAATGAATGTTGTAAACAGTGCAGAAATGGGATAAGCACTCACACATACATATTCCTCAGACGTTTGCCACAGCGCAAAAAAACCCGACATTTCAGGCACATGACCTTTTATCAAGCAACTATTTCTCTGATTCTACTACTACTACATGGAGCTTTTTGGGGTCCAACTTCAGGGACTTTAGCACCCATGCATACCATGTACTATTGCTGAACGTTTAATTTTTGGAATTGTCTGTATTGGCTTATTGTTTGTCAATAATGACAGTCATTGCATGCCACTTGTAGTCTTTCTCCTTCCTTCCATATGTCCCAGTATCCTCTTATCCTCCAGTCCTTTCTTGCTAAGCATTAGGGCCCATATTCAGTGTACAGAGAAGGCAACTTTCCTGTGCTAGGAAAGAGTTATGCACTGTTCAGGTGAATGGAACTGAACTCTTTAAAAACAAAGGAAGGGTTTACAGAATATTGAATTGAGAGGCCTCTAATACCAATTCATTTACATCTATGCATGTCTAATTTCTAAACATGTATTAGATTATACGATCTTCATGGCAAGGATTTCATTCTCCCAATATTTTATCATTGGTATATGTGTCTTTTATTAAAGTGTCTGTTGGATGTATATAAATTAAAAACACATGCAACAACTGTAGGTTGTGTACTGATACTTTTGTCTATCCTTAGTGTTTTATTGCATCTAGATGATCCATTAAAGGTTGAGTAGAAACATATCTCTAAATTGTGGTGGTGATGATGAATTGGTGCTCTGAGCAGATAGCATATCAACAGTCATTTCCAACCCCGTTTTGAGAGTCTCTGATGGGCATGTGCTTGGAAAGTTACGGGGTACTCTGTGGGGGAAGAGCTGCATAGTTTTTCCAATTACCAGTTTGTGTGTGGTGGAGAAACTGAGGCAAAAAAACACACATGATTTGTTCAAATAAGACACATTTTCATGAGTGTGCAAGACATGCCTGTTGTGTCTGAATTTACTCACCTAAATTTTGTTTTGTGTGCAAGACATGCCTGTTGTGTCTGAATTTACTCACCTAAATTTTGTTGTGTTTTACCCCCTGCCATTCTCAGCGCTTTATGTGGAAATGAAGTGTGCTAAAACTTGTAGGAAGTCTCCAGACCCTCTCTACAACATGACTTCCGTTCCCCGGCCCCTCTGCAGTTTCCCGGTATGGGTGATGTTGGGATTCGCCAGGCCACTAACATGGAGAAATCCGTTGTATTTGTCAGGCTACCTCTGTGTAATAAGCTCCCATAGCAGAGAAGGTTTGACGAGATCCAGAGTCTACCATATTCCTGTCGATCATGCAGTGAATATGGTCTTGTGCCGTAGAACATGTGTACATTGTGCGTGCTGTGCTGCAGACCCGTCTGATTTACAGTGGTGTCTGCCAGGGATCTGTAATGCCGTAGGGAGGCATTCCTTGTGCTGTATATAAATGTGTGTTGCTATTCCCTCACCCTCCTCTCTTCCGCCGCCATTTTTTTCCCTCTTGACCTGCCTTTAATTTGCATGCTGCAGCGCTCATTCATAAAAAAAATAACAATAAATCACCATAGGAGTGAAAGGCGGGTTGGGTGGTGAGACAACCCGGGCATAAGAGGCCGGCAGCATGGCTAGGACATGGGCTTCAAACCCCTTTAGTGCCGGGGAGGTGTCCCCCCTCCCTTGTCACTGTGATCAGCCCCCCCCCCCCCCCCTTCCCCGTGGTCTCCCCCCCCCCCCTCCCTTGTCACTGTGATCAGCCCCCCCCTCCCTTGTCACTGTGATCAGCCCCCCCCCTCCCTTGTCACTGTGATCAGCCCCCCCCCCCCCCCCCCCCCCTTGTCACTGTATCAGCCCCCCCCTCCTTGTCAACTGTGATCAGCCCCCCCCTCCCTTGTCACTGTGATCAGCCCCCCCTCCCTTGTCACTGTGATCAGCCCCCCCTCCCTTGTCACTGTGATCAGACCCCCCCTCCCTGTCCTGTGATTCAGCCCCCCCCTCCCTGTCACTGTGATCAGACCACCCCCCCCCCCTCCCTTGTCACTGTGATCAGACCAACCCCCCCCCCTCCTTGTCACTGTGATCAGACCAACCCCCCCCCTCCCTTGTCACTGTGATCAGCACAACCGACCCCACCCCTCCCTTGTCACTGTGATCAGACCAACCCCCCCCCCTCCCTTGTCACTGTGATCAGCCAGCCTGGTGTCCTGAGCGTGAGGTTTTACAGCGCAAGTTGGCGTTTTTGTCTTTTATTTGTCTTGATTTGGCTGGGTGGGGTCGGATGTGCGGGCTGTCCTGAGTAGGAGGGAGGCCGGGTCAGGGCTGGGTCGCTGCCAGCAGGGGCTGGGCGGGGGACAGATCGGGTTACTTGTCTGGAGATCGCGCTGCAGAGCGGCGGGGAGAGACTGCTATTTGTGAATAGAACGGAGCCTGGGCGCCGTCACGTGACCTCTGCCATTCATAAATACTGCAGCCTTCCCAGGCTCCCATTCACACCGCGCGGCCTGCTGTGTGTACAGGCCCTCTGGGAGAAGTGGGGAAGCGATTACTGTGTAGGGGGAGGTCTTCTATGAAACCTGTAAGAGTCGCACAGGAAGGAAGGAAGCCCTTGAGGGCATGGCTTTGTGTGACTTTACTACTCAAACGCTTTACTATGATGAGGAGGTTAAGATAATCTGATCTCTGCCCCCTCCCTGAATTTGTGTGTGTATTGGGAAACCTTGGTGACAATGACACACTGATTTGTCACTTACACTGGTTTTATCTTTTTGGGCAAACTTCAGATCAAACTTGTGGGTTTAGGTCTGACACTGGCTCATATTATTTTTATATGTTGAGTACATTCACATTTAATGATTTGCGTTCTCAAATGTTGCAGAATACATACATAGTGTGTGTGCGCGCGCAGACTGGTGTATATGTGCAGTAATGTGTATCTTACATTTTAAAAAGCTAGGTAAAATTGTTTTTGTTATATTCAGCTGTACTGAATGTTGCATATCATCACTCACTGAATATTACATAACTATGAATGTAAAAATACGACTTTTTGTGTAATTTTTTTTTATAAAAATTGCTTTGTTTGACAATTTACAGCTAATAATTATTATAATGGTGAGGGTACACATAAAATATATTTTGTATTTGGCTTATGATGTATAATTAGCAGATATTCTTATCAGAACGCCATTGGACACTGCTTAAAAGCAATACACCCACTATTTATTTCTTGCCATCTTTGAATGTATAACATACAGGACACCTACAAGCTCATATTGAACCCCCAAAATAACCACAACATATATATGTGTCACAGAGGAGTGCTACTGAGCATGGCAATATATATTTAAAACCAGAGACAACATGAAACACAGACAGAGCTCAGTGCACATCCAGTGAAACTTATTCACGGTACAGTGCCTAAATATCTATGTATAGATATCTATTAAATAAAATGGTCTTTTAGTTTAACATTTTGACCAAAGAGTTGTAAGCCCCTGAGCCACTACACGGCTGACCACATCTCAAGGGTACCTAACACTAATATAAATTCTTAATTATCTGTGCATTACCAGGAAGAATGATTTATAATCTGTCAAAATTAGTTGCATAGTTTTAAGTCTGATTGAAGCTCTTATTAACCTGTACATTACCAGGAAAAGCACTCTTTATTAGATTTGTCACAATCAAACTGCAAGCAAGCAAGTTCCCCTGAGAGTGGGAGATGCAATGGAGTGAGCTTTTAACCATTTAAAAGTGGGAGGGGGTGAGCTTCAAACTAGGGAGGAGGAGCCACCCTCCAAATCAGTCATGACCAGCTGAACAAGAATCTGAGTCACGTATAAATAACTTTATGTAATAAAATGTTATTGTTTTATTTTAACCTTTTTCATTACTGTCAGACAGCCTATATAGAACTACAAGCTGTTGGACCATAGTGTCCTATACTGTACATTTCTTTACAGTTCACATTGAGTGCAACTATTGAAGGATCTTTTTCTATCCACTCTGGATTAGTTTTCGAATAGTGAGAGCAGTAAACTAGTTGAACGCCTATTTAAATCCAGGAAACACTTATTTTTTTTGCGTGTGATTTAGTCACTTGTTTGGTAAATTCTGACTTCACAATTGCAACATGATGGTAGTTTGTTATAAATTAATGAGATCATATTTATATGATAGTTATTTTGTTTGTTTTTTTTGCTCAATTTATAAGGGTACAATTTGTACTGTAATTTTTTTTTACATCCTTAATGTAATTCATTATCCAGTCATGATCATACCTATCCTGTGGAATATTTGAAACTACATGCAAAAACCTTCTTCCTGGCCACATTTTAGCAATAATTGTACCATTTATTACAGTCCCATCTAGTGTCACTTAACCTTTATGACATTAAATGTAGTCATGACCAAACTTCTATACCAACATATGTTCTGAATTATACAAGTGGATTGCTCTGGCATCATCTGCTTACAAGTTCTTTACTTCCTGCCTGGAGGGTCTATCTTGCAAAGAATGTATATGAAAGATATTTGTATATTTTCCTTTACAGCATTTCTTGGCATTTTACCCTGAAATCTAGAAAAGCATTTAAGGTAAATTTCGATGTGCAACGTTTGACAATCAATCAAAAATATAATCACATTTATCGAAAAGAAATGACTTGCATTTGCAGATGTTGATCTACGGTACAAAGAAAGAATCACAAATCCAGCAGTAATTTGGCAAAACCCCTGTTGGTCCCCCTTTCTAAAACACGGGATTTCCATATCTCTATGGTAATATCTATCTGATATGTTTATAGCACTCCACTGCTCACAGATCTATTTATACTAATCTACAACACATTGTGGGCTTCAATTCTTATGTATTTGAGGAAAGTGTTTCTTTTACGAGAGGCCCACTTTTCAGGTGGGTTTCACACCCATTTTATCACTATGACAAATATTCCCATTTGATGGCACGCTTGCCAGAATTAGAAACTTAATCTTCTTCTTTTGTATAAATTTGTTCCCAACTTCTTTTCTTTCTTTAAATAACCCCCCTCTTCTGATGGTGTTTTGTATTCAAACTTGTCCTCATTTTGTCTTTTCTTCAAACTTGTCCAAAGTTCTGCACCAAAAACATCTTGACATTAAACACAATATTCCAAGTTCTAGGATTAATTCCCATATTGCTAGTAGGTCATTGTCACAGTTTTTAACCAGTATAAAGAAAGATTAAAAAAAAAAAAAATGTAGTACAGTATCTGTTTCGGATCTGTAAGCTTTTCTAACAGAAATGTCAAATGCTCCGGCTTTCCATGGATGTGTTGCTGTAAAGTGGTGTGCGCGGGTTCGTGTGCTGCGGAAGGACATGCTGCCGTAACATGCATTTGTAAAAGAATTTGCAAACTGTGCCGAAATCGTGTTCCTATGCAAACATGAGTATTTCTATCATATATTTGTCTACATCATTAATACCAGATAGATGTACAATAAGGGCACATTGGTTGATCATGATTCTCTATGGCTTGTCCTTATTAAGGTGTGGTGTAACTGCTATTTGTATGCAAGGAGCCGTTCTGTGTAACCGACCATGTTTTATTTTCCTGCTTCATTTTCATTTTCTGACGGGCTTTGCATGGCTGGCCTTGTCCGCTGCTGTGCTTTATTTATCGTGATGCGAGTACAAACTGCATTCTGTCAGTGTTGTAATAGCACAGCCGTGCTTCTCTTGTACTCTTTTAATATCTGCTCAGAGTGTAGCCCAATGGGACTTATGAAAGGTTGTAAATAGAGCTTTTTATTGTCTTGAATTCTTATTAATTGGAGAAAATGATTCACAAATAGTGTTGTGCAGCTGTATTGTGTAAGAGAATCCAACATGAATCCTTACAAAAATCATCTGTGTATAGTTTGAGGGTTTTTTTGTTTGTTTTTTTTACATTTTCTTTCCTTTTTGCTTTTCCAGATGTAATGAGGTACACCCTTTGTTAATCAGTGGATACATGCTAGATTGACTTTTTTGTATTGTTCTTTTTAGATGAACATGATCATTGCTTGCACAGTGCTTCCATATATTTCAGCAAAAGTGTGAATTGCTATAAATATCTCTATAGAGATAGCGGGAGATGGAGATATACTGTATAAGTCAGATCTGAAGCCAACAGATGTATAGCTCACCTGCAAGTGATAACTGAGCTATAGAAAGTTGGAACATTTTACTAAATGCACTATGCATGGCTTTTCATGAGCTTTTTATGGTGTACATTCTAAGGCTGCGCTTATAGTGCCTTGCGACGGCGCTCCGAAACAAATACATTGACTCCGTCGCATGCGCTTATAGTAGGCGCGACGGCGACATATCGACCAAAAATGTTGTAGTCAGTATTATTTGATTTTTTGGAGAGCCAGTCGCCACATGTGACTGTCTCTAAACCAATCACAGAGCGCCTATTGCACTCTCCCTTGGTGACGTCACTGGCCTTGTCGCCAGCGACGTCGCTCAAACTTTAAGTACAACTTTCGCCAGTGGCGACGGGTGACGTCATCCGTCACGTCGCCGCCACTATAAATGCGGCCTAAGGCTTTGGGCCTTTTAAATAATAAGTAATATACTATCAAAAACAGCTGAAAAATTACATTAAGGTTGTAATCCGCTTTAAAAGGTAATTAATTATTGAGCTCCCTTAAGAGCGGTAGTTTTTAAATTTAACTGTTATTTCAAAGGAACAGTCTTTCTCCTAGGACCAAAGTGTAGCAGAGGCATGTTCTTTAAGTATGTTTGTAAATGGTTGCATATGCAGATACATTATTGAGCCAGTCTCTTTCCCTTTTGCTGTGTTTCGTTTGGCTAATGATGGCAAATAACTCGTTTTTAAAATGCTAATGATGAAGAAGAGTAATTATCAGGTAACATTAGAATTCTATGGCCCTGAATAAAATAAAACTGTTTGACACAGGAAGCAAATATGTGAACAGTTTTTTAGTTTAGGCTGCATTGAATCTTTTTGTAAAGAAACAAGTGAAGTAGTCTTCTTGTTACCTGCAAAGTGGGCTGCCCTTATTAATGCTCCTGCTGAGAAGTAAACCGTGTAGTGTTGGACCGGGTCCTACATTTTTTTAAAAACGGGTACCCGGAGGATTTGGCACCTTGTACCTGGCTACCCGGTTTTTCACTTACCTGGGGGGGGGTGGAAACTTACCTGGGGTGGAGGAAGCCCGCGGCGACATCTGAACAGGTAAGCAGAGGTGCGGGGGTGGTGGGGCAGCATCAGCGTCAGTGTGGAGCCCGCGCGGGAGCTGCAGGACTCCATACTGCACTGTGAGCTGGGACCATGTGACCGGAGCAGGAGAAGAAGCTTTCCTATTGGACAGCCGGCTGTATGGAGTCCTGCAGCTCCCGCGCGGGCTCCACACTGACGCTGATGCTGCCCCACCGCCCCCGCACCTCTGCTTACCTGTTCAGATGTCCGCACGGCTTTCAGCAGGTAAGTAAGAGATACTTTTCAACTACCGTGACATTACCCGGATACCCGGCGCCGGGTCCACTTTCCAGCTGCCGTGTCCGGGTAATTTCCGGGTAGCTGAAAAGCAGCCGGGTAACGGTACCCGGTACATCACTAAAACTGTGGTTTATACTTGGTGTTTACATTTACAATTTGGGAAGCATCTTCATATGTGCGCTTTAAAGCAGCAGTCCAAGCTGTCATTTTGTTTTTTATTATTATTTTCCCCTTTGAGTATGTGCACCAATACAATCCACACAATGATAAATAATTAGCTAATTTGCCGATCGAAGATTTGGCTCGGGGTTCACTAAATGGTATAAGAGGAGTATTCTGCAGTCAGTGGAATGCATTTTCATATTAATTACAACGTTCTGTGGGGAAGATCATGTGACCAGGCAGTCACTAGATACAATTGGTGCACTGCTAGAGAGCGGGCAGGACTGAAAAAGGGGTGTGTCAGAAGAGCAATGCGATGTGACTTTGTAAATGGTTGCTACAGAAACAAAAAATGCTTCTTACATTATAATACATTATAAATGTAATGAAACGTTTAAAAAAAGAAATGCTACAAGTATTTTCTCATAGTACAGAACTGATTTTATTTTTTAAACACGTAGGATATTGCTTGGTCTGCAGCTTTAGTGTACAAAAGACTGTGTGAACTTGTTTGAGACATTGATTTTGAGTTGATTGTTGCCTTTGCTATACTTTGTAAAATGTGTGCTGTTTCTCACTTTTGTGTGTTCGATCTTTTGTCCAAAACTGAGAGCCATTGTTTGTAACCTGTTACTATGAGTGACAGTTGGCACCGAGCATTTATTTAACTAGCGAGCAGTTTGAAAGTAGTTAATGAAAGTAAATAGGCTTTGCATAAGTTGTTTTGCAACGTTACGTATTAACTGTATAGCCTGGCCTGCCAAAAGGTGCCGTGATTGTGAACGCAGTAGTTGGGACGACATGTTTGCAGTGAGGATTAAGTTTACATTTAAAAATGATATAATCCTGTCTGATATTTGCTTAGGCTTCCTGTGTGAATTCTCACTGTTCAGCTGAATTGCAGTCCAACGTAAGGGCAAATTGTAAATGCAGCCGTTTAATACTCTAGGTTCAAAGGAATTGATTCTTCTAAAAAATAAGTGTCACACTTTTAAGGTTTATCCTGGAAGTGCTTGTAAACAATGCAGCCTAAGGCCTGGGACATAGTCCAACAGACCCCGCTGAGCCGCGCTGAGCAGACGAACAAACCCCCTTCATCTGTGATCAGCGCGGCTTTAGCAGCCGCTTCCGCATGCGTGCGGAGGCTCAGAAAATTTGACCAGACACGCAAGTTTAAATTTCGGAGCGGGGGAGCGGTCACGTGACTGCAAACAACCAATGGGAGCGAGGGACTAGCCACGCCTTCGCCCCGCCCCCAAAGCGCACTCACTGCCTCGCCTGCCAGGACGCAAAAAAGCACCAGTTGGAGCAGGCGAGGCAGAGCAAGAGCGCTGCTCAGCGCGGCCCGAGGCCTTACATTCACAGGAGGTTTCTTACCTTTTGTCTTTGCCATAACTTGTGAAGAAATCATCTGAATATTATCTCACCAAACCGGAATTCACATGGAGTCTAAAAAATAAATTTTGAAAACTTTAAAAAATAATTTAAAAATACGTTAGTAGACTTTCTCAGACCTTGGCCACAATTATCAGATGTCAGGTCTAAAAGCAATAAGGGTAACCGCAAAGACCACAAACATTCTGGCCATATTCAGTGGTTTGCTGATCCTACTTCAATCTCTTAAATTCCCACTTGCAGTATGTTGACATTGTTAAGTGAAAGCAGGAGAGGCTTTATGTACATTTTTTTTATTTTATTATCAGAACGACTGAGCCATCTATGTTGAAGCAGGGATATCCTTAAAACCTGACCTGTCGGTGGCCCTCGAGGACTGGAGTTGGCCACCTCTGTTCTACTGTAAAACAAAGAAGACTGCTTCACACCGTATGGATTAGGCCGCGCGGATAGTGCCTGCGACGGGTGACGTCACCCGTCGCCGCTAGTGAAAGTTATATTTCGCTGGGCGGCAGTGCGGGCTTTCTGGCATTTGATTG
The DNA here is from genome assembly GCA_036426205.1 of Ascaphus truei. NCBI lineage: Eukaryota > Metazoa > Chordata > Amphibia > Anura > Ascaphidae > Ascaphus > Ascaphus truei. Next base: position 62,282,337 of record CM071570.1, read on the forward strand.
GTTCAGCGGCTGTCACATGATGTGACAGCCCTTGAAAAATCAAACATTGCCAGTTTCCAAATTTGACGTCGCATTGTCGCCATCGCGCTTACTATAAGCGCATGGGGCGGCGGCAGCAATGTATTTGTTTTTGGGCAACGTCGCGGGCACTGTGTAATACTATGTGTAATATTTGTGAGGTTGAGATAAGTACTAGTATAATTATCACCGAATATATCATTTATGATACCATTTTTATTGAGGGCAAGATGAAGACCTATAGCTAACCTATAGCTAATCAAAGAATGCAGCAAATGCATTCCAAAGTTGAGGTAATTTGGCCGAATTTGGAAAAAAAACAAGCTGTATGCTGGCCTGCCAAAAAATGGCAAACTACTGTAGTATTCTCGGAATGTTTTTCTTGCAACCCAGGGGGAGCATGCGGAAACAACAACAAAAAAACAGCAATAGTGAAAGAAGTGAGGATATGATACCGCCGTGGCTCACCCCGCCGCCTCCGTTCTGTGCGTTCTGATAGCTCTCCCGCATTCAGCTGATTGCTGTGTGGTCACACGCTGCACTGACTGCAGCTCGATTCCACTGCGGTCTCCAGAGCGTTACATCACTTCCGGTGAGGCTTCTAAGATCGGCAGTCACTCGGCACCATATCCTCACTTCTTTCACTATTATGTGATACATGCTGTTTTAATTTTATTTTAATGTAAGTGTGCATTTTTATCACGTGTATATAAAATACCTACCTTTATACTATTGATCTGCACCATGGATATGTCCTTTTTGTCTTTATATTTAACCACCACACTGAATACCTGGGGTGGAGTGTATCAACGCCTGGACACAGGAGACCATATTACTCAAGATACCAATTGTTGCCCGTATACTACTTACATCTTGTAAGTAGGCTACACTTACGAGCCAAGACTCCTTGTGAAATTATTCACTTAAAGTGTTTCATCTGCACTTAGATTGCTGTTTTTTTGTTTTTTCCGCATGCTCCCCCTGGGTTTCTACCTTCTGGGGACCAGGTCCCTACCAGAGGGTTCGAGCAGGGAGTTGCAACATTTAATTTAATTCATCACGCCATTTGGCATAATTTTATATTTTTTCACTTGAATCACTTTCACACTTAAGATTGGATTTGTTATATTTCACTTAATATTTAGTGAGCACTAACAGTGTTTAGTGCCTTTTCTGCACCATCACTCTGTCACTATTCTCAGAAAGGTCAACATTTTTGGCCCTAATTGAAATGGCACTGGAGCTTTAAAGGTGTAATCCCACAGTTGGTCAGTTGAATTTCTCTAATGGCCTCTTCATGGTTCACATGTTTTCTTTCCCCTTATCCCACCCTGTCCTTATCAGAGGGCCAATAAAGGTGAGGAGGGGCTCTGACACAGTGGTGGGATTGTAACATTTTAATAACCGATTTCTCTTACCTTCACCTGCCCGGGCGGCGTCTACTAGCATCTTTCCCTGCTTTTATCTCAATCAATATGGCTGCGCTGCGTCAAAAATGGTGCTGCGTTGCCATGCCAACGGGGATGCCACGTGGCATCACGTAGCGTCTCGTTACCATAGCACCGGACGTCACGTGATGTGGTTTCGTCACGTGCCGTTTTCCTTGGCATGGCAACGTAGCGCCATTGATGCTGCACGGATATTGATTGAGATGAAAGCAGGCTGGTTGACGCTGCCTGATTTTAAGCACCGGTTCGGCCAACTTGTGAATTATAGTAACTGGTTCGCACGAACCGGCAGAATCCCACAACAGCTCTGACTGTACAAGCACTTGCTGATCACGCAGTGATTTCACACATTAGGGAGCAGCCAGAGGAAATCCAGCCCCTCCCAAGTCTAACTTTAAAAAATAAAAAAAACTTGGGTGTCAGATGTGGATAACAAACGTATCGGTTACCCAGACGAAACCCCTTAATGCTGCAGTTAAAGTGTGTGTGTGTTTTTTTTTTTTTAAAATACTCAATATGTGCATCAGTACAACTGGCTAAATTGCTGATCGATTGGTGAAGTTTCGGCTCGGGGTTCACTAAATGCATCTTGGGTCCTCTTCTGTTGCACAGACAGCCAAAGTTCTGTGAGGGAGATCATGTGACCAGGCAGGCACTAGATTCAATTGGTTCACTGCTTGAGAGAGGGCAGGGCTCAAAAAGGTATGCTGTTTCAAATGCGGGAGGGGATGTGACTTTGTAAATGGTTGCTAAAGGAACAAAAGTGCTTGTTACATTAGAATGCACTAAAACGTTCTTTAAAATTGTTTATTTTTTTTAAATGCTACAAGTATTCTCTCATAGCACAGAACTGATTTTATTTAACAAAAAAAAAAAAAAAAACATGTAGGATATTGTTTGAACGGCAGCTTTAAATAGGTTACTGGAAGAAGTGCACTCTGGTCCTAGAAGGGATTGCCCCTTTAGCATTGAGTGTTTAATCTGCCACTATTTGTATTGTGGCTGTGGACTTGCAAATGACCATTCAAATAGGCACACTAGCTTGTAGTTCTCTTGGTTATGTCTTGTGAAAAGAACAATGTCATTGGGTATCATGCTTATGTGACTGTGTAAAACATTTAGCTTCTTGCTTTAAAAGGATATATTGAATAGTAATATTTTAAATACATATGTACACTTTTTAGCACTATTGTCTGCTTGCTAGTTGAAAATCAGACCGCAGACGCACATTCTTAAAACTGTTCATACATTTTATTATTTTGACCCACTCTTCTTTACGACGTTGCTTCAGTTAATTGAGGTTTGTGGGCATTAGTTTATGCACAGCTCTATTAGGCTTTGTCCCCGCTGGCGCTAAGGGTGCTCATGCTTGGAGAGCTATCTAAGCATGAGTGCCGGGTGTCCTTAAAATTTTCGCAAGCGCTCGTGGGACGGGGCGGACGCTGCAGGGGAAGCTGAGCGCGCTAGAAAGTTTAAAAAAATTGTTTACTTGAGCGCCGGTGAGCGTGTGCGTGTGTACAGACAGACACCTCGCCAAGCGCCACCCGCTCAGCGCTAGCGGGGACGCAGCCTTAAGGTCCAGCCACAGCATTTCAATCGGGTTGAGGTCTGGACTTTGACTGGACCATTGCAACACCTTGATTCTTTTCTTTTTCAGCCATTCTGTTGTAGATTTGCTGGTGTGCTTGGGATCATTGTCCTGTTGCATGACCCAATTTCGGCCAAGCTTTAGCTGTCGGACAGATGGCCTCACATTTGACTCTAGATTAATTTGGTATACAGAGGAGTTCATGGTCGACTCGATGACTGCAAGGTTCCCCGGTCCTGTGGCTGTAAAACAAGTCCAAATCATCACCCCCCCACCACTGTGCTTGACAGTTGGTATGAGGTATTTGTGCTGATATGCTGTGTTTTTGGTTTTCGCCAAACGTGGCGCTGTGCATTATGGCCAAACATCTCCACTTTGGTCTCGTCTGTCCAAAAGACATTGGTTTTTCAAGAAGTCTTGTAATTTGTTCAGATGCAACTTTGCAAACCTAAGCCGTGCTGCCATGTTCTTTTTAGAGAGAAGAGGCTTTCTCCTGGCAACCCTTCCAAACAAACCATGCTTGTTCAGTCTTTTTCTAATTGTACTGTCTGAACTTTTAACATGCTAACTGAGGCCTGTAGAGTCTGAGATGTAACTCTTGTTTTTTTTTGCAATTTCTCTGTGAATTTGCAGGGACGTCCACTCCAGGGAAGATTGGCAATTGTCTTGAATGTTTTCCACTTTTGAATAATCTTTCTCACTGTGTAGAATGATGGATTTTAAATTGTTTAGAAATTGTCTTATAACCCTTCCCAGATTGATGGGCAGCAACAATTGCTTCTCTAAGATCATTGCTGAGGTCTTTCCTCCTTGGCATTGTGTTATCACACACCTGAATGCTCCAGACCAGCAAACTACTAAAACGTTGGCTTTTATAGAGGTGGTCACACTTGCTGATGATCAATTAATCAAGGGCATTTGATTAGCAGCACCTGTCTGCTACTTAGCATCTTAATTCCTATGGAAGCATTAAGGGTGTACTTAGTTTTTCACACATAGCTTCTCCATTTTGGCTTTATTTTTGTTAAATAAATCATGACACGGTGTAATATGTCATGTGTTGTTGTTCATGTGAGGTTGTAGTTACTTAATTTTAAGACCTGCTAAGGAACAGATGATTGTTATTATGTCCTGATATGTAAAACCATAGAATTGAAAAAGGGTGTACTTTCTTTGTCATTCCACTATATTTCTGAGCTATTTTGCAGCTTGCAGGAGCTTTTGTCCAAGCATAGATCAACCAACCCATTCAAAGATGGTTGTGCAGTCATCTTGGACTTTCTAGCCTAGTCTTCTTGCAGATAAAACAGAATGAAACTTGAAGCTGGTTGTGAGCCAGACACAATCTTATTGTTATGAGAAAGCAGTTCTACTGTAGCTTAAGGAGACACTTCGTGGTAATGTCACTGCCTTTGAAGCAGGTGAACTCTCTTTTCGCATCCTTGTAATCCTGGGTAAATCACTCAATCTCCCTGTGCCTCAGGCACCAAAATTACATTGGGACAGGGACTCATTGTGCCTGTAGAATTCTATTTACAGCGCTGCTTCATTGTCAGCGCTATGTAAGAAATAATATTTACCGTTTTTATGCTGTCTGTGGTACATGCATATTTTTATGTTTTCTAAGTTGTGTAACTTTTTTTAATACTTTTTGGCTCTCTGAAACCATATTACATGTCACCCCTTATTCTCTGCTTCAAACAATTGGATGATTATAGGGAGCTATCCCTAAATGTAAGTGACTGAGGTCATTTTGCTATACTGGGGCTGCAGACTAGAATGTTGCTTTAATCTAAATTTACTAGTTTGGGTTCATTGTAGACACTTGGAATTCCCATTTGGAAACGCTATTAATTTCAATACATTTTTAAGATCTTTGTTTTTAACAGCTGCACAACAATCGGCTATTGTTCCGTAGTTTAGCTCAATCTCTTAGTTAGAGCTTAGAAATCCTATCTGTCTTTAGGTAGCTGAGCTACCCATTATCAAAACTGCTGCCTACGTCCTGCCCATTAAAACCGCTCCTAAATGGTCATCCAATGCTCCTAAATAAGTAGTGATACACCTGGCCCTGGCATTAGGTTAGAAATCATGGAGGCATTGGGACATTTTGTTGTATTGCATATCTTGCTGTTCCGTTCCCAAATAATTCAACAGGACATATTATTTGATGTTCGGATAATGACTAAAATGGAAATTGCACGTTATCTCACTGCTTGGTATTGCATTGTTTAAAAGTACTGTTAAAATTGTCCCCATGGCTCCAACATGATCGTAATTTAGGTAAGCACAAGATCATGTGATACTTATTTTTAACGGTTCCATCATTTTATTCCAATTCAGTTTTGCATATTTAATAACCTTTTCACTGCAACGCCTCTGGTTCCTCAAAGTTTGAGTCCATCAACTAATCTGCTGTACCTCTTCAATGTGAGCATTGTAAAGGATCTTTGCATTGTTCTGACTGCACCCTGGTGTCTTCCAATGACGTAAAGAAAAGGTGTGGAAGTACATGAAGAATCGCAGCATGCCTTTACAATTTGTAGTGTCTGGTGTAATTAAACATGACCACGCCTTGGGCAGAAGTAGTAGCAGGTGTCAAAACGTGAAGGATTATAGTGTTTCAAATTGTCTTTCACCTATGGATTGCCCCTTTTGAACTCTTGGGCACAGAATGGGTTCTACTACTTTTAGGTTATGTTTACCAGTAGTGTAATGGTGGTTCAGTAATATCTTGAATGTATTGGCTCAGTTTCTCTGACAGGTGCATTTCTTTTGTGTAAAATTACATCTACTTCTTGTATTTCTGTATTTTTCCCTTATCCTCATGCTTAGATGAGACATTCAATTCGTTGTAAGCAAACTGTTTTGTTCCCACTGTTATTACTAGGCTGGTAATTATGTACTGGTCTTTGTGGTTTGGAAGGGCTCCTTTGCCCTGTTTTTTGAGAAGAGCTATTACATGGAAATCTCTGTGGGAGGTCTGCACTTCCGAACCTCATGTTCCTAATTATGTGCCTGGGATAGCTACAAATCCATATGTACATGTGTTGTAAACTTGCAATGTACAATTCTTTCTTTTTGTTCTTGTCTGATGTAGAAAATGTATACCCATAGGAATTCACCCATCCAACTGCTTTTGTGTGTGTGTACAAAGGTTTAACTAAATCCGTGTTTTTGTTTTTTTAACAATCTAAATATGGGCAATAAATTGCAGTGTTTTAAGAAGTTTTATTTTTATTTTTTCTTCTATTAAATCGTTTCAATTTTTTTTAAATCCTTATCAGATTGTGAAATGGTACATCATTTTCTAATTTGGAGAATTTGGTGCAACTTTTTCACGATGGTCAAACACACGTCAGATATATAGATAGAGATCTATCTAATCTCCACAAAATGGCCGCGCACACACACAGGGTGAAGAGCCTTACCAGAGGCAGTCATGGTGTACGGTAAACATCGGGCCTGTGTACATTTTGCATATAATAAATTACCCTTTTGCTTTATCTGAGTGTTGTGCTGGTATTATAGATCTTACATGATCTTATTTGACTCTCTTTGCCATAGATCATAATGTAAATTCTGCCTATTTACCTTTTTTTCTTCAATTTTTTCAGTTTACTCTGTGGAGCCAGTTTGGCAATTGCCAGGGTTCTGCATTTTTCTAAAAAGCAAAACCCACATCCAAGATGACCAAGTCAGTCTGTACCAAAATAGAAGTGTTTAGTTTGTTGCTCCCCCCCCCCCCCCCCCCCCTCTTTGGTGGTTAAGGATTTTACGAAAAGGCTTTAAATGGGACATTGCAGTCTAGCCTTCCTCTTTATAGCGCGCAAATAGGGTTGTTCACTAAACTGTGATGGTGCCGACCGGGGCACTGTTGCAGAAACTCCAGTTTACTTGAATGGGAGTTTCCGTACAATCGTGCCCCGATCGGCACTGTCACATTTAAATTGATAAACACAAAAATCTACCATGCTGGTTTTTTTTTTTAAATCATGTCTAATGCAGCCCACATGACACAACTGAATTTTTATCTGTGTCTTTAAAAAAAAAAAAAAAAAAAAATGGATCACGATTTTGAGCACCTGATTGTAATGTGTTGCTAGGGTGATCCTTAACGATGTCTGCATGTTTAACCCACATGCTGGGAGGTTGTATCCACAATGTGCACAGGACTATCTGATTGTAGTACTTTTTATTTGATGTGGATTTTTTTTATTCCTGGTCTGGGTGGTGTAAGGTTTAAATAGGGGAAGGAATCTAGGACGGGTGCGCAAACTGGGGGCGTGTGATTTTTCTGGGGGGGGAGGGGGGCGCGGGCGGTTGCAGAGGCACTGCACTCTTCCCCATGGCATTTAAATTAAATGCAGAGGGATCGCGTGAGGCCTCTGCGACTTCACTTACCAGGATTCAGAAGCCTGGTGTGATGTGTCGCCATGGCAACGCAGGGTATAATGACACCGCGGGTCACATGACATGACGCCGGCAGAAGAGGTATGGGGGGAGCAGGCAGGGAAGGCGCACCCCTGATCTAGGGCAACTTTGTGTGTGTGTGTGTGTGTGTTCTGTTTTTATATCTCTTTATCTCGAGGGATTTAGGGCACACACCAATCAAGTAAAACCAGAGTTCTAGAATAGGTGCTGCTATCAAAGTATCACATGGGTACTGTATAGAAAAAGTTATCAAAAATACATTTTCTTGACTCCACGTTTCGACTACCCTCTGGAGCAGGGCTGTCAAACACGCGGACCATGTACCGTCGTCATGCAGCCCGCTCAAGTTAGACACTTTGCAGGAAAAGAGACCGCATGCATGAGTTGCAGCCAGACCAGGTGTCGCGCTGCGTGGGTGCCTAGCGGAGACGAGCAAGCATGAGGGTACTCCCCATCACCCAAATCACTTCCAGATTGCCTCCCAGGCCCCCCCCCCCCTATATTGCCAGATTGACCCGCAGTCCCAATCGCCCTCAGATTGCCTCATGGCTGCTAAACAGTGTTGTGTCATAACTTCTGCTATGTCGCATCGCTGCAAGCGTCATAAGCTTACTACTGACAAAGGTAAATATTTTATTTTTCTTCATGGTTACATTTAGTATAAAAAAAAAAATGTAGACGCTGTGGATTAGAGGTACTTTTCCCCCCTTCCGTTCTGCTGATGATGCGGTCCCCGGATCTTGCAATCCAATTTGTAAAATTGGCCCCCCATCTATTCTAAGTTTGACCCGGCCTGCTCTGGAGCCTTTCTCAAGAGGGAAGCTGAAACGTTTTAAAATAATATTATTTTTTAATACTGGGCTCCATGTTGAAAAAGATCTGAAGCAAAAGCATTTGCATGTCATTTCCCAGAATCCCTAGCTGTAGTGGAAGCATTGTATGCAAAGACATAATGGGGAAAAGCCGGGTTGCAGACATGTGAATGTGCTCACAAGTGATATTTGTATTTGAAGTATGTATCCATAATTAAAAGTTGAAGCCTTCAAATGTAGGAAATGAAAGCACTTAAAATAGCAATTTCCTCACCCCTCCCCCCCCTTTGTTTTTCTATGGGGATTGTATAATTATCATTGGGTTGATGGATAAGGCCGTGATTATAGTTGCCACGCGCCTGTTGCTCGCGCGAAACCTGCGCTGAGGTCTGGGGAGGCGTGGCCGTGACGTCAAAATAGTACAGCAATAGTTGCACTTTTAAAACAACACCTAACTAAGAAACTGTAGCAGATATGATTCTTTAATCCTTTGAATTCTTTCTGTGCCCTGCCTTAATTTCTTCATTTTGTGTACATGTGGGCTTACGTTTCGGCAGGAGAGGTCTTTTGTCACCTTTTTGACTTCTTTCAGCGTTCATTATTTGCAATATAAAAAAAAATTTTGTGTGTGTTTTTGTTCCCTCCACCCACTTTTTTTTTTTTTTTTTTTATTATTATTATTATTATTATTATTATTATTATTACTACATTAACGGGAAGAAGTAGGCTCCCAGAACTGAACCACATTATTTTAAGCTCCATGAACCCCATTGTTCACAACTTTACATACTTGTAAATGTAGCGCCAGTACCCCGCCTCCCCCAGGGAAAACAAAATGGCGGTTTACACAGGCCAATCGTAAGCTGCAATGTCACCCACCTGTCGCGGTTTCCTATTTGCCTGCGCGAACAGGGTGATTTAACGATGTGGAATAAGCGACGCGCTTCCTTTCCCATTATGCAACCGGGAACCACAAAATGAAGGCGGTTTAGATCCAGGAGACCCCACTGCTTTGGGGGAAATGAGCGCTGGACTGCACCTTTTTTTCAGGTGTTAAAAAAAATGCATTTCATGTTTGTTACTCAAAAGCTTGGTATAAAGTACTTGCATAGGCAAGAAAGAGGACCCCTTTAGAACAAGCACTCGTAAGGTGATACAGGGTATAAATAAATGAACCTTTAATAAATAGTAAGGGTAACGGTGAACACAAAACACTTAAAAACGAATTAAATAGCTAGCTCCCAGTCCTATATACTAGGCTGGTTGCCATGTAAATCTAGGGAATCCCAATTGACTGGCATGTGCAGGATGGATATTTAGCTTATGCCTCAGTGAGGTATAGAGGTGTAGATGATTATTGTCCTATCAGAGATGTACCGGACAAGACTCATAAATATATACCTACACTGGGTGAAAAATTGATTCAAAGGGGGGTACTCGTGGAAAACATCTCGTGAGTGATGGATGTACAATGTCACAACACTCACATACTAAGTATGTATACCGATCAATACATCCAACTGGGTACCCCAATGAATATGAATCAGTGAAAATATAAAGGTCCCTAGAAACGACGCATGATTGTATAACGTAAAGTTAAAAGGCTACTATGTAGCTAAGAAAAGGCTGAAGGCCAAATACATAATATGTACAAGAGATTTCATAATAACACATTCACAGTCTCTGTCAAAAATATAGTGCCTTAGCCTGTTTGGGAGTTCTCACATAAGTAAATATTGGTGAGTGAGTAACTTCCCACGAACTTCCGTGGAAACGGCACTTGCAGCGTTCGCCTCGGAGCTGCGTTCCACACCGCACTGACACGTGCTGACGTCAGCGAACGCTGCAAGGGTGAGCTGTATCGAGGCACCCCACTACCCCCATAGAGACTCCCCCCACCCGGCTAGCTAATGTTCGGTGGTGTTCATTAATACACCACGCCGGGTGGAAGTCTCCCATGTATGTATGTGAATTGAATCTGACACTGAGTGTCCTGCGTGCATTACAATGTTGGGTTTCTGACAAACAGAGACCACCTATGATGATATCGCAATGCAGACCTACTAAGTGTATATTTATTCATATGGTACATACTTATAGAGGGGGAACTGAGCTATCTATACCTTTTTAAATCAGGCTCTAAAAACGCTATCACCCACCTGACACAGCATTAGAAACGCAATCTATTATTTCTCTCCCTATCCGGTTAACTAAATGTCCGGTGGTGTTCACAAATACACCACACCGGATGGGAGCTGTATACAGTACATTGGACCTACATTAAGTGGGCTGTTTAAACTAGGGCACACTCATAGAGGTTCTACTTATTTATATATATATCATCCAGTGAGTCCCAAAATAGACCTTAGGGTAAACTCCTAATACTTGACCAATGAGTGTTACCCAACATTAACCTCCTCCTCACCCGGTTAACTAAATGTCCGGTGGTGTTCATTAATACACCACACCGGGTGGGAGGTGTATAGAGTACTTTGGAGTTACACTGAGTGTATTTGGAAATCCAGCCCAGACCTCTATATCAACCCACTCTATACTACGCCACAATGTGGGTTCAGTGATCAACCCTGTTGCACTTAGAAAATAGAGAAACTGCATATACATTTGTTTGCTAACGATACTGTGCCGTTTCCACGGAAAGTTCGTGGAAGTTACTCATCCACCAATATTTACTTTTGTGAGAACTCCCAAAAGGCTAAGGCAATATTTTTGACAGAGACTGTGAATGTGTTATTATGAAATCTCTTGTACATATTTGTATTTGGCCTTCAGCCTTTTCTTAGCTACATAGTAGCCTTTTAACTTTACGTTATACAATCATGCGTCGTTTCTAGGGACCTTTATATTTTCACTGATATATTCATTGGGGTACCAGTTGGATGTATTGATCGGTATACATATAGTATGTGAGTGTTGTGACATTGTACATCCATCACTCACGAGATGTTTTCCACGAGTACCCCCCTTGAATCAATTTTTCACCCAGTGTAGGTATATATTGAGTCTTGTCCGGTACATCTCTGATAGGACAATAATCATCTACACCTCTATACCTCACTGAGGCATAAGCTAATATCCATCCTGCACATGCCAGTCAATTGGGATTCCCTAGAGTTACATGGCAACCAGCCTGTATATAGGACTGGGAGCTAGCTATTTAATTCGTTTTTAAGTGTTTTGTGTTCACGTTACCCTTACTATTATAAAGGTCATTGTATTTATACCCGATACCGTACAGAGGGATGTTCTAAAGGGGTCCTCTTTCTTGCCTATGCAAGTACTTTATACCTAGTTCCACTTACCCCTGGCACCGTTTCTAGGACAGTAGCAAGAGCTAACCCCCTCACTCCCCCCTCCCCATTTATTTTACTCAAAAGCTTGTAATAAATTTACATTATAATGTTTGGATGTATAGTATTTCCTTCCAGTGAAGGGTCAAACAGCCTTCCTCCTAGTGAATAACGTGTGCGCTCCTGAGCATGATTGCAGACAGACATGAAACATGCCAAACCAACATCCTGAAAGGACCCTGACATAAAAGGGAAGAAAGGAGTCTCCCTGTACTTCAACTTATCATCACTTTCAGCCCTGTGCTATCACCACTTGTGCGGTGTCATGTGTGTTCAGACAGTGCTCACAAACTATTCAAAACGAGCAGTAGGGCTTTTGGGGGTATGAAACACCACAATGAAAGCTATCTAAATCTATTCAGTGCACCTCAAGTAAAAACGTGTGAGGTCTTGAACATCTGTGCAATGCTATATCTATGCAGCACTTTCATGCAACTTGCATCGAGTGTTTGAAAATAAGGGAAAGCAGTATTCATATTGTGTTTTATATATATTTTTTTTTTTCTGGTCGCACAAAACATGACATTTATTGCTGGTGAATATTCTCTGTGGGCAGGGAGATGGGTTTCAGTGAAGTGAGACCAGAGCAATACAGTGTTGCCCGGCCCCTTTGGCAGGTAAAAGGGGTAATTGTAGGGGGATTGAAACATGTTTTTGAATAACTTGTTTGAATAACAATACTGTGGCAAATGTTGGGACTTTAAAAGTGATTTTAATCAGTGCTAAATATCCCTCAATTATTTGCGGTACGAAGCATGCTATATAACATGGGGCGGCTCGCATATGCCTTCATTCTATGTATTTAATTTTTAAGACCAAACGGGTGTTGCTTGTAGTGACCGTTTCCATAATTCACTTGCATGACACTTTGAAGCAGGCTCATGGCAGTGGGCCTGGCTGTCCGATCCTGTTAGCATTCACATAGCATCAAAGCTCTGCCAGTCTAAAATTATCTCTGAATGGTAACCGGATGGTGAGCTTCATCCGTGATAATAAACAACCAGGTTGAAGCAAATCATCAGAGTAGCAAAAAGAACTGCCTGCAGCCATTGTCTGTGCACGCATCTGCCACAGACTGAGACATGCTGTTGGGAGGCCATGCAGTAATTGTTTACAGTTCTACTCTGCTCTTTCTGCGTGGTCACAATCTGATTTAGATAGCAGCTAGATCTCATTCACAACTTTCCTCCCTGCTCAGAAGACCTTTCTCAGCGGTAACACTGCACAGCGGAGTTGATGTAAAATGAAAATGGCAAATGGATGTCCCCCACACGTGTGAGATTACACCCATAAGATGTAAGCACCAATGTGTTGCATTTACAGGTATTACAGGTACCTATCATTGCTATTTTTCTAACGGTGCATATGGTTACAAATGGGCTATTCACACATTTTTGTGGTGTTGTCTACAGTTGACTAAATGTGGATTTCTATAAAACATGTTAATATAATACATTATAAAAATGGGTGGTTTTAAAGCAGTAGTTTATCTGCAAATTCCCCAATGAATTAAATGTGCTTTACATGAAAAGCAGAATTGAGGTGTACATTTAGACAAACATGTTTTTCTGGTTTACTATTCCTGTTCTCTATTTCTGTGGTCCCCATGATCTTGGTTCCTGTACATACTGTATCGGTATTGGGATTCTAGGCCCTACAGCCAAATACAGTTCTTTTTGGGGGAAGGAGGGGGCGGTGGGAGGGAGGGGGAGAGAGAGATCATAATCGTAAATATATGCATTTTGCAAGACTGGTTTGATACACAAGGTCTAAAAATGAAGACTATATTAACTGTATCTGATTTGCATTATCGCGTGAGAGGAAGAACCATTTAAAAAATATCGAAAATGACTCCACATACTTACATACTTGTTGTTACACAAGGTTTCACATTTCTTCGGTGACTTCCTGTGCCGGGGATAAATGGGGATGTGGCACCTAAAATTGACCTTGTGCTGTCTACTTTGGCAATTAAATATGTAAATGCACGGCAGTGGCATGTGTAATAGGTTAAAATAGCCGCTAGAAGCCATTAAAAATGTAAAATAAAAAATCAGACCAGGTGTGTGTTTTTTTTTTTTATTGTATTTTTCTTTTTTTAATTTTTTGCCTGCTATGTAGGACTTTGTTTTAAGTTCCATCATTTTGTTTAATGTTGCATAATTTCTCCATGAAGTGCCGTATGTTAGGGGTATAAATCTTTAATCTGTGCCAGAAGTAGAATCATTGCCTTTTTTTTCTCAGGCATCATAATTAAAGGTTCAAGCCTTCAAAAGTAGTATGAGAAAAACGCAGGAAATGAAAGCACTTAAAAAAGCCAGCAATTTTATTCCCTACGTTTTTCCTTGGGGATTGTATAATTATCTTCTGATCGATAGATAACAGTTCCATTACTCTTGTGAGAATTCTTTTCCTTTATTTCTCTTGTTTCCCTCCTGAAAGACCTGGTAAATATGAGGAATGTTTTTTGAAGTGCTACAGTAAAACGCTTTGCAGAACATAAAAAGGGCTTATTAATTGCTTAAACCAGTGGTGCTCACCTCCAGTCCTTAAGATCCCCAAACATGTCAGGTTTACAGACTATCCTAGCTTCAGCGCAGGTGACTCGGTCTTCTACTGACCTATGCAGCCACCCGTGCTGAAGCTGGGGTATCCTTAAAATCTGACCTGTTGGGGGTTTTGAGGACTGGAGTTGAGCACTCCTGTCTTAAACCACAATTTTCTTGTTGCACATTGTGCGACTGTAGACAGGTGAAGAATACAAAGTTTCTTAGGAACCAGTTACCATGAAATACGCAGACTAACATGCAAACTGTTTGCCGGGGCAGATTTGGGGATGATAATGAGTATGATGCAGGCTTTAGAGCATAAAAGAACTGTTTTATCCTTTTTGGTACATGGCGACATCAATAGACAGAGGTGTTACAGTGTCTGATGATAGAGATGGTGTTTATCAAGACACAGGCTACATTTCATCAAAAAAAAATAATTTGTATTTTGTACATTATATGTACTTTAATAGAAAGCAATTCTCATTCTAAGGCCTCGGCCAAGCTTCCCGCTGGCGCGCTGATTCTCAGGGAAACCGGGTGCTTTCCCTGACCTTGCGGGTGCTTTCCCTGCGCGCCGTCAGGGGGCGGGCCAGTGACGTCACGGAGCTGGTTCGCCCTCATTGGGCGAACCGCTCACGTGACCGGCCCTGCGCTCCGGCAAGCGGGGAAATTTTACATTTCCCTAAGACCTACACTTCCGCGCGCTTGCGGAAGCGCAGGTGAGCCCTTACTAAAGCCGCTCTAATTGCGACTGTAGGGGCTTAGTGCTGAGCGGAAGCGCGCCTCAGCGCGCCTCCGCCTGCAAGCAACAACCATGGACGAGGCCTAAAGAAGAATCCCACAAATAAATCAAACTTAATTAAATTGCAATAAAACTATAATGAGCGATGCCTTTAAAGGGAATATCTATGAAGATATTTTAGTCTATTCTAATTATATTATGAGCCAGAATGAGCTACTTTTGTAAGCCAGTCATTTGAAGAATTTTGGACCGTCTCAGACAAAGGCATGTACAGTATACGTTCCTAATAATACGGTCTTTGTTTTTCCCTTCTAAGTTTAGTTCTTATGTGCCTGCTTTTTCAATTTTAAGTTGGTTGTCCCCCCTACTTATCAAAAAACACATTTTTATTGATAACGCATTTTATCAAGCCATTTCATACTTTTAAACTATAGTAATGCTCCCCTTTAATTTTTATACTGGGGATCCAAGCAATATGAAATTGTAAAGACCTTTTTGCCACTTTTAAGCCTTTCTGATAAACGATATATTTTTTTGGGGGGGGGGGTGGAGGAGATATAACTGGTTCAGTATAATGGAAGTGTGATGGATATATGTATCTTGCCTGCAATGGCTGTATAGTCCTTTTGTACATTTGACTTGGTATATAAGTTTTAATGTTGATTTATACACAAGTGAATCTATTTTGTAAGGAAAATAAGAACACCTATACTCTTGTATCTCTTCTGGCACACAAATGCACAAAATCAGTTTCTAGAGCACTGGAAAACCCATCAGTAAGCGGTCAAAAATGGAAAGTGTATGGTCTTTAATCATGAAATTGCTTGCGTTTTAAGTAGAATTGTTATGGAGTTAACAGCTGCTCCACCGAGGTGTCTGGAGCACACTGAAAAGTTTGTGTCATGTGAGTGACTGCTGGTGATTTTATTCTACACTTAGTTGGAAGGAACGTCTGCTTTGGTTTTGCTTTGCTAGTTAATACATTTACTAGATGCTGACCATTCAGATAATGGATTGTCTTTTTTTTTTTTTTTTTTTTTCATATTCCTCCCACGAAAAACGCAGACTACAGGAAGAATGTATTGAGTACTGATGGTTTTAATAAATTATACCACAACAACATTTAAGGAGCTTCTGGATGAGCTGCTAGCTGATGATAAAAACAGCCCATGTTTTTGATTAAATATCCCTCAAAGATATGTCTTTGAAGTAAGGGAATGTACAGACTGTGATTATTATTACATGTGGTGTATAACCTTGAGAGCAGATTAAACCCCAATGCTATTAAATAAATGCTTACAATTTCATTTTTAGCATGTAAGACACAGGAAGGTAAATTAACGTGTGTGCATATGTATATGTGCATATGTATACACACGCGTGTCAGATCGGGGTGGGGAAATGGTAAGCATAAATGTGATCATTTTTCATGGATGACATATACCATACAAACTTGCATTGTGAAATTCTGGATACTATAATCCAGTCATATTCAATTGGGGGTCCACTGCTGCCAGACAACTCTCCCAGCTGTCCCTTGCCCGGCGGCACCCCAACTTCCGGCGGGGGGGGGGGGGGGGGGGGGGTGTTTGTGTGTGTATAAAGGGAGGGGGGAAAAGTGAAGCGTGCGCACAAGAGGGGGAAGAGTGTAAGGTGGAAAACGGGGGAAGAATCTAAGGTGTAAGGTGAGGGAGAGAGGAGAAGAGTGATTGGGGAGTGTAAGGGGGATGAAAGAAAGGGGAGGTGTGTGTGCGTGCACGCAAGAGAGGGGGGGGGGGAGTGAGCGGAGAAGACAGGGTTGGGGTTCCCCAGAATTTCACAATCTAATTCTAGGGTTCCTTGACCAAAAAAGGTTAAAAACCACTGCTACAGTATAAGCTATATTTTTGAATGGTGTAGAGCAGTGGTTTCCAACCTTTTTTTGGAACCTTAAGTGAAATTCTGAGGAACCGCCAACCAGTAGCAACTCTGTGATGCATTGTATATCTGTGATGTATTGTAAATTATTCTGTATTTGATACTTTTCAAATGACCAGAAAATTGCAGGGATGCCTGAGGAACCCAAGGATTCCTGGGAACCCTGGTTGAAAAACCGTGGTGTAGAGTTTGATTAAAACACGCCTTTTGACACCTCCCCCCCCCCCTTAACTTGCCACAGACAGTCTTTCTTATAATATGCTTTCCCAGATAACACAACATATCACAGTATAGTTTAGAACCTAAAGGCGTTTCCATGGGATATAAAGCAGCACTCCAGGTTGCATTTCCTGTTTTGTTTTATTTATTTTAGTTATAGGATTAAAGCAGGGGGTCTCTGGGGCTGAAGAACTATGTTAATTTCAGCTCCAGGGACCCCCTGCTTCCCGAGTTACCTCTGTGAGGGAGGGTGGGCTGGTATCGCTGCAGTTAGTAGCTCTGGGGCTGCTTGTGGCTAACATAATGGCGGCTTTAAATGTCCTGCAGGCCAATAGGGAGACGTGACATCTCTTGTTGGCATGCGTGACATTTAAACCTTCAGAGAGATGCTGGCACCCCCTACGGAGGAGGTAAGTGCCCAGGGTTCCCTGGAGCTGAAAATAACACAGCTCGGCTCTAAAGACCCCCTGCTTCAATCCTGGAACTATAAAATCATAACAAAGCAAGAAATGCAACCTAGAGTTCTGCTTTAAGGCAGCAGTCCCATTGTGGTCCCCCAGCATCTGGAGAACCCTAGTTCTTTAGATATTTGAGTTTTGGTGCGTTTGCGTGCGACCAGAACTATAAATATTGCCCCTGGGTCACCAATAGAAAGTCGGAACATCACTTCACCCCATGGCCATGTTCTTTCCACTGGGCAAGTATTCTGGCATGGTGGACAAAGAGTTGTACCTTGGGAACTGGGGGACCCTGGAAGTCGGGAAACTGCAATTTATATCTGAGGGACAGCAAAAGAAATTCAAATATGAAATAAAATAATAAATAATTCACATCTTTAGGCATATAGACTCTCATCGATTTAGGGCATCTATTGTTAAACGATTACTAATGCATGTAGTCCAACATTGGCTATATAATAAAACATGAAAAGAATAAGCTTTTTGTGAAAAGGAACTTCACCGTTAATCGTACTGCACTTTCAGCTTAAGTTTATTTTGTGCAAACTTTCAGCAAGCTGCAAATGCTGGGTTCTATATATAATTTGACGTTTTGTATGTTTAATTTCAGTTCGCTACCATGTAGAAAAACGAGCATTACACTGCTCTTAAAATGCACAGACTGCAGAGTTGTGGGTCTAAGGCTGCAGCCCTGCTGCACGCGCGCCTGTGAGGCAGGCGGCGCATGCAGCCGATTTCCCCGGTCTGCAGGGGGACAGGTGGGGGGGCGGGGCCATGACGTCACCCGACAGGTTCGCCCTCATTGGCTGTACCGCCGGGCGTCGTGGCTTAGTGCTCCGTCGCTAGTTCCCATTTCAATTTTCATGTGTTTCTCAAAAACTCGCCACTCGCCAATTGTGGGCGGCTCTTGTCCCTGCAATGGGCGCTGCAGTAGCCAGCAGGGACCTTGCCTAAGAGTCTTGACCAGACCTCTATCCAAGCATACAATAAACCCGTTACTTAGAATACTTTTTTTTTTATTATTATTTTATGAGTAGCATTTGATATTTAACACATTTGTGAATACCGAGAAGAGGAAGGAGATATAATTTTTTTTTTAAGCTTTTCCATTTTCACCAGTGGATCATTCTCAAAAAGGCAGATTCGGTTCCCCCCTCTTCTCTTCCCCCCCCCAACCCACCTATTGATTCAAATCCTCCGGAATCTGAACCTGCAAACGGAATCCGAATCCGTACACTGAATTATTATGAGAGGAGAAGGAGTATATAAATATCAATGTAGAGACATTTGTGCGCATTCAGATTTAAGTTGAATCCGTTGATTGATTCCTTAAAATCCGTACGGCCGAAACCCAGTGGCGGAGTTTGAAGAATCTGGGCAGCCTTAGTGCAGCAATCCAACGGCGGATTGGGCTGTGACAGTTCTGAAAATCTGTGGAATGGATTCAGACAAGTCCACCCGTCTGTAATCATTATAAACCATCTGTACTGCATACTTCATAATGTGCAGAAAGGCCGATGGTGGTTTTTATTCAGAATCCCCACTTACCGTACACCTATAGTCTTCATATTACTGTTCGAGTTATCTCTACATTGATGTGTTCGCATTTGTTATCTTCCTGTATTATGGAAGCACACTCCATTTGCTTTTGGTACCCTTTTCAATGTTTCAGAACTACAAAGATGGCCAAATAATAAAAACCGAAACCTTCTGTTTTAATAAAAGCAGAAGAGACAAGTGAGCCTCGAACAAGACTCATGTCTTGTGACGCATGTGAAAGACACATTTTTGGGGGAAGGAACAAGGTTCTTCTACACCTTCATGTAAAGAGTTAGATAAATGATGAGTTTACTACATGAAGGGTTAATGTTCATACAATTGTAGGACAAGAAAGAGCAGGAGAGAATTGAACTTGTTACTGCTTAGCGAGATCTTAAGCCAGTGTCTGAACTTGCCTCGCTTGACAATCTGATGCAACTCCTATAGGGAGGAGGTCCCTGAAATAGAGGAATCCGCCAAAACAAATCTCTAACTTGCTTTAAATAACTGTCTTTGTCTTGCACCATTTTAATTTCCCTTTTCATACTACAGTTGTTAAATGCATAGTTATGCTGAGAAACTCTGGCGATTTTAAGCATAAAATCCCTTCTCCGAAGAGCAGAATTAAAAAAAAATGTTTAAATATTGAATATGCTGTTCACCCTGCTTTTAAAAGGTCCATATATAGGACTGAGAGCATGGTTCAATGATCAGGACTTGCATATTTACTAAGCAGTCGTTGCTATAAGACAATGTGAATGGTGTGTGCATATATTAGAAAAACTGAGACACAAAGACAAATTGTAAAGACCAGCTGAGGATAACTATATTAAGGTAGCAGCCCCACTAAGAAAAATATATGGGTGGTAGTACCTAACTAAATGTACAGTATACTGATCAGCTGTATAGTACACAGCCGTTTGTTAAGTTTCAATGCCTTCATTTGAAAATCTATTAAAGCAAAAGTAGTAGGACATAAAACGTTATGCGTTGTGATATAGTGAACATAATCCGTCATCTCGCCAGAAAGGTCATGGAGTTTCAAATATTACATATTTGAATGTCTTAAATCTGTAATCTATAGAAGAGGGTGTAGCATAGTCTTTAAGTGATTCGTGCATACATTATATTAGCCATTTCCAATTAATTAACTGAGTGAAGTGTGTTAGACAATGCCTTGTATATATTACACAAAATAATTACAATTATCTTATATATTTTTGAAACTTCTGAAGCAAAGTACATGTACCCCATTACATTGCATCTCAACCATTGGTAGTCCTGTGCTTGACCAAACAAATTCCAGAGCGTAGTCTGCACCGTATAATTGTCTAGGGATCTTCAGTCTTTACAGAAAACTTGAGACTAATTTAAGGTGCTATGCGATGTAAAGACACTTTGTGATTTGTGAGTTTATCCTGGTGCACATTTTTAGACATGCTACCACATGCCAGTCCTTGGCAGATGTGACTTGGCACTCTATACTCATATTCAACTAGTTTTTCAGTTACCATCTGAATCCTTCCCTGGTTGATTTGGTCAAGCAGTTCCCCGTAGGTTTTGAGGGACATCCACTTATCTTGACACAAGCCACTTGGATGTGGTTTCTTTGCATGCATATGTGGACCATACATGAATTAAAATGAAAAACCCACACCCATGTCCTGTTGCTGCATTTTGTTATATTTTCTCTGGTAGGACACTTGATAGCTGGAAGTAGTGACAATGGTTTAAAGGTTAGAAATATAGATAAGAAAAGCAGGAGGGGAAATACTGACAAGTTGCTGTTAACACATTTTTCAATTCAAGCATTTCTACGAATTTTTTACGTTAAGCAGGTGTGTTAGTACTGTGTTTGCACTTTTTGGGGTTATTTTTTTAATACCTGCTTGGTTTCTTGACAAGTCACGATTATGTAACTGCTTAATTAGATCAATGAGAAATAGAATGTAGATACACATATTAAAGTTTAATAAAATTGTGGGTGGCAATGTAGAAGGTTCCCTTTTACTGTGTCTGTAATAAATTCCTTTAGTATCCAAGTTGGTCCCAGTTCAATCCAGTACCCATATTGATTACATTTGATCAAAATTATGTAGTCCCACTCTGCATATTATAGCTGAGGTGAAAGCCGTGAAGTGAAAAAACCCTGTATGTATGTAATACATTCTGTCATTTGAATGATTCTCACAATTTTAAGTTGTTTTATAGCTTTGCAAGTTTAACAGCAAAAGGTGCATTTTCTTATGTTTCAGAATATACAATATGTACTATTTGTTTTAAAGGCCTTTTGGTGTTTTGAACTAAAATAACCAGCAATAATAATAATAACTTTATTTATATAGCATTTTTGGCCCAATGGGACTCAAAGCACTTCACAGTTACAGAAAAAGGGAAAAAGGGGAAAACAAGGTTCTAAACGAGAACAAACACAAGAAAGATACAATACAGGATGGGGCGGTACTGTAGCTATTAAATGTCAGACAGGTTGTGGGTCATAAATTAAATGCCTGGGTAAATGGGTTGGTAGGCCTTGAGCCTGTTTTTTATAGATTTCCAGAGAGGGGCCCTCTCGAACTGTACGTGGGAGACTGTTCCAAAGAGTGGGAGTGGCATGTCTAAAAGCTCGAGTTTCAAAGGAAGGCCAGGAGGTTCTGGGAACTGTTGGGAGTCCTTAATCTGTAGATCGAAGTTAGCGAATGGGAGTGTAAGCAACTAGAAGCTCTTTCTGATAGCTGGGACCCTGGTCATGTAGTGCTTTGAATAACAAGCCAATTTTGAAACAAATTGGCCATTTTACAGGCAGTCAGTGCAGAGAATGGAGAATAGGTGGCAAGAATGGGTCTAGTTAGTTAACAACCTGGCTGCAGCATTCTGCACGGCTCTTTTTCTAGAAGACCCAGGTAGAGTTCATTGCAGTAGTCCAAGCTTGAGGGGAGACAGACAAGCGTAGTTAGACCTTCTGTGGGGGTACAAGTGCTTAATCCTGGCTATGTTTGTTAGGTGGAAGAATGAAGATTTTAACATGGCTGACACCTGATGTTTTAAGGGTCAAGTCAAAGTAAAGGATAACGCCAAGATTCCGCACACGACAGAGTTTAGCAGTTGGAAACCCCCAAGCTTAAGGCCTAGCTGCTGTCTTGTCTTCTGACCGTGAGCATCCAAGCATCCACCACAAGCACTGCTGTCTTAACAGGATTCAACCTCAACCAACTGGAATTCATCCACTCTAGAAGCTCAGATAAACATCTATTGAAGACTGATAATGGGTCCTTGGTGCCTGGTGCAAAGGACAAGTAGAGTTGTGTCTTCTGCATAGCAGTGATTGCCCAGGCCATCTGATTATGTCACCTAGTGGCAACATTTACACTGCGAACAACATAGGATAGAATCCTGTGGCGCTCCACATGACGGGCATGGGTGCAGAGGAGTACACTCCTGAAAATACTCTGACCTGCCAGTGAGAGAGAATCTGAACCAGCTGAGAACTGTCTCACCCAGTCCACAGAGCTACTTCAGGTGCTCCATTAAGATTCCATGGTCCACAGTATCAAATGCTGCAGAGAGGAGTACTAAGATGGAACAGTCACCTCTATCTCTCGCTATCAGGAAATCATTTAGCACACAAACCAGAGTTGTTTCAGTGCTATGCTGTCTTCTGAATCCTAACTACAATGGGTCATACATTTCATGGCTTGATAAATGGCTTTCCTGATGGGTTGCCACCACTTTCTCAATTACCTTCCTTAGAAAAGGAAGGTTTGATACAGATCATTCAATCCGGCTCTAATGAAGGCTTTTTTTTAGCAGAGGTCTGATGACTGCTTCCTTCAGCAGTTAGGGAAAGATCCCCATCTGCAAAGAGCACAGGACTATTTTGGCAAACGCTGGGCTAATTTACATCCACACAGCCTGAGAGAAGTATTATTGGGACTGGGTCCAAATCACAGGTAGTGGAACGCCAACCCTGGATTGTTTGCACATGGTCTTATACATCCAGATGGTCAAAGCTATTCAATAAAGCTAGAGAACCTGCATTTTCATGCCTGGTACTCTGACACTTATTAGCACAGTCGGGACCCCAGCCTGGATGGAGGTTACTTTATCAGAGGAGAAGAGCGCAAAGTCATCACAGCGGGACTGTGAAAAGGCTTCATCAGACTGCAGACATGCTGGTTTGCAGAACCTCTCCTCAGTGTAAGAACAGCTGATGTGGTCTATTGTCCGCTGCCATCATCTCATGTGGCAGGAACTCTGACTTCTTTCTTGCTAGTAATTGTGCACTGGTATTTTGTGATGTCGTCAATCAGTTTCAGCTTGTCCTCCACCCTGCAAGACTTCCGCCAGCACTTTTCAAGCCTGCGACCCTTCTTTAATTCCCTAATAGAACTGTCAAACCAAGGGATGTAGTAGTGTGAGGTGAGGGGTCATATGCAAACAGGAGCGATTGTATCCATTGCAGCTCCCAAATCTTTATTGTAGTAATCGAGAAGCATGGGATCCATGCAGGCACTTAATATGTGTAATGGGTGCTCGCCACAAACGGGACGGAACCGTGAGACTGAGGTGGGGATTTTTATACACTGACCTGAAACAGTGTCCGGATGGGTGACTCGTCGTGGGTAGCCGGGATGGGTAGAAGAGCAGAGTTGTAGGAGAGCAAGCTGAGGTCAAGGAGTGGAGAGGTTGGTAGCTTGGTTCGAGAGTGGAGAGAGACGGGTCGTAGGTGTCACCAGCCGAGTCAAAGCTTGGAGAAAAGAGCGGAGTCAATGCAAGACAAGGAAGAAGAGCTTGCGACCAGCATACATCACCAGGGATTATGCTCAGCCAACTTCCTGGTGGAAGACGCTGAGCCTAAATAGCAGGAAGAGCCAATCAGGCGCAGAGCTGCACAGCAGGCAGGAACAAGGCAGCAGCCAATCGGGCGACCGGAGCTTGACAGGGGTGGAGCCTGCGTCCGATCCTCACAATATGTTGGAGAAATACACTTTTGCCAGCAGGCCCTGGGGGGGCGGTGTCACACCCTTCAATGGTCAATACCTGGTCACCTGTACAGGGATGTGATTGAGCACAAAATTGAGTGGTTGTGTGAAGGCCAGATCACTGCAATAGTTCCAACATTGCAGTGATCAGGCTGTTGTTCATATTTTTCCACAAATTACCCTTTTATTGCTGCAAGAGGGGCCAGCAACACTTTACAGAACAGCAAAGGGGTTAAGTGGAACCGCAAAAAAAATGTTTTGCTTATATTTTTATGGTTTAGAAAAATATTGAAGAGCATTTCACAAGGAAATAATTAAAAAAAATGAATGACCTGCAGTGATGTTCAGAAACATCCCAGGGCCAAGTCCGTATTCATACCATTCAGTATTGTGGTATTTAGCCTTCTAATCCAAAACACTTCTCTTTGTAGTGAGTCTGAGCCTGTCGACAACTCTAAGTGGCCTGTGTACCTCTTCAATGATTTCACATCGTAACTTGATGGCAATGTAGACTGATTCCACAAAGATGAGCACACAGGTCGCCTCTGTGTTTAGCTGGCTTACATTGTCCAATTTGTGTGGTTTTCCCAACATACCTCAGTCTACAGGGGCATTTAATCAGACATCATCAATATTTGTATATATCGTAATCCTTAATTGAATCTCCTCCCAGTTTGTGGATGAGTGAAGGTATACTCTACGTGTATGCTATATGCAGTCTTAAGCACGCAAATTTGGGAGAGCCAAAGAAACTGCTATGGATTTGATCAGTGTTCCCAAAGTCTACTTTTACCAGTTTATCCCTGATCTTGATAAGTATAAAAGAAAGTGCGCTGCTAGATTAAATAAAACAGTGACAATAGTGGTGTTAAACCACAAAATCCTCAACAAACAAAAGTGTTAATACACACACAAATCAATGTGATATTGAAGAAATACCTGACCTGAATAAGGTAGGTAATGAGAGCTTACCCTAATTAATTGTACCTTTATTATATTGTTTTATGCACTATGAGCGTTGTGCGCTGTGTCTTTTTTGTCTTTATCAGGTAATGAGAGCGTCTGCAGCTGTTTAACAAGGGGGTGGCTCAACACTCCCCAACAACTAAAGAGAAAAAACGACAAGAAAACGGCGCACTACGCTCATAGTGTAGTACAATTAATTATATATATATATTGTGTAGAAAAAGGGTAATATATCTGCGTACATCAGATCAAATGGTAAAAGCATATCATGTTGCGAGACATGAGTTACCACACAGCAGGCACACGTGTAGATGGAAGCGTGGATGTCTCGGACACCTTCAAGGTACAAACAGGAAGAAATCCCCTCCTTCAGATAGATAGCACCTCGTATGGGTCCACAGGGGTTCTTGTAAGTAGTGGTACTAGTCCCGTTTACTGTGTCTTGGGTAGCGAAGCATAGTATGATAGTCACTCAGAACACCGCCTTGGTAGTGCCGAATGGGTTCCCACACTTCCTCAGCTTCTTTGCATCAAAAGGGAGGTGGATCCTCGTAGAGCGGCATATACACGGGTGCTGGAACATAGATCAGAAGGTCCCACACATCAGAACTTACGTGGTTGTGCTGGCACTGGGTGATGAAGTCACCGTGTGTGCGCCACTGCAAGTAGCGATCGGCGCTAGGGAATAAATCCTTACCAAGCAAGCGGCACAGTAGCTGTGGTGGGGCTTCATAGGTCAACAAATATAAAAATGTACTTTTTATCCCTGATCTTGCCTCTCTTGTAGGTACATAAAAGTGATGCTGACTATCTGTCAGAATAAGGTCTCCCTGAAGTACCGGTATATGTCAGTTGTTAAAAACATTATCTTCCTTTTCAGGGCACTCTGTTATTAATTGAGAGGGAAGACATTGAATATTCCTTTTGACTCTTGAGGGCAGATTTATGCAATTGCTGGCAATGGTCAATTTACTAATTGCTTTAGTGCGTTGTATTTCTAAACGATCCTTAGGGTAGCCGGTACTGATTAGCTTCTATTCCATATCATTTAGTCTCCTCTTGGCCTTTTCTGATGAGCTGGTACACATTTTGCCCCAATAAACTGGCTAAATGGCTAAATCCCTAGTAGTGCCAGGTTAGTAAAGGCTGTTGTGTAATTTTATTTCTATCTCTGTGTTTGACATACAGATCAGATGTGATGCAGCCAGATTCAACAGATATAGTGGTGTCAAGGACATTTCAAAAGCCATAGATCAGAGTAATCGAGCTAATTATATTACGCCTGATTGATCTTCTCAGTACGTAACCGTAGAACGAGAATGTCCCCGGCCCAGAGCAAGAAGATATTGTCAATGTACCTTACCCACATATGCCTGTATCTGTGGAATAAAACATTGGGGTGGTACACGAAGATTTTCAAAATAATCCATGAAGATGCATGTGGGTGTCACATCAGTTCCCATAAATTTCCTACTTTTGTATGTAGTAGGTGTTCTCAAAGAAAATAAAGAAAACTACAAGTATTATCTCTAGGATGTCCACAATAAATCTGTTTGGTCTGGTCTGGGCAAACCTTTCCTATCCACGTTAGATTTGACGGACTTAATCCCATCAGTGTGTGGGATGAGGATGTAAAAAGCTCATCTCTAAAATGCAACTTTATCAGAGATCAATTCTGTAGTGTACAGTTCTGCATAGAAAATTGGTGGTATCTTCTATTTATTTTCAAACAGTTTATTAAGATTTGTTAGGTTTTCAGAAATGTGTGTATGTGTGTTCACACACACACACACACACAAATTATACACTTAAATTGTTAACTTTATTACAAATTACAATCAAAGCAATGTGCTTAAAACACTACTGCATGTAATGAACAAATGAGAGAAACTATAAGGGTGTGCAATGTGTTTATTAAAGCCGGAGGGTGCAACATTTTGTGGGGGGGAGGGTGCGGCGCTTATAAAGGCCCGCGCTCTTCCCCCACAACGTTTAAATGAAATGCTGGGGGAGCGCAGGAGGCCTCGAAGTCCCTTACATTGTATCCGGCAGATTTTGGCAACGTGTCACCATGGCAACACAGTCACATGTCGTTTTGCCATGGCTACGCGACGTCAGAAAAGGTATGGGGGGCGACAAAAAAAAGTTTGTGCACCCTTGTATTAAAGTACAAAAGGGAGAGGAAAAATGGATGCTGCTACTTAGATCAGTCTTTAACTTTTTTTTTTTTTTTTTAGGAACCCTATAATTATATTGTGAAATTCTGAGGAACCCTAACCCTCTCTAATAGGGAGTCTGAGATCAGATGCATTATAAGGAACCCCAACCCTCTCTAATAGTGTGTCTGAGATCAGATGCATTATAAGGAACCCCAACCCTCTCTAATAGCGCGTCTGAGATCAGATGCATTGTAAATTCTTCTGTATTTGTTACAATTTTTAAATGACTTAAATTGCAGGGAATCATTTTGCTGTTGAAAAACACTGACTTAGAGAAAGTAACAGAGCTAGTGACAGATTTACAATACAAAATCATTTTTTACGTTGTTTCCAATAATGGATCAAATCTCTTGAAATATATTTATTGTAGATGGTTTCATTGCAGCTACTCTTTCATAACTGTACGAAGAATATTGTATACTAATATCATTTTTCTAATGGATAATAAACTTATAACTATCAAAATTAGTCCATCAAAACATTTTTATTTATTTTTTAAGCATGGACCGGGATATGTTTAGTTAAAATGGTTGATCTATAAATTACATATTCCAAATGAACTGCCAAAATGTCTATTGCATTGGGCCAATAGAAAATAAGTTTAATTAAAATGCCAATTTATTTGTTACAAGACCAACATAGTTTAGTCAGCAAGTCCAGTTAGATTACGCTTTCTGGTATTTCAGGTGTTTCTGCAGAAAAAAAAAAAAGAAAGATTGTGAGCGATGCAAATTTGAGTTCTGACTGCGTCAACAATCTATTTTTTCTGTATAACGGTGCTTCCCCCACCCGGCGGCAGGTGTGGCCATTACGGATCGTGTGGTGCATGATACCTGCTGGTAAAAGGAGGGCCGAGTCGTCCGCCGGTAGTAGTGGAGACACAGGACTAGGCTTCTGGGGTTCATACCCTACATATTTCTTTAGCAGTGCAGCGCATCCATTTGCCATAGGCTCCAGGAACTGAAGGTGACCTCCCACGGTAGAACTATCACCTCTCCCCCTAGTAAGGTCACGCACCAGTCGGGAGGTATATTGCAAATAGAAACGGTTTATTATCTCCTTTACAGCACAGTAACAAGCAGGCTTCTGCCCGATGCAGTACTCGGCTACCACTGAAGGATGGTCCCTGGACCGTCACTACAGGCAAAGGGCACCCGCAGCCGCCCTAGCTTTTTCCTGCCTCCCTGGCAGAGTTAGGGTCCACACTCACTCTCCCCCAGAGGGAAGAGGACTGGAGAAGGCCCAATAATCACCCTCTCCACTGTGTGACCTGCCTTCCTCAAGTGGGGAAAGGCACTCCCGAATTTGGGGCGGTACCGCCCTTAAGTACAGCCAGGAGGAGGGTACCAGGTCTGGCTCATGATTGGTCATTCCCAGGCCTGATGTCACCGCCACCCACTGTCACTCAAGTGCAGCTCGGTGGGGGAAACCCCCATATCAACTACTGGCAACCTGATTATACCAGGCTTTACTGCCAGCACAAGGGCAGAATAGTAGCCATCAGGTGACCTGGCTACATCTGTTTTTGAGGCTTTATAGTTGACAATGACAAAGGAAAAAGATATAGAGTCCTGGGACAAATCATGAATTCTTCTTATAATAACCTTGTTATCTGGATTCGGGTCCTTATGTAACCAGAGTAA
The DNA here is from genome assembly GCA_036426205.1 of Ascaphus truei. Lineage (NCBI taxonomy): Eukaryota > Metazoa > Chordata > Amphibia > Anura > Ascaphidae > Ascaphus > Ascaphus truei. The sequence continues at coordinate 62,311,242 of CM071570.1, forward strand.
AGCTTGGAGAAGTAAGAAAGCTTGATGGTTTAACTGGAAGTTTGGCACATTTAGTCGTCCTTGTTGTTTAGGCAACATTAAGTTTGTAAGTGTAATTATAGGTGGGTTATTAAACCAGATAAAGGCGTTAACTAGTTTATTAATTTTGATAACCAATTTTTTGTCAAAGGGAAGAGGTAACATACGTGGAATATAATTAACTTTAGGCATAATTAACATTTTAAAAGTGTATATGCTGCACTACCGTGTTAGTATAAAAGGAGACCATTTCTCAATAAATGCTTTAATAGATTAGATATTTTGTGAATTATCTTTTAAGGCATCACATAAATATGATGAAAAGATGATTCCCAAATATTGAATAGATTTTTTTTGAATTTCATTTGATATGAACAGTTTGATGGAAAGCAAAACACGAGCTATTTTGTTTTAATCGGAGTGCACCATGTGTGTCGTCCGTCCCATGCCCCCCACCCCCTTTCCCCCCAATTTATCTTATATCCAGGTAACTTAGAAAAATATGTCAATTGCATTAAACAGGTGTTTTTAATAGAAATTTCTTGTTGAGATAAATAAAAGAATCTAATCTGCATATAGGGTTTTTTCCATGTATCTTGTGAATAGTTACACAGTGAATATGTTAATGGTTTAAATGGCTCTTAGGCTAAAACAAAAAGAGTGGGAGATAGGGAAAAACCTTGGCGTGTGCCTCCTCTATAACGAAAAAGAGGAAATAATATCATTAGTCCTTATCCTAGCTGTGGGTTTGATGTATAGGATTTGTATATATTTGGTGATCACCAAAACCATACCATTGTAACACCTAAAACATAAATGGCCATTCAAACGTTTTTTCTGCATCCAAACAAAATTGCTAAAACTGAACTTTTAAGATTGTTTACATACTGTGTAATGTTTCAAAACTTTCTTGTACGGTCTGACCCAAATATATTATTTATAAAGTCAATTTGAACCGTATGTGCCAATTTTTGAAAATGGATTCTAATGTACAAGCAATAATTTGTGCGCGATATAGGTCTATAACTACTGCATAAACACGCGCCCTTTTTTTCTTCTACAATTACAATTTAAGGCTTCAGAAAAGAAGTTCGATCTTCCCAACAATAAACCATCATATCAATATTTTAATTTTGGACAAATACAGGCATACCCCGGTTTAAGTACACTCACTTTAAGTACACTCGCGAGTAAGTACATATCGCCCAATAGGCAAACGGCAGCTCACGCATGCGCCTGTCATCACGTCCTGAGCAGCAATACCGGCTCCCTACCTGTACCGAAGCTGTGTGCAAGCGGGGAGACTATAGAGCCTGTTACAAATGCGTTATTTACATCAGTTATGCACGTATATAACAATTGCAGAACAGTACATGCATTGATAAGTGGGGAAAAGGTAGTGCTTCACTTTAAGTACATTTTCACTTTACATACATGCTCCGGTCCCATTGCGTACGTTAATGCGGGGTATGCCTGTAAACTTACTAATAAGTTTGTAAAAATTGGCTGGAAAATCGTCGGGGCCTGTTGCTTTAAAGGACTTCAGCAAATGAATATCATTGAAGATTTCTTGTACAGAAATTGGTATAGTTATCAGATTATTCTTTTTTTATAACCAGTGAGAGTCCCAAGAAAGTCCCTTATTTCGTTAGAGCTTCATTTTTGCTCTAAAGAGAGAGACGGCTTGTATAAAAACGGGCAAAGACCTCATTCATTTTGTCATCAGAAATGGCCAATTTCCCTGAACTAGCCTTGATACCATTTATTTTATTTCTATTTTTCTTCCCCTTTACATAATTTCCAAGCATTTTACATGGTTCATTTGTAGCCGACTCAAATTTCGCCTTAAGATAATTTATACAGAAGCCTGCTTTTTCAGCATATACTACATTTATATTTGCGATGCGCGTGTTGAATAAATAAGGATCTTCATTACTTGCATACAGACTTTTTAGCAACTTGATCTCATGTTCTAAAGAAGTCCGTTCTTCCTCAGTGTTTTCTGATCTGAAGAATATCCAACAATAAATGCACGATTAGTGGATTTATATGTTTCCCAAATGAAATGAAAAGGCAGATCATTAGTCTCATTAATTAAAAAAAAAAATGTTGACTTCTGTAATTGTTTCTCTAAAAATATACAGTCATTAGTTGGAGAATTATTACATTGATGGTCAGATATTATAATGGGATCAGTAACTGCATTATTTAGAAGTGCTGGTGGTGCAAATAAGTAATCCAGAGTATGATCTCTACCAGAATGATTTTCAGTTCTTCATGGATTTTAAATTAAAATCTTTTATGATGTAAATCTTTTCTGTGTTTTTAAATGGAATAAATGTGAGTTTGGGCTGTCTAATATACCATCAAATATATTGTTAAAATCACCTCTTATAATAAAATGGTAATATCCATAACTAGCCATTTTTATCTGCTAATTTGTCACAAAAACAGAAGATTTTCCCCAATAGGGGAATAGATCTTCAGATATTAAGAAGTGAGATATATATGCATTATTAATATTTAATCTGACTTTCACCAACCTGCCTTCATTGTCCTTATCTGTGGAAATGATAGGATGGAGGTATCTTCAATATATGATTTGGATTCCAAAACTTGGTGATCTTAACAGATAATTAATGAAAACTGCTAATGGCTGAAACATGGTCTCTACGGGAGGGTGTTCCAAGATTTTTGTGTACTGTATCTAGGAATATTGTAAACAAAGAAAATAAGGAAGTCTGCCTGTTTGTGATTATACCACCTTCGCACGTGTTTTAAAGGATTGGATCTATTTTATTTATTTTTTTAACATTTCATCTTAACAGTGGATTCATAAATAGGCTCATTGTTCCTATGCGATGAACTGGCGACACGTCCTTATCCCTTTCATTCATCATGGCAATGGCCCTACCCTTATTAGCAGGTTTGATGAAGCCATTGTTGCGTTGAAGAGTAGAGTGTTCAATTCCCTTTTGATCAGATGGTGTTCCCGTCGCCCATAATGTTTCTACGTGTTGGATGAGCACCAATATCTATTAGTTGAGGTACTGGGTTAATTTATTAGCAATAAAATAGATTGTGTAAAGAAATTCTTGCGCAGGGGAAAAACCGAGACCTGAAAAGACTAAGGCCGCGCTTATAGTGCGCGCGACGAGTCGCCGTTACCACCCGCGAAAGTTATAATTTAACTTTTGGCGACGTCGCGCGTGACCTGGCCATTGATTGGTTCAGAGGCTGTCACATGTGGCGACAGCCTCTGAAAAATCAAATTATATCGGCTTCCAAATTTTTTGTTTTCAGGCGATGTTGCCGGCACTATAAGCGCAGCCTAACTGTACAGAAGTGTAAATATATCATTTTAAAAAATGCTAAAAAAAATATATATATATAATAATTTAGACGTCTGAAATTGTTCGTTTGTTTTGTTACAACGCGTCTCTGAACTGGGTTGGATGGGTTAGTGACTGATTTGTCAATCTTGTTTACTTCTTTCCAATTATAACATAATAGGACAATTATAAGGAAGACTTAAGGACAGCAGATCAATCCTAAACTTTATAGACCTCAATCACATACTTTTGATCACTGTCATTAGTTCAATTTGTATTATTAATGGAGGGTGAAGGGTTTAGAGCAGGGGTAGCCACCTCCAGTCCTCGAGCTGCAAACAGATCAGGTTTTCAGGGTATCCCTGCTTCAGCTCAGGTGGCTCAGTCTTCGACTGGCATATACCGCCACCTGCACTGAAGCAGGGATATCCTGAAAACTTGACCCGTTGATAGCTCTTGAGAACTGGAGTTGACTACCCCTGGTTTAGAGGATGCCACTACTGCTTATCAACCCTGAAGCATGATTAATGACACAATTGCAATATAATATGGAGTCCACGATGAATCATCCAGCATTGTACTGTACAGGACTCCACGTTGCTTACGGATATAGAATTGCACATCAGCAGGAAACAAATGTGAAGATATACTTAGACATGGTTTCTGAAGGCTGTAACTGTGTTAGTGAAGCATTGTTTGTTTAAGGGTGCACTCCCACTTGGCCCAAAAAAAAAAGAAAACATTGGCATCCCGAAAACAAGTTACAATTTCTATACCTTCTTTTTTTAAGCAGTTTTTTTTTTCCATGTCGATCAAGTGTTTCCTCTGTCATGGGACCGAGCAAGAGAACGGCATGGAACTGTTTGCTACTAAAGGGCAAGACAGGTCTAGCTCAGTATGATTTCGTCTCACAAATGGTCCCGTGAGATTGCATTTTGTAAGGTTGCACAACGAAAGCAGCACGGACCAAGTTTATATTGGTAGTAATTAATCTGGCATTTTATATATGCTTTAAAGGGGTGGCTGAAATGCAACATTGTTTGTTTTTGCTGGAGATTGAATGCTTCTGCGTCACCTTAAATCATTTCCTAGCTCTGCTTTCTCTAACTTTCCGTATGGTTTAGGATGGGGTGCACCATATAACAATGCATGTTCCCGTTTAAAGACCCAGCTTCACATGGCAAGGCTTGTAACCATCCTTGTATTGAGACCCAAAAGTTTCAAGCCGCTGCCTGTGGGTAGTTTCACTGGCTATGTTTTTCTTTAACCGAGACTGAGCTGAAAAGCTGTGTAATATGTAAGATATAAGCTCATAAGGCTCCGTGTTTAAATGGATAAGCAGTAAAGAGTTGACACAGTGAATGCTCATCTGCATGGCATTACCCAGAATCCCTAGCTACAGTGGAAGGATTATATACCAAGAGATAATGGAGAAAGGCAGGTTTGTGGACTTGTCTGACGTGAATGTGTTCATAAATGTTTTTTTTATTTTCTTTTAACGTTCAAGACCACACATTTTCCTCAATGCACCAGTCCGTGCCGCACTTCCTGGTTTTTTTTTTTTTTTTTTTTAATATTTTTTTTAATAACCTGAATCTGACAATCCGCTGTGTCCTAACCCCTGGTGGTCCCTTCGACCCCATTTCCTAAAATGCAAGAGATCAGCCTTGCTTTAGCGAGCAATAGAAACCAAAATGTAATCGGGAGATAATGTCTCAACTTTCTACTGGTGACCCTTGAAGCCATATTTCCTTTTTTTTTATGCCATTAGGAAAAAAACCAGAAACCCTTTTGGGGACTGGTGGGTCACCAATTCCCGAAATAAAGTCGGGGGACCACGATTGAGCTGGGTGATATGGTACGTTAAAAACTAAAAAGGCGACCACTCTTGTTTTCTAATGGTTTTTAAAGCTAAGGTACCGCCAATGCTGGTTTTTCAAAGGTGACCCCTGTTTTATTTTCTTAAGATATGAGAAACAAAGAAGACTTGTGGAGATTGCAGAAAATCTTCAAAGATTTAACTTTTGTTTTTTTTAAATTACTCTGGTTTCAAGGCAGTTGGGTCTTTTGTATTCACGTTTCAAAACATCACCATTCTTTTAATCCTTTTAATCCACAGTGAATTTATTGATGTGTTCTTTACCAGTCTATTTCGTGCAATCTGGCAAGTGTTAACCTGAAACCTGTATAATCCGTAGAATAACTTTTTACGTTTTGTGATCAATTTTGACAGCAATCTTGCAGATTTATGCATAAAGATAATTTCCATGTTAAATTGAGGCTAAGGGGCATTTTCGACTTGCGCCTCTGCTCCAGTTTAGACCTGTGTGCGTCAGCTTGTCATCTGGTGTGTGTCAAGAAGACTCAGGGAGGAGTTACATGGTGCACATCAAAGGAGATCTATCTAATCAGTCTATTTTTTTCCCCCATGTTAAAAACGATGCCATGTCAGGGGCATCATATATTTCCCCCTATTTCAGAAGTAAGACATTTGATTAATAAGAGTTCTCAATTTTGTTTGCAAGGCAAAAAATGTTTGGGTTCCAGTTACACAGATACACGGCAGATTTTTTTGAAGACTTTCAAAGGGGCCGTGCAAAGGGTTCAACGTTTTTCATTGCTATTTCTTTGATCATTTCTGCATTTTTATTCCTAGTCTAATCTTCAGATTTTATTATTGACGTTTCCTAGAGGTTGAACAAATCTCGTGTTAAATGTCGACTGGGAGCGCAATCCCTTGCATCGCGGCTTCATGAACTGCCTGTGTGGTTTGTGATGCCTTCTGTTGGACTATAGGTGTGCTAATGAATGCCCCTTTTGAGACAAGTTTGGCGATCGACCGACGCGTGTGTCCTTGCACGACACATGGGGATATCCTCCATCAATTCTTAGCCGCAGTGTTGCTTCGACATCGTTTAAGTTAACACTGATTTAAAAAAAACAAGATGCGCCAGGTGTGTGAAGCTGTTTTTATTAGCATTCTTCTTCTCTTACGACCTGCTTTCCAGAAATATCTGGAGTGTCAACTATGAAAAGGATTATTGCAGGGGCTCCACTGTTTGGTATGCAACCTGTGTTGCTTAATTGAAACATTGTCCTGACCTTTTGGCCCGCATGCAGTCTTTTCTTTGGGGAGTAAACATGCATGCTTACATTATATTATTTTTTTAAATAATAATAATAAGCCTGCCAAGGTATCTTCCTCCATTAGTGTCTGAACATGTCTATCTGCTTCAGTTTTGACATACACCTTTTTTTTTCTTTTTCTTTTCTTAATCTGAAGTTAAGGTATATTAATCCTTCTGCGGCCAGAGCATTCCTCAACTCCTCGCCGTGTACATGCTTCTTAATTCTCCTGCTCCTGAATGGGCCCTTCCAATCTCCGTATGATCACGTTTAAGATTGGAGCCATGTTAAAAGCCTCGGCAAATGTGATTTTTCTATCATTTCTCTGCAAAGATGATTTAGCATTTAAACCATTAAGTAAAGTAATCCAATCCGTGGCAGGCCTCTTGAGCAATGCACCCGGTGTTAATAGCTGAGAAAGCTCAACCTCATGGCACGCTCACAGCACTGATTTGTGCTGCCTATATACACTTTCCTCTTTGTAAACTCCTTTCTCTGTAGTTTGTGGAAATCCAAGAATGGTAGGATCTATTTTGAGGACCTCAAATCGATGTTAAAAAAAAAAAATCCCCTTGCCTTTGTGGAGAACCCAGACCACACGAAGAGCCCTTTTTGCTCCAGAAACCCTGAAGTGCAGAGACAGGAAATTGTTATATATTATTAAATACTGCGATAAAACGGTGCTCTGGCATAAACATCCAGACAGACTTAAGATAAATATAGTTTAAAGAGGTAATATTGCCAGCTATAAAAAAGGTTTTAAATGGATAGAATTTTGTGCGCTAAAGATTTTGATATACTACTATTTTTTGCTTCAGTCCATGTGTGCAGCATTCACAGATGGATAGTCATAAAAAATTATTATTTTTTTGTCTTATTTATGAAAATCTGGAAAGTGACTATTCATAGCATAGGAATGTTGAAAATATCCAAGCCAGATCTTGTTCTTACAACAAGATGTTTCACCCTTATCCTGCCAGAGGGTCCCTCCGTGAAGGGCAGGACCCCATGGTAGTACCAGCATTGTTGCCTGACATTTTTCCATTCAAAGTGTAGCAGGCGAAAAAATGGCCTTGTGCTTACCTTTTTAGTGCCAAGGGGAGAGCAGCAAGGTGTCAGACAGGCGCAGATTACATCTGTTTGTGTTCCTAAAACTAAAATGTAAAAAAAAAAAAGATTCTTGAAAATATTTGAGCAGATAAAGATACTTTTTAATAATATTAATGATGTAGGCCTGAAAGCCATCCCATACTATGGAAAATACTTGGGATTAGAATGGATGCTGCAGAGATTGTAATGATACAGAGAGGTGTGTGTGTGTGTGTGTGTGTGTGTGTGTGTGTGTGTGTGTGTGTGTGTGTGTGTACACATACAGAAATGTATCGGGCGGCTAGCATTTTGGCCCTGGCGCCTGTGTTGTGGAGCAGCGTTGATTAACCTGTCAGTCACCACTGCACCCTGTCGCAGCGGACCCAATCATACATTCATAGCGCGACATCAAAGCAGGATCAGGCGCTGTGACTGGCGGTGTCTGACATGTCCGTGAGAGCAGTGCTGCTTACTGTGGAGTGCCAGGGGGGGAGGTAGCGGAGGGCGGGTGGGGTATTTGTTGCTCGGTAGGAAGGAACTTGCGTACCAAGCGTTGGATTGAGTCCTTGATACTAACGAGCACATTTCTGGAGCATACTTGTTGAACTAATAGCTTTGCTTTGAGTTTGCGTTTTTTTGTAGTAAATTCAAATGCAATAAATGTTCCGCCAGGATTCCACCACAGAGGTGGCTACATGATGGTTTCTAAAGGCGTTTAGAAACGTACATATTCTTACAGAGTAATCAGATTACATGTTTCATGCAGCTTTTCATGCTGTCGGGCATGGTGACATTTCTAAGCACGCCTTTGGCAATATCGTTCTGCAGCTGCTTTTACAAAAGTCCTTTTGGCTTCTGTAATCCTTAATTTCCTGTCATTCTGAATGGGTGGCGTTTATGCGGCATACAAAGAAAACTAATCGCCTGTTCGGATACCTGATGCATTTACAGGAAATAAAAATATGATGGCACAAAGTATACAAACCCTGGCAAAGAGATGTGGAATAAAAGGATTTCATATCCATGTTGAATGCCTAGCTACCTTTTTAATAACGCTAACCACTTGTTTTTTACCTGGCCCTCTTTCAATTGTTCAACTGTTGCTTCGGGATGGGTGCCTCTAAGCAATATTTATACAGGCATTAATATGCAGTCCTATTTTTGGAAGTCAGAGGATGTTTCAAAGCACTGCTGAAATACGGAGTCTGAACCACGAGCTGTGAGCTCCAAACTGAACCAAATAAAAGCTGTATGATATTTGCCGTTTTGATTCTACTAAACCTATTTAATGTTAAACATTAAATCTAGTAGAAGTAGTGTTATGTGGCTAAGTGATTTCACTTTGTTGCAAATCTATGATAGATTTCTCAATATGATTACAATTTAAAGCTAATACTTTTGTGCGTTAGATTGTGGCTTAAACATAAATGAGGAAAGATAGGGCATCCGTTAAAGTAATTATTAGACACCCCACACTCCCGTTACATTTATGATTGTCCAAGTCAGGTTGCATATTTATTGTAGTCCTGATGAAGGTTATGTGACACCTGAAACATGGGGTTTTAAAACAAGACTTTTGGCCTAGTCCGGTTGTTTTTGACAGGTTAGCACCCAGTGCAAGATTTTGCGTAATTTTTTCCATTTGTTTGTGTGCGAGTGGTTTATGAAATATTTTTACACCCTCGAACTCGTCTCGAGTTCTATTTGAAGTGTTGTTTTCGAGAAAGAAAGCTGTACTTGTGCACATCTTCAAAAGCTTGTCTAACATGTTTTTTTTTTTCTTACCCCTTTTTGTTCCAGTGACAGCTACATAGTGCGTGTTAAGGCTGTGGTTATGAGCAGAGATGACTCCAGTGGGGGGTGGCTACCACACGAAGGAGGTGGACTCAGCCGCGTTGGTGTCTCCAAGGTTGTTTACCCAGAGGGCAGCGGGAGAAGCGATTTCCTAATCCACGGGGAGCGCCTAAAAGACAAACTGGTAATGAAAACATATGCATTTATTTGGAGGAAATATATGTTAAGATGTGATTCTCGTTGGCTATGGTGTCCGGGCGATCATTATTAGAACAGGCTCCAATTGTTTTCATTACATGATGTGATCACGTTTCCCATTTCATGCTGTGCTCTAAAGCATTGGAGGCACTCAAGGTTGTCATTCAGCACTGTCACTTGTTTGCCAGCTTTTTGGTAAGGGACCCAGCAGTTGCCACCGTCGGTGGACACAGTACAATGGCTGTCATGTTACCCGTTATTCCCTCTGAATCAAAGAAAAGAGCCCTTTAGGATTTAATCTTGCGGATCTATTCTAGATGATGCCTCAGACATTTCTATAAGAGGTACTCTGGAAGCTTCCTATCGGTAGTGACATTGAAGTCTTCCGCCAGGTTGACCCTATATTTTCACCTCTACCACCGGTAAATATGTTGACTTGCTAACTGCTCCGCATTTATCAAAAAGATACCAAGGAGGGGGTATAGTTAAATTAATGCAGAAGTTTGTGTTGAATCAACATTTTACTTAATGTACCATTAAAAATGAATGTTTCCCTTTTCACGGTCATGTGAAATTCATTCTTATGATGCTTGTTCTTCATGACTTTTTTGTTCTGTGTTAGGTAATTCTGACAATTATGACACTAGCATTAGACAAGGGAAGAGGTGATTGCCAAACCTTGTGTATACAGTCTATTTGTCAAACAGTCTTGTCACCAAAGAGATAGAGTAAAGATTATGAAAGCCCTTCAAACCTTTGATTATCATGGAAACATCAAATGCTACTCTGCAACCTATAGCTCAATAAACACATCACTACCACTTCTATAGGGGGCTGAATATTGTAAGTATGTATTGTTTGCTGAACTGTAACCTGTGCAATATTTGAGTTCCTATTTCTTTGTAATTCAATTTGATCATCTTGTACACCCTGCTTTGTGCTCTTCAATGTTCTCAATGAGTTTGAAAGAGACGTAATAAAAAGCATGAGCTAATAAATGTTACAGGATTATGCATGTGTGGGTGTATAACCAGAATCTTACACACACCCAAGGTGTGGGCTTCTGTTTAACCCCGAGGGCGAGTGATTTTGGCTCGGCACACACCCACCCAGGTTTTACTTTTATTTGGTAACGCACTTTTTGAAACGATACATTCTTGTGCTATTTGTTCTTACTGATAGCTGTAGGTACAGTAGTTGCTTTTGCAGCTCTGCTGTTTTAACATACCACTTGAAATGTAAGCGGCAATCCCGGCTAAGCATCAATTTTTTTGTTAACTTACCTGAATCGGGGGTGGGTACCCTGGAGCACATTGGTGGTCCTATGACAGACTACACCCCCGCCCGCCCCCCCCCACACCCCTCCTACCCAGTTCAGGAGCAGCGAGCCCAGTGGCCAATAAAAAAAGCTGACATTGCAGCTTTCTATTGGTTACTCCAAGTGCCATGTGTGTAGTTGGCCACCATATTTGTAAAGGGGGGTGGTGGGGTTGTGTCAAAACCAGCACACCAAAGACTAAAAATATCTATACAACCGGGGGTGCCTAGATGTTGGGGGAACACAGATCATCTCAGTGAGCTCCACTTGGTTCAAGTTGTGTTAAGAAAAGAAAAAAAAGATATATAAATAAAGAAAATAGAAATTCCCAAGCAAAATTGCGGCTATAATGAATGAGTGTAATGTATTTATTGCAGTGATTCACAACCTTTTTTGTTTGGAGAAACCCCTGAAGTGTTTCGAAAAATCTCGGGGAACCCCTATCTGGCTGACACATATTAGGTTCATTTCACACCATGAGCCCCCTCTATTTAATACCACCCTCCCTACCCATGTATTTCTCTCCCCTCCATCTCACTCACTCTCCCCCCTCCCATGTATTTCTCCACTGTCACTCTTACTCACCCTTTCCTCACTCACTCCCCCTCTCTCCTCTCACTCGCCCCCTCCTTGCGTCAATTACCCCACTCTCACTCAATCCCCCCACAAGATACATACCAAAAAATCCCACCTCCCTAAATACATGTAACCCCACCCCGCAATACATAATAAAAATACCCGCCCCGCCAATACATATTAAAAATACCCGCCCCGCCAATACATATTAAAAATGCCCCCGCCAGCAGCACCCATCATCATCATCATCATCCTCATATCTCTCCCCCAGCACCCTTCATCATTATCATACTCGCCCCCTGCATCTCACATCGGCAGCCCTATTTGCAGCAGGAGAGGAGAGAACGAGACTACTATTGCTGCTCTGTACCCTGTGGTTTGATTTTGCATTATTGTGTACTCACCTTACATTCTCCTGTTTTGCTGCTATTACAGTGTACCATAGCACTTTTTGCTTGTTAGATTATCTTGTGTTGCTTAAGTTAACTAGGGCTTATTTTGTTCACTGTTTTAGGGGTACTGGGGTAAGGGAAGTACCTCTTGTTCCTTTGGGACAAGGGGGAACGGGCCTGAGGAAGGGGCTTGTCCCCAAAACGTTGCCCCCCCGTTTATCCCCCATTGTGTACACCCCCCCGCCCTTTTTTTTTTCTTCACTTCCACTTTTTTCTATTTTTTTTAGTGTGTTTTGTTCTATTGTGTGGGTGTCATTTTGCTCCTTGTATATAACTTGTGCATTTATTAAATATTCATTTGATTTGGCATTTCCCACTTGTTGCTACTTTTCCTTTAGTCAGAGTGTGCTGGAACTATTAGCTTTGTTGGTTATTATGTAGGAGGATCTTGGGTCCTTATGTTCCTTTGCACCCTGCATTTAGCTATACTATATTTTTCTATCTGACCGTGAATGCTGTCTATCATTTCTGTTCTTATATTAAAAATACCCCCGACAATACATATTAAAAATGCCTTCGCCACCTCAATACATTTTAAAAAGACCCCCACCGCCCCAATACATTTTTAAAAGACCCCCCAATACTTATTTTTAAAAAACGGGTCGCACAGGTAAAATCATCATCATATCTCCCCCAGCACCCTTCATCATCATCATCATCATACTCGCCCCCTGCATCTCACTTCACCCTCCCCTGCATCTCACATCACCCCCCCTGCATCTCACATCACCCCCCCTGCATCTCACATCACCCCCCTGCATCTCACATCACCCCCCTGCATCTCACATCACCCCCCCTTTTGCATGCTCTTGTACCTTATGTTCCCCCTTCCCCCCCCCGGTTGAGAATCACCGATTTTAATGTAATGAGTGGCGGTTTATCCCTGTACACGTAAGGACACCTTGTGTCACCTATACACTCTCCTTATTCATAGCTGGGACTAGAGGGGGGTGGTCATTGACCGCTCATGTAAGTAATAGGAGCAGAGGGACAAAATCTGCCTTGTGTTTTTACTTATGATGAATATTTGGAGTTATATTGGTCAATTGCTTTTGTTTTTCAACGTTATTTTTGTGTTTTTATGAAAGTTTTCTTTTTTTTAATTTTATTTTTTTAAAAGAACAGTCACACTATTCACATAACAGGCATGTAACATCTTTTCTATCCATTTTTTTTGAATGGTTGTTTTTTTGTATCGTCGAACAGCTTTGCAAACGTAGGGAAAAGAAAACCAGTGCAATAATCCTTTTAAACGTTCCATGAAAATATAAAATATGTTGAAAAGAAAGGGCAATTTGTAGATATAGTATAGATCCATGTCAATGGAACTGAATCTTTAAACTTGTCTATTAAGAAGATTTTTTTTTTTTTTTTTAATATAAATACTTTTTCTACCTTTTTAATAGCTTTGTGCTGTAGTAGTGGAAAAAGAACCCACTGCATAGATTGAATAGCTACCCAACAGGGGTTGGTATAGCAGAGCATGGATTTATAATCTGTTGGTTTGACCCTGTCCTATTGAATCAGGTAGGGGTGCTCAAGCCCCCCTCCTCTCCTCCCCCCTCCCCACCACAAGACGCCAGGTCTTCGGGATATGCCACCTTCAGCACAGGTGGCTCAATCAGTCCCTGTTTCAGCTCAAGGTAAATAAAAATGAAGGTAGAGCACTGCCAAAAAAGAGAGCAAAGGGCTGGGGCAAAAAATAACAATTATTTATTAGGCATATAAGCCAAAAGGACAAACACGATTTAAAACTCTGACGTGTTTCCTGCCGTGGAGCGCTTTAGCACCGGTATATGCAGTTGCAGAGCAGCTGTTCCACCCTGAGGATTTTCTCCAGAGCTGCTGAGTGGATCCGGTTTCCAGCCAGTGTGCGGCCGGCGCTACAGTCCCTTACCTGTACACCGGGAGCAGATCACAGCTGACGGAGACGACCATTGCGTAGGAGTGCATCGCCCTCCGTCTTCCCATCAGCCACCACCCCCTCCACAGCATTGGGCAGTAACCCCGCGGGAGGATCATAAGGCGGCGGGAGGCTCTTATTGCAGGTGTCTACTACCATCAGCTTGTCCTTCTATACCGGGCAGCCGCCCCGTATGTCCGAGTGAGGAGGGTTTACCCCGTCTGTTTGGGGGGAGTGTACCGTCGGATCGGATTGAGGGCACACCGGCGAAGTACAGGTGAGGTGGGAGCTGCACTGGCCTCACACACACCATCGGCTATTACTCACGGGACACTCATTGCCTGATTTTTTTATGCTTGCCGATTTGTAATGGTACTTCATTACGTTTTATGATACAGGACTTTGCAGTATTTGTAGCATCAGCTTGGGGGTTTCCCCCCTTTTTTTTCCCTGTTTCAGCTCAGTTGGCTCAATCAGAGGCACAGTCTTTGAGCCACCTGTGCTGGAGCTGGGATATCCTGAAGTCCTGACCTGTTAAGGGGCTTGGGGGCTGGAGTTGAGCACCCCTGGAATAAGGTATTGGGGAAGGGGCCTTAGTGGCACCCGGTACATCGCCTCCTCTTTTCCTGTACTATGTGCCACTTATTTCTTTTTGCTTCACAAGAAAAGAGCGGAAATGTGAAGCACAAAAAATGTGCAGCAGGCAATGGTGCCAGCAAAAGCATTATAGAAACCATTTCTAAACCTATTTATTTTAGTCCATATATTGTACTTCAATTTGAGAAATAGTGACTCGTGTACGTATTGAACAGCAATATTGATGGGGTCAGATATAGGATAAAAGTAATTATTACCGTGTTTCCGGAAGTAGGTCCTTTCTTGAATGTTAATTTTGTCTAGGTTTGTGTTGTCTGCTTTTATCTTTGGCAGTGGTAAGGATAATTTTTTTTCTTTTGAAAGAAACTCTTCTGTAATCTTTGACAAACACAAGAATGCAAATATTTTCATAGGTAACTTTTGCCAGACAAACAAATTGTTTGCCCTATAAGTGCAGCGTAACAATCGCTGTGGAGTTTGCTCCATCCCAACTGAGGTGTGTCATTGCCAACATGAGTCTTTCAGACACTGGTTACAGAATCCGAACTCTTTGTTATTAGCTTGGCTCTCTCATTTTCTTGCAGCATCAAAGTGTTTGATTTTTGTGAAACATTTGGCTAAGACTAGTGGTTAGCTAGCAAGGGCCCAAAGGAACTATCAATGCTACACAGCAGAGGGAACCTATAGGTAACAGGAGTTGGCCAGACCTCAGCACCTTCCTAGCGGGCTGAGATAAGGGGGCAGCTAGGGAAGAGGATGCCGAGAACAGTAATGATACTAATACACAAAGTGTACCGTGTAAATGAGACTTTACCGATGATTAATAAAGATGCTGTTTGTATGAATAAAGTTCCTGGCGCCCATCATTGCATTACCAACACCCAGCCTGCACGGATCCAGCACCCTGACAAGGGAATCAACTCTGAGAGAGCCAAGTAAAGAGGCATTTGATGTGAACGCTCTAGGAGCCGGGCAGGGAGGGTTAAATCATTTTTAAATACATTTTCAAATTTGCGAGGAATTCAAATGGCCACCCTTGTGCTTTGCTAAAAAAAAAAAAATAGCATTCTATAATATTTTTTTTTTTAACTATTCTCGATTGGGATTTCACAGCGAGTTCATAAGCGAGTTGTCAAATGTTACAAATAGTAGATGACTTGTTTCTAAGCTGACTTTTTACTTTATTTCAATGTCAGTACTAGGTGGCATTATATCTTTCTTTAAGTAAAGCATTATTGTGGTGTGTATTTCTTATGCATACATTTTATTTGCTGCCAAATCCAGAGGATGAAGTGTAGGAGAACTGGCATTCAAGAATTGAAAGAGAGAGAGAGGAGGAAGAATATATTGCATGAGCTTGAGAAACAGTAGGACATTGACAACAACATCTGGGGCGATTGGGATATTATTGGTTAACCTCTTCACTCCCAATGCCGCCTGTAATGCTTTACTGACAGAAAAGGGAGCAATATTATATTGGGGATGTGGCTGTAATTCCACTCTCTTAATTTCTAGCATCTGTAGAATGGGCCTACAGCTTCCAGGTTCCCCTGTTGCTATTTCACACTGTTGCAGAAGGTTTTGCAATGGATTCTTTGTAGTTTATGATGCATTTTATTGGGCCAACGCGAAGATTAGATGTGCTTGTATATGTCCATTCAGGACCACAGAGTTTCATTCTTCCTCTAAACAAAGGACCTCTGTGGTTTGGAAAGCTGGTGAACACCATCATCTAGTTTAATGTGTCGCAACCTTCGAAGTTGCCACGCTGGGGGTCACTTCAAAGAATCCCGTTTTCTTTCGGACATATACAGCCGCTAATATAAATGCTTTGGAAAGGAGCACCGACAGGTAAAAATAAATATGTTGATTACATCATCAGACACGATGAGGTTATGGGGGGATTCTGCGTCATAAAAATGCAGCCCTTCTCGATTCTAAAACTCTTTGTTGCAATAGCCTATTCCTTGTTTTTTTGTTTTGTTTTTTTTTGTCCTATCCTACAGATTCTTTCCATTTTAAACCACATCACTCGGATTATGTGTCAGATTGTGAGTTCATATATTTTGACCTTCAAAAAGCCTTCTATAGAAGTGAATAGGAATGAGACTTGTGTGTGTAAATGCTTATTTTGTGATTTTCAAATGAGAATTGGGATTGAAGAAAAAACGGGAGGGGGGCTTCAATTGTCTGTTTACGCCACAAATGTTTTTATTAGGACTGCACCTTTTCTATTCTCATGTGCTGCACAAGTTCCCCAAGTCTCTCAAACTTCGTCCGATAAGTCTGGCCAAAGGTTAATAAACTGAAAAGGAAGGAAGAAAATAGGTAACATGCCTGTTACATGTAGCCAGGGATTCTCAGACAGCGGGCTCGTGTACTACAGCTGCGTGTCACTGGCCTCCCTATCTTTTCTTTTTTTAATATGTAATTGTGTTCTGGATTTTGTATGTGCTAATTAAGAGGTGTATGCAAAAGTTAACACACAAATGATTTAAGTGGTTTACGATCCGTACAAGTTTGAGAACCCCATGTGCAGACAGGCTGCAAATAAGGCCGTGCACGCTGACGGTATGAAGTAAAATAGCCGTCTTTGGATGCGTTGGTTCGTTCTTTGTTTCCTCAACCCCAGCGCTTGCAGTGCATTCCATAGCAGATGTAGCTGTATAACCAACTTGTGTATACAAACCTTGGTGTGCCCCAGTTAAACCCTAACGAAAACAGTAGGAATGTTGTCACTTCTCTGTGTTATGCTTTTTGCAGGATTCAATCTGCAAAGCTAGTTGATGCATTTCCTAATTTGTGAAACAAGTAGATGGAAAGGTGCTCCATTCTGTAGCTCACTTTTACCATTTAAAATTCATTTTGCTCCCAGGATAGTGCACAGTGACACTCCGTGTGGTACATTATATTCATGGAAGTGATATACCCAACCAATGTGTATTGCCAACAGCCAGTAAAGGGGCAGTCCATCCTAAAATGAAGGTGAACCAAGGACCTGGCTATGTTTTTATAGGATAAATGCAGCCGTGTGACACGTTTAAAACATTACGTTATTACAGGCATACCCCGCATTAACATACGCAATGGGACCGGAGCATGTATGTAAAGCGAAAATGTACTTAAAGTGAAGCACTACCTTTTTCCCCACTTATCGATGCATGTACTGTACGGCAATCGTCATATACGTGCATAACTATTGTAAATAACACATGTGTAACAGGCTCTATAGTCTCCCCGCTTGCGCACAGCTTCAGTACTGGTAGGGAGCTGGTATTGCTGTTCAGGATGTGCTGACAGGCGCATGCGTGAGCTGCTGTTTGCCTATTGGGCGCTATGTACTTACTCGCGAGTGTACTTAAAGTGAGTGTCCTTAAAGCGGGGTATGCCTGTACATTACTTTTAACACTGCATGGTAAACAAATCCGTTGCGGTGTCTGCATTTTATTACAACTTTTATCAAAATGTGTTTTGGTGATATTAATCAA
Organism: Ascaphus truei; assembly: GCA_036426205.1. Lineage (NCBI taxonomy): Eukaryota > Metazoa > Chordata > Amphibia > Anura > Ascaphidae > Ascaphus > Ascaphus truei. The sequence continues at coordinate 62,329,133 of CM071570.1, forward strand.
ACAAATTAACACACAGTGGGAATCCAACTAACCCAAAGAAAAGGAGAACATTGATTTCCCACAGTAAAATGGTAACATTAAGGAGCATTCCATAGTTCTACGGATGCCAATTACACTAATTAGTTGTTTAACAAAAATGTTTTGTGTTTTTTTACCCTCTATTTGGGTGAACACAGCCTTGTTATATTTATTTGTCTATTTCCATACAAGGGTAATAATGTCTGACTGTTGTAGAAGATCAATGAGCTGTGCTTTAAAGCTCTTGCAGTTGCCATGATGTGCTTTGTTTGTTTTCTGCATGATAAATACCCCCGTTTTAGTGTCGCTGCTCCAGTTGTTACATGTTTCTGTAAGCAAATGTTCAGGAACCATGAGCGGGGGAGAAGGAACAAGTAGCTGTTTGAGTAGCCTAAGGAAGCCAAATGTGTCTCTCAATTAGGGCTTTTAGGGGTACATTTTGTAACCACCACCCCCTTTGCTGTATCAGAATGTGTTGCTGGTACCTCTGGCAGCAAAGGGATAACACTTTTAAAGGATAAATATTTAAGTGAAAAAGAAAATTGAAGCAAGCTAAAGTGGCTGTTATTCTATGTCAGTATTCTTTGTAAGGGTGAAAGCCCCTTTATGAACCGCTAAAGTATACCATTGATACAATGGTGTACGGTGCCTGTTTTTCTGTCGGAGGTGGTCAAATCTTTTTATTTGAAGGTGTTCATTTGCTTTTCTTGTTTTTTTGTCTTCGACCTCCTAGGTGTTATTGGAATGCTATTTAAAGAAGGACTTGGTCTACTGGAAAGCAAATCCAACGTTTCATCACTGGTTGGTTGACAACAGGAGGTTTGGCCTCACCTTCCAAAGCCCTGCTGATGCACGAGCCTTTGACAGAGGAGTACGGAAAGCCATTGAAGACCTCACAGAAGGTAGTGAAACTTAAGACCCGCATTCCGTCTATTCTTTGCCTTGGGGTGTGGAGCTTGCGAAATCCGTCACATTCCAGAACTCCCTTTTTTTTCTGCTGGTGATACCAGAAAAACCCTGAAGCTGGCTGAATGTTGGCAGGGAAACAAAGGGGGGAGGGAGGGGCTTTTCTACTTTTGTCCCATGTCACCTGCACTTATGAGGAAGAAATAAAGCATAATTTAACCCTTTCAGTCAGGAGGGGCCAGTGACACATGACTGCTGTGGAAGAGCCCAGCGTTTAAGGTTTGGGGCTCCTGCTAAATATTACCACACCGCTCTAACCTGCTGCTGGCTTTGTTTTTTCTTCTATTTAAGGAACATGACCTTACTTGAGCTTTCACACGTATTATGATAAGATTTAGACATGTTTTATTTGGGACAACCTTTGATGCTCTTAGAGCAACGAGCAGGGGCAGTGACTGACAGTGTCGATGCATTTCTCACCCTTTTATTCTTTTGAGTGCCTGCATATGTATTTATGAACCATGGTTCTCCTTCATTATTCTTGTGCCTTTTCTAAGTGCCCAAGATTGAGCCCTATGACCCTTATTGATTCACTTTTCAATAATGTTACACTGCTTTATCCAGAAACACAGTTTATGCCTATATTTTCACTTTAAAGTTGGCTGTATCCGTAATATTTTTTCTTTTCACCAGTTGTAAGTTAAGAAAACATTGCTGGAGTCAATAAATAATCATACCTTCATACTGTAAATGTCATCATTATTCATCATTTTGAATCTCCAGTCCATTCCTATTGATTGCGTTTTCTAATCTGGTTCAAATCCTGTTGGATAAACCCCTGCTTTATGTTGGAAGGCAGCAGCACCAAGCCAAATAAAAAACTAGAACCCGTGCTGTTTATTAAATGCTACATTAATGGTACCTAATGGTAGCATTTATATACCACGTGTCATGCAAACAGGATCCCGATGTATTTCAAAATAACCTGTGTCTCTGAGATGCAGTAAGAGCAACCCCTCACTTTCTCGGATAGATATAAGAAAATTACATCACTGTTGCCCATTTAAAGGGATTTCCTAGGGTCGCACCAAGTTAAAAAAAAAAAATACCCCCCCCCCCCCTTGTGTGTGCGAGTCCAGCATTCTTCTTAGCTAATATATACTGAACAGTGTACCTAGGTCGTAAACGTATCTGAAGCAATGGTTAAATTCTCATTCACGAAGTTTCCTACATATCAGATATCTTCTCTAAGCCATCTAGTCTACCTGAAAGAAAGGTAACACTTGTTCAGCAGCACACTGGCAGTACGCCCGGCATGGCTTGGTTACACTTTTTTCTTCAATAATGCACTAGAGCATTTCTACTTATCTAATCTTCAGCTTTTATTACAAAAACTTGCTCATAAGAAAAATCTTTTAATAGCTTTCAGGCGGAAGTGGGCTTATGCAACTGCTTGTTTTTTTTGTTTTTTTAAAGAACATTCACGGCTTAAGGGAACTTATAAGACATTGCTCAGTAGTGGTAGGGTTGCCAGGTGTCCGGTATTGAACTGGACTGTCCTGTATGTTGATACTCTGTCTAGTAAAAGATGAGGTACTGTAATACTGGACATGTATGTGTCCGGTATTTTCCTCCCTGGTTATAGTGACCTGATGCACCTTTCACCATTGAGTCCAGTATTTTTGGAGAAGCCACCTGGCAACCCTAAGTAGTGGTCATCTTCCAAATAAACAATCCCTCATTACATTAACCACTGATGTTTTATGCCTCTTTCCTCTAAAAATGAATATAATTATAAAAATAAAGGTTTCTCCTTTTTAGATTTCTGGCAGACAACAAATAGATTGAGCCCTGTGCAATCTTATGCTTGTATTCGTATCCATTTAACATGATACAAAAGAAAAATGCACTATTCCTATTGTTTCTTAGGTTTGTGCTTCCCTCATTTGTTTTCTGACACAATTGTTACAGTGTCCTTGTAGAAATAAGCTTAGGCAATATTGATGTGTAGGCCATATGATTTAAACGTCCTATGCAAACATCTTATTTAAACTGGACTTCGAGGAAGCCGGATGAACTAAATAAAGCCGCTCTACACGCTTAGTATCTTTGTACATGAAAATCAGGGCTCAGAAGGGCTTGAACAGAGATTATTAGTGTATAAACCCATTACATTGTTTTAAGCTGTTAATATCATTGTACATGGTTTCCAAATGTATTTGGTGTTCAGATCACTGAGCAACACTTAGTCATTTTCAGCCCGTATGAACTCCGTTCCACGTAAAGCTTTTTATAAACCAGGGCGAGAGGCTCAGGGCTCCATTTCCATTGGAAGTCAAAAGTTAACTTTCCTAAATAAAAGTTTATAAATTGAAAAAAAAAAATCTTGCAATGCAACCATTTCTAGAGAATTCAAGATGCTATATGAAAAGACTTATGTTCATTATTTTTATCCCCGCACCCCCTAGACAGGCCTAAGAAACCAAACTGTCTATTTAGCTGCTGTTTCTAAAACAGAGAGAGATTTGTTTTTGCCTCAAGCTTGGGAAAAACAATAAAAATGTATTCCATAGATTCAGCCCAATTCAATTAATAGTTCAATATGGTCACAACTAAATGTGTGCATAAGCATGTCGTACTTGGTTTCCCGCTCCCCCCCCCCCCCCCCCCCCTTTTGCCCTTTTTAATGTATTAAGCTTCCTAGCAACTATTTAGGAACCTACACCGCTTCCTCTTGAAACAGGCAGCCATATTATGTGCCCTGGGATAGCAGGATCTTTGCCGATCGATCAAGGGAGAACGAATCAATTGGCAGCTTAGATAATTGCCTTGCCGCAAAGACCTATTGCATTTATTAAAACAAACCAAAAAAATCCCATTATTATTAAAGCAAGAGGAAATGCCCCTGCTTTTATTTCTTTCATTTTGTTATTTCCTCCTGTAAAATTATAAGGTGTTTAATAAAGGCAGATTTTTCAATATGAAAGAGCCGCTTTATATGCTCCAGGCGCACAAACATTTACATTGGTTTGCTGCATTGCACAGTTTTACACTGATATAAAGTTAGCTTTTTTTAATTTTTTTTAAATGGAATCCTTTTATTCTAAAAATGTTTGCGTGTAAATAAACCATGTGTTAATCAAATTGCTCCTTCTCTTTTAAGGATCCACAACGTCTTCTTCGACAATTCATAATGAGGCAGAGCTTGGTGATGACGACGTGTTTACAGTAAGTGTAGTGCCTTGAACAATGCGTGTATAGAAAGCAGATTCAAAAGCCTTTCCACCCTGTGGCACGAACATGGCCAGCTAGCTGCTTCTTGACACATTACCGGATGAGGTGATTGAATGTCACAATTTTGACCTAATATGCTGTTGTACAAATACTCCCAAGGTAACCGTGTAGAGTAGACAATGGGTTGCTAAGCAGTCTTCTTGTTGCTACAATTGACAAAAATATGCCAAGGAATTCGCTTACACACAAAGCTCAGGGGTATATAACTGTTCAATACAAGAAAATACAGCGTGTTAACGGTTTCACGAAAATACCAACAATCTCGAGGTGTTACCGTTCTGGTTAAGCTATGTTTTCATCGGCTCATGTTTAAGAGCACATAAACAAAGGGCTTCCACAATCCTGAAAGTGTGCAGATTAAGGTTAATATTTTTAGCAACCTAATAGTCATGTTTTAAAGTAACGTAGGATTAAGGTGTAGTATTCAGTTTGTTTTATGGCACAATGATAATTAATCTAGTATGAAGCAACATCATATTCCACTCTGGAATGTCAGGTGAAAATGTTGAACACTTTAGCAAGCCGGATTTTAACGCTGTGCAAGATAAACCAAGGTCACGGCAAAGTAAGAGAGGAGCATGTCCTACATACCGCTCGTTGATTCGGTGACCCATTTACTTCCTTTCTGAATATGTAACACCCACACCTTTAACAGGAATTACAAGTGTACTTGAGACGTAATATGGAAAAGTGAACCCTAATAGCATGAGCAACTAATAATTGATTGGGACCTCAATGCTCTGACTGCATATGTATAAACTCTACGTAAGCTGATAGAGGCATTTACTGCAATCAGGTAAGCACTCAGGATAATTCTATATTGTTGAATGGGCCTTTTCCTGCAATCAGCCGCTTGGTCCACTATAGAAATACCCCCTTAGTGTAATGTTAATGAGAGGTATGCGTCAGGGGGTCCCTTCAGGTTTCCTGCAGCCTTCTCTGACCAGATTCTTTCAACAGTTGGCATTCTGTTCCCATCTGTTCTTTTGTCCCAGTTCTAAGAGACAAACAACAGCAGGCTGGGTTAAAAGGTGACTTCCTGTGCTCCAGAGAAAAACTATCATTAGCAGCTGCTTCCCAGCTACCTGCCAGATTGATTTATGGAATAAGATAGGGGAGGGGAAGGAGCACATGGCTTCTATGAACTAGAAAGGTTTGCTGTTTGCTAAGAGCTGTGTGTGTGTTAGCTGGTGTAAAAGGCATAGCATGTGCATTCTGACTCTCCAAACTTGGAGGCCAGATAATGTAACCAACTAAATATTTTCACAAGGGAAGTGTGCACTATGACAAAGCACAAATATCACGTAGAAAAGTGTGTGTGTGAATGTGGGTGCTGTGTGTTCTGTGTGCCGGTGGTGGTGTCTGGTGTGGGTGGGTGTAGTGTTTTTTTGTGTCGTGTGTTTGTGTGTGCTGTGTGCTGTGTGTGATAGTGTGTGCTAGAGGCTGTTTGTGTTGTGTGTGTGTGTGTGTGTGTGTGTGTGTGTGTGTTGTTTCTATTGTCTTCATTAAAGGGATACTTTGAACTACTTTGTGTTGTTGGCCCCTTAGGCAGCGAGAAATGTAGAAAGTCCGATCCCATTTAGCACAACGTGAAAATATTCCACCAACTTCGCTACCATTTGTATTTCTTCATATTTTAAGATATGTTTAATAGCTTTTTGAGTCTAGACTCTTAACACTTACACTGAGCAGCACAACAATATCGCTAACCAAATGTCATTTGGTCGGTGATGTTAATTTTGCAGTGGTTTCAAACTTGATCAGACGTGAGTTATACAGCATGTCATAATAATGGCCCTATATTTAGCAGGCCCTGGAAACAATATTTCACAGCAGTATTTTCAAATGGATGTCTTGGTTGCTAGGCGCACGCAAATATAAGGATGCAAAGAAGAAAACTTGTGGGCATGCACCACATTATAGTAGAATTATTTCACTGCTTGTTGCACATCTCTTCAATAAATGCAAGGGTTTACCCCTTTGCGTTTGTGACATAAATAGTTACCCCACTTTCAAGGTAGTGAGAGCGTAACGTTTCAGGCATGGGGCCCTTCATACAAGTCAGGTAAGTAAGATACATCCCTATTTTTCTAGAATAAGAAACCATTAGAGCATTTCACATTATGTGGTCAGAGTGCAAAGTCTGAAGCCATTTACCAAGGTCAGAAGTCCGTAGTAAATTCAGACTGCCGGTGAAGTTTTGGCAGAGCCTGGCATTGGCATCCTGGTTTGTGTTTTCATTTGCGGGTGTAGTGAATGCTACTGCACCATGAATACTATCGGCTGCTATATATGAAGGACCTATGCCAGCCATGTCAAGTGTCATTAATTTGTAGTATCTGCAGTCTTTTATATAATTGTTAAACTTGTATTAAATATTAATGGTACCCACTTGTATACAAGAGCACAATCCTTTGAAACAATGGAACAAAGCACTTTATCATATTTACACACTATAATGTAAATTTGTGAGTCACAACCCCCAAATCTTACTCATGTAGGCCCATTGACTTTGACTCCTTTGCTCTTGGATTTGTAAAGATCCCATTTCATTGTCTTTCCTCGCTGAAGCTGATGAAACGGCTCACTGTTCCGTGTCTCTGGAGTCTTTGAAGCACAAAGCCGAATGAATGAGGACAGTGTTCCCTTATGCAAACACTGTCAAAAGTAAACTTGCAATGGGGCAGAGTTGGCCTTTTTTGTTCAGACCAGGGTTTTTTATGTCACGCACTGGGTTTTGAAAGAAATGGTATTAAAGAACCAGATTTTATTTCAGAAATGTTTAATCTCTTGTGTGCCAGAAAGACCAGCACTGTGCAATAAGTTGCGGGGCCCTTGTGGCCGTGAAGGCCTTCATGCAAGTCCAAGTAACACTTATGAAGCTGTAGAATAGTTAGTGATGTTTGGGTAAAATAAAACCTTTTTTATTTTTTAAACCACTTCATTGGGGCTTTAAACCCTTTTGCTGTTCGAGTGGTGTACAACGCCAGTTGCATGCCCTTCTTCGAGTGTAGGGTGTGAAAAAAAAAAAAAAGGGTAACGCACCTGCCTTGATTTAGATTACATGCACGGCCCCATGAAACATACATGAGTAATAGACAGCCTTATCCCAAACACAGAAGGTTATTTGTAGTCTGCAGAAAAGGATTTCCTGAAGTTGCAGGAAATTATACAGGATCAACAATCATGTGGAACAGGAAGCAGTGTCATCAAATAACATTTCACGTCTGCTCTGTAGGCTGCTTGTCCACTACAAGAGAAATTGTTTGCGCCCAGGTTTCTGGTTCCTTCGGCCGTGTATATTCTCTGCAGTTGCCCTTCCAGCCCGGAATAGATTTATTGCATGAGGCTTTTGCTTTGAAAATTGGTGTTTTCTGGCATTTTCTTTATTGCCTGTATATGCACATATAGATCCATTGAGCTGTATATGGGTTGGTGGATCTGTAAAAGCCACTAACGCACGCTTTTTACTTGCACTGAAAATATAAATATATATATATATATATATATATATATATATATGTGGTGTTCTGGGCCACGAGAACTTTACCTACAGCTGCAATGCGATATTAATAACAGAAGTAATTCATTGCCTGAAATATGCAAGAGATTTATCCCTATTATTTGGAAGGATTTGTTGTAGGGTTTGGCGCATTTTGCATCACCTTTTATATGTTTTTTTTTATGGTTCTTAAGTGAAAGCTTGTAAATGTCATTTGCCTGGGCATTTAATGCCTCGTAGAGGAAAATAATGAATAAAAACTTACCTAGCAGGTGATAACCCTTGTTTTATTGGGATATCTAAATTTGTTTGACAAACGTTCAAGAGTAAATCCCTCCTTTAAAACATGTCTTGAAAGTGTTACTCTAATAAAAATGAAATCATTTAATAGCATTTAAGTATGTACTTAATTCACATATGCAGCTGGACTGAAGGGTAATCGGTGTTTTTGGTAGTGCACATTCAGGTGTACTGAAGAAGCACCAAATGCTACCACATCCCATACAGAATGCTTCTCCAACTGGCTATTTATATCAAATACAGTCCAAGTGATTGCAAAGGTCTGTCAGCACCATACATAAAGAAAATCCTGTATCCATCTATTTTTGCCTTTTTCTGTTTGTACTTATTATATTCTTTGCTACAGAAAACTACTCACAGAGTTTTATAACAGTTTTTCCATAGTAGTTCTGCAAAATATTTTGTAGGGCTTATTTGAAATGTTAAATTGCTTAACTGTCCTGTGATCACTGCCACTTTAAGCACAGGAAATAATTCTACAGGAGTTTCGACGCAAAACAAGCTGTATTTAGTAGATTGCAAAATCTTTCTTTTCTGTCGGTAATAACAGCAGCCATTTTATACAATACTGAAAGGTATGAAAATGGATACATGTGTTTTATTTATCATGGATTGGGCATTGCAATATGGGCATACTTTGCTAGAAGTAGTATTGCTACTGCTTCTGAACCTTGTATGCATTGCTGAGTGATGTTGAAATGACTTTGTGTGAAACTCTAAATACATTTGCATGGGACCTGACTCCTCCTGATGTTATCCTTGAAATGGAATCCAGCCACTCTTAATTCAAGCTTCCTAATCCCGGAGGCCAGCGGAGGCTTATTATGGTAACTGTTTTGTTTCCCTTTCCTCCATTCTCAAACATCCTGTTTGGTGCTGTCGACTGTTGCATGGGATCTCAACTCCAGTCGTCAAGACTTTCCTCCCCCCCCCCCCACAGATCAGGTTTTAATCCTATCCCTGCGTCCGCACTCGTGGTCAAAGACTGAGCCACTGATTTAGCCACCTGTGCTAAAGGAGGGATATCATGAAACCCTGACCCGTTGGAGGGTCTTGAGGTCTTAAGTTACACACGCCTGTCCTATTGCTTACACCCTCCATTTCTCATCCCACTGCGCACCTATGCTTTATGCTCCCGCGTTTCTGTTCCTGAGAGTTCTCCAGTACCATTCCAGAGATGGAATAAACTGGCTACTGTGAATTCCCATAGAAATTATTGGTGAAATAAAAAAAAAAACGAAACTCCATTATGTTGAAAGACACAAATTTTCATTCTTGGGCTTCATCTTGGTATGAACATAGCTCAAATGTTGTTTTTGCAGGGTATTCCTTATTGTACCTTTCATACTAAAGCAGCAGGCGTAAGTGGAACTGCCATTAGCTTTAAGATGTTGCTAAAATAGTGATTTAGTAGAGAAAAGATCAGCTGAGGTTGTCGCATTGTTAGTGAGCCTTTTTGCTCCATTTTCTTACCTAGAACGGGTTGTGACTGCACAGCTACTGATTTAGTCCATTTGCTAGATTTGAATGCTGGTTTGGACACATTCAAAATAACCTTATTTATTCTTCTGCATTAAATACAAGAAAAGATGCACTCTCACGACGTAAAGATCCACCTCAGGTGCGGGTGTGTCGCAGTAAACAGATCTCCCATTGTCTTGAGAAAGGTCTAAAGTGTTGACCAAAAACGTCAATTTTATTCCAATAAATCTTAAATGTAATATTGTTCCACCAAGTCCTCTAGAGCATGTTAGGTTTTCAGGATATCCCAGATTCAAGCACAGGTGGCTCAGTTTAAGACTGAACCTCTGAGCCACCTGTGCTGTGTACACACACACACTGACACACACTGACACACACACACACTCACACCGACACACACACACTTCCAAAATCCGAAAACAATTATTGGATAGTGTACGAGGTGCACAGGGATAATAGTACACGTATCATTAACAAATGTGTGACAAGATTGTCACACCAGATCCCTATTGTGTAAATATAATTGGGAGAACTTGATAAGCCTACGGATGCCAGTATCCTGGAACAGCAAATATATAGCCAATGAAATACCCAGAGGGAATACTCGTCTAATGCAATGTAGGAAAATAATGTTTTCATTTTGTATAATGTAGACAACGACGCAAGTGATCATTTATATACAGTGAAAATAGTGTAAAATAAAAGCAGGGATATCCTGAAAACCTGACCTGTTGGGGATGAAAGGGGGTGGCTTGAGTTCTGGAGTTGAGCACCCCTGCTTTTGACTGCCGTCGATTTCCCTGCATTTAGGAGATCTGCTTACTTGTATGCATTAAAAGCATTTTTTTTTTAATATTCCCTCTAAACTTAAATAGCTCTAAACGTGTTCTACTTTAAAGCCAATCATTTTCATTCAGAAAGAGTTTATTTTATTATAAAGCCTTTTAAATCCAAAGAGCACTTTTTAGAAGGTATTGGGGAGATGTATCGGCATATACAGAGTGCAAATAAATGTTTGTTTTGATACATTTCTCCATTTTCGCCTGCTGTTTGTGTCAAATGTAAGAGAAAAATGACAAATGTCAGTCAAATGCAAAATAAGTTTGCCTCCATTATATTAGTCGTTCACTATGTAATAAACACCTACTTTACTGTATTGGTCTGGTTGCTTGCTATTTTTGTGTGAATAAATGCTTGTGTAACTATGTGGTGTTAAACACCTCCTTAGAGGAAAAAAAAACTGGTTTTGGAGCTTGCACTCCTATTGCTCACTACTGGAATAAGTTTAGTGGTGACGCACCATATACTGTCGGGGGTCTGATCCCATGGGATAACAAGATTAAATGGTCGGAAGGCAGCGGGAACTCGTAGATTTGAAGAAAAAGTTTCTTTATTGAATATACATGTTCATTCATTCTACGAGTGCCCCCTGCCTTCCTGCAGAGTGTTCTGCTGTCTAAGGCTGCGTCCATAGAAGGACAAGCAGCGCTGAGCCGTGCGGACGCTCCGCGCTGAGCCCCTGCATCCTCAATGAGGATGTCTTTAGAGGGGGCTCACGCGAGCGTCCGCAGGCGTGCTGAGGCTTTGGAATTTTCAGCCGACAGCCAAGCTGTTTTTCAGCGCACTGTCGGCTGAAAACATCCAATCAGCCTGAAGCAGCGTCAACGTCACAGCGCCGTGACGTTGACGTCAGTGCGTCGCGGGCGATTGGCCCAGCGATGTCACTGCCCCGCCTCCAACCACCTCCCCCCCGGCTCCCTTCACGCATGCTGGCTCAGCAGGCGATCCTCAGCGTCAGCGCGCCTCCGCTCTGCTGAACCCTGTATGGCCCCGGCCTTTGGCTGCACTTATAGTGCCGGCGACGACAGAACGTCGCGGCAAAACAAATGCATTGCCACCGTCGCGTGCACTTATAGTAAGCGCAACGGATTGGTCGCGATCGCTGGAAGTCATCTCTATTTTATTTTCCAGCGACCGGTGCCTGACCGGCGCCGACACTATAAGCGTAGCCTAAGGCCAAGTCCATAGTGACTTTAGCCGTGCGGAGGCGCGCTGAGGCTGAGGGAAAGTGGGTGCTTTCCCTGGCCTTAGTTCGCGCGCCGTCGGGGGCGGGCCAGTGACGTCACGGAGCTGGTTCGCCCTCATTGGGCGAACCGCTCACGTGACCGGCCCTGCGCTCCCGTGAGCGTCAAAACTAAAACTGACTTGTCGGCTACGCTTCCGCACGCCTGCGGAAGCGTGCGCGAGCCCCTGCTAAAGCCGCTCTCATTGCGGCTGCAGGGGCTCACTGCCGAGCGTGAGCGTGGCTCAGCACGGGTCAGCGCCTAACCACTGACCATGCCCGCGGCCTAAGGCTACTCTTACAGTGCTGGCGACGTCAGGCTACGGTCGCTGGAAAAATCAAATAGAGATGACTTCCAGCAATCGTGACCAAGCCGTCGCTCCGTCACGTCGCGCTTATTATAACCGCATGCGACGACGTCAATGCATTTGTTTTGATGTTACGTCGCTGTTGTCGGCACTATAAGCGCAGCTTAATCCTTGCGAGCGTCTGCCTCTCCCCACTCCTGTTCTTAGTGTGCCATGGTTATGCGGTGCCTGTATAATTTACCTTGTAGACATTGCAATGTGCAGTGAACCTGGGCACTTCTTTTGATAATCCTTTATTACTGTTTGATTGGAAAAAAGAAAAATAAGAGGGTGTTATGGCATTGTCTAGATTTTGTTCTGAAAATGGGCTTTGAGGAATTATTTTTGAAAGCATTGGGTTTTGTCAACTTTTTTTTTAAAAAATTGCAGCCCCTCAAAAGCGTCTTTAATTTATTTTCAAGATTAGCCACAAGAAATCACTAAATGTAGGGTAAAATAAATATTTATTTCTCTGCGTTAAAAAAAGCAGTGCAGATACCTAGGGGTTTTTTTTTTATTACTTTGGCTATGTCATGTTGAACTCCTGGAAACTGAAGAAAAACACATTGTCTTAAAGTGGACCATGTGGAACCCGAAGTATAAATTGCAAGGCAGTTTCTGCAAGGAGATTCAGCTCTCGACTCCTGAAGGTGACACCCTGAGCAGGCTGTGCATACAATTACTGTGAAACGGAGGCAACACTGGCCCAGTGACAAGAGGATGAGTGACAGCTTCCTGTTAGCACAGTGAAAAAGATTAGGAGAACTGCTTTTCAGTGTACATAGCAGCGTTGGCCAGAGCTGGAGCAGAATAGGGAGAGACAATGAATTGTGGATTCTTGCTTCTGTGTTTTTTTGTCACATGCATTTTTAAAGCGGCCCTTTATTCTACCGGGGAAACGACCACACTGCAGCACACTGTGATCTGACCTGACTACATGCTAACAATCCCCAAAAATGCCTGTGCCTTGAAATTCTGAGCTCCAAAATTCACAATGTTTTCTAGCATCGAAGTCTACCTGGTAAATCCCTAAAAAAAAAATATATATATATATATATCTAGCTATGATGCAGTTATAAGGAGTAAAGCCTGCTGGGTACTACTGTGCTTCATACTGGAGAATTGTCTTCTTTTGGGACTTATTTAAGTCCATTTTCCTTTGGATACAAATATATTCTGTACAGGGCATCCTAGTCATTATAAGCCTTGGGTACATGCCGTCCACATCCTTAGGGGCGAGATGTACAAAAATGGTTTGCATGACTTTTCCTGCAGTTTTCTGTCTCTCTTTGTGATCATATAAAGACCAATAAATAGTTCTACAATTGCCTAACGTGTAGTACTAAATCCAAATTCTGACATTTCTGACAACTTACTGACATTTCAGAATTCACATTTTAATCTGGTCTGTAACTGTTACATACGCCTATAATATATATTATCGAACTGTGTATACAATGTATTGTATATAATGTATACCCTATTCACTTATGTAACTGTATTTGTAACCATGTATTATTTGTAATCTTAACGCTGTGCCCAGGACATACTTGAAAACGAGAGGTAACTCTCAATGTATTACTTCCTGGTAAAATATTTTATAAATACGGTAAACTAGATAGATCATAAATGCCCTCTATGGAGACCTCACTTGCTGTCTCGCCTATGACAAAGCAAATGAGAAACCATCCAATAAGGCAGCTATGCCCTGGTTTCCCTGTAATTATTTGTGTAACCCTTCCTGTGTCCCCTGCTGCTCTAACTGGTGTCCTTCACAGAAAGACATTGTTTGTTCATTAACCCTGGCATTGCTGTGTTCAACTTAACCAGCCCTTTAATTGCACATATGAAAACTTTCATGAGTGGGATGTGGTTATATTTGCTTACAATAGAGGAAAGTGATGTATCCTTTTCAGGGTGGTGAGAACATAAGTCCATTTGAATTGAGTGGCCTATTGTTAATGACATTGTCATTGGTTCAAAGCTGTGCGGAGCGCTGGGTATTTTGTCACTGCTGTATAGATGCATATCGCGTTCTGCTCTGCTTCATCGTCCAATAAAACTATTTCCTCTGATTTTTAAGTCACAGTACAAATATATTTTAAGCATTTCAGTTGCATCAGCTGTTGAGTTCTATTTTAAGGCCAGCTTTCAGTGAAAATACAGGGTGGTGATCTCAACTGTCTATAAATGATCCCTGCTGGACTTTAAAATACCAGCTCTACTAGTAGTGTGGGAAATGTCTGTGTTGAACAGTTTTGGGAACGGGGTGAATGCTAGTGAATTAAAATTGCTCAATGTGTTGTATGGTTGACTTTTTTTCACGTTGAGGAGCTAATAATAATAATAAATAATAACTTTGTCATATAGCGCTTTTTTCCCCAATGGGACTCAGTGCTTCACAATTGCAGTATAGTGCACAGTACGCAGCACATAGGAATGTTTCCAAACACAGTCCCTGCCCAGATGAGCTTACAATCTAATGATTTTGGTGCCTGCGGCACAGGGAGATAAAGTGACTTGGCCAAGATGACAAGGAGCTGACACTGGCGATTGAACCAGGCTCCCCTGATTGAAACTCTTGTCATAATTTACAGAGTGTCTCATTAGTCACTGAGCCAGCCGCTTCTTCTCCTTCTAGGTGAAACTGCAGCTGTAGATCACAAATTGTACTTTCACAAATCAAAGCTACTTCTGAACCTGCCTCTGATGGGTTTTGTAACACTGGGAGCTTCAGTCTGCAGAGCAGTGAAATTTCCTCTTTGCTTTTGCTACATCTGGAACAGCACAACACTGGCAGCATGGAGTCATTTCTCTTAAGACCGTTCTATAGTGTGTGCGGCCGTGCGTGCCTGTGTGAACGCGCGTGCCGCACGCTTTTTGTGTGTATTCTGTGAGCGAGTGAGGTGTGTGTGTGTAACAATTTATTAAAGTATTTCTTTATTTCATAACGTATTTATTAACATTGTACATAAACACACACACACACACACATACATATGCACACATATACACACATTTCAGCGGCGGTAGCGGCGCAAATTCTTTATTTTTTTCATCTTCCCCCCTGTCGGCCGGTTCCACGCACACTGCCGTGTGACTAACCTCAGCCAACTAAAACTGCCGCGCGCGCATGGTGTAGCAAGCGCACGCAGTATATAACAGCCCTTAAGCTGCAACAGAACACTGGATTTTTATAGCAATAATCATCATCCGTATACACAGCTTATTTTGTGGCGATGGGAAGTTACTTCTTGCTGTTATAGTATGTTGAGCTTCTCATATAAGGTCTAAAGGTTTCATTTCAAATGGAAAACTACTGCAGAAAATACAATTTAATGGTTATGATAGGGCTAGCATGAAAAGTCAAAGGCAAAAAGTACCAATATTGGCTTTTACATTTAGAAAAAGGCTACATCAATGACTTAAATGAATCTTGTGTGTTTGGGAACAGAAATTAGGATAAGTAAATGCAGTTCATAGCAGACTGAAAACAAAGGAGAGAGAGGCCTTTGCATTGCACACCAGTGAACCCCTGGTATCCTCTGAGGCGTGTAATCACGTGGCCCTCCTCTAACGGCAAGAATGCATTTTGGACACATTTCCTCTACATTTCGTACCAGAAAGATAGCTTTGTGTTATTCCAAGAGCTCATAATGACCGTGTTCACTATTATTATTACAGCCAGGGCTCTCTAACTATTCAGGATTACAAGCCACTTCAGTGTTGATGTGCTGTTGCTATCGGGAATCTCAGGCTTTGCCTATAGTGCCGGTATGTTTCGCCGGTCGGTGGCATCGCGGGATTCCCGCAATTTGATTTGTTTAAGGGCCGTCACGTGACGCGACGGCCCTTGAAAAATCCAATTTTGCCGGAAGCGGGTTTTGGCGATGGCGACGTCGCTTGTCGCCATCGCGTGCACTATAAGCGCACGCGGCGGCGGCAATGCTTTTGTTTTCAGGCGAATTCGCATCGCCGTCGCCAGCACTATAAGCGCAGCCTAAGGCTGCGTCCATAGAGATGGGAGCAGTGCTGAACCGCGCTGACGCGCTTGCACATGTAGGCGCGATCGGGAGGCGGAGGGAGGCGAGGCAGTGACGTCGCTGGGCCAATCGCCCGCGACGCACTGACGGCGCCGTGACGTTGACGCTGATTGGATGTTTTCAGCCGACAGCACGCTGAAAAACAGTTTTGGCTGTCGGCTGAAAAATCCAACTCCTGAGCACGCCTGCGGACGCTCGCGTGAGCCCCCTCTAAAGACATCCTCATTGAGGATGCCGGGGCTCAGCGCGGAGCATCCGCGCTGCTTGTCCTATGGACGCAGCCTAAGGGCTGTTATATACAGCATGCGGCAGCGCGTTCCTATGCGTGCCGCATGCTTTTCCTGTCGTGCCGCATGCTTTTCCTGTCTAGAGCCGGGAGCTGAGTATGTGTGAGTATGTGTGAGTATGTGTGAGTATATGTGTGTGCATGGGTTGTGAGAGTAAAAGGAAGTCCTAAAAAAAGTTTTTTTCTGTCGGCTCCCCTCTCCCTGCCGTGCGCACGCGGACCTTGTATAGAAAGGCTGACTAATGTCAGCCAACTAAAATTTCGGGCGCACGGCATAGCACGCGCCCAGCACTATAGAACGTGCCTAAAGTGTGTGTGTGTGTGTGAACAAGGGAAAAAATATATACACACACACACCCACAGACAGTGCACCAGAGTGAATGATTAATATATTATAAACACACAATGTGTAGAACCTCAAAAACAGAAAAAATAGAGGCACAAGCAATGTAAAATATCTTTATATAATTGTATTCATAATTAAAATAAAGGATAGAACACAGACAGAGCCCAGTGCTACATCCAATGACACAAATAAGTAAAGTATATGGATAGATGGATAGATAGATAGATAGATGGATAGATAGATAGATAGATAGATAGATAGATAGATAGATAGATAGATATCTCATATGGTCATTTAGTTTGATTCTTTGGCCAAAGCATCTTAAGCTTGCACACCAAACGCCAAGGTAGACCAAGTGATTGTATTCAATCAACAATAATTGTATAAAAGTGTGCACTCACACAAAAAATGATAAATAAAAGTATATTGCCTTATAGCATAAGTCTCCGTTCTCCTCTCTCCTGTATGGATGATTAGCGCCTTCCTGGTCTCTTTAGTTGGAGGTGAGTTAGTGGAGTGATGCTCTGATGTAAGCAATTAGGTGTACCAAAGACTTACAATTAATACTGTAAAAGTGAGCTCCACACTATATACCAGTTTGCATAGGTCCGTAGATGGAATAGAGCAAGGACCTGGTGCATGGGGTCCCCGGACCAATGACATTGGGTAGGCACGAGCTTGGCCGCGTCAGGACACGGTGATGTGTTGACGCGTGATAGACTATGACAAAACAGGGGTTTTTTTTTTTAATGGATGGGATCTAGTAAATAGAGAGTTTAGCGAACAGGGTTCCATCTTTAGGTAATCCCCAATGTTCATAAATATGGTGCTATTTACAAGCAAGTGGTTAAGTGCTACATTTGGTGCAACAGACCACAGATCTGTTGGGATGGACAACATAAAAGCTTTCCTCCTTTTTTTTTTTTAATTCAGTACTTTTCATTATTATTATTATTATTACATTGTGGCCTAGGAATTTGTCCACTGAAAACTGCTTATTGGCCCATCAGAGTTATTTTAGATAATCCCATCCCTTGTTTACCAGGACCACAGCTATCTTTGCATGCGGTGGAAGGGTGCGGATGTTTCCTTTTCTCTGCTGGTGGCCTTCGCCTCAGATGTACCTATAAATTATGTCGTTTCAGTGTGGTAGAAGAACAGCCGAAATGAACGGTGATTCATGTTTCAAAGGCTATACACAGTCTAAAGTGTTCAAACTTTC
Source organism: Ascaphus truei (assembly GCA_036426205.1). Taxonomy (NCBI): domain Eukaryota; kingdom Metazoa; phylum Chordata; class Amphibia; order Anura; family Ascaphidae; genus Ascaphus; species Ascaphus truei. The sequence continues at coordinate 62,346,941 of CM071570.1, forward strand.
AGCTACTTGTTTTTAAGAGATAATGCATACGTTAGGTAGATATTTTATCTTGAACCTCATTAGAGATAATTTTACATTTGCAGACCTGCTTCTGTGTACTGAAAATTGGGGTCAAGTATCTGGTGTAGTACTGATGAACAGAATTGTATGTACTATATTGTCAATCCCATTTTGCTGCAAAGAGGGGGAGGAGGGCTGCTTAGAGTTGCAAATGTTCATTGATCCTCAACTTATTCTCTGCCTCCGGTTATATGGCCCCTACTGACGGCTTCAAAGGCTTTGTATGGAAGTACCATATGACTTGACACATTCCGTGGTCGGTTATTTCTAATTGTATACCAAATGGTCTGTCAACCAACCAGATTGTTGAATGGAATTATCCGTGCATATAAAAGTTTATCCAAAAAAGAAAAATTACAGTTCAGGTTATTACAGCCAGTCAGAAAGAATTAAAGAGACAATATGGACAACGCCAAAATAGAAATTAGAATTCTCATAGTTGTGGGGTTTTTTTTTGCAATTTATTGATGGTGATTTTTTATTTATTTTTTGGTTTTCTTTTAAACCTGTAATCTTCTCTGAGCCAAGCTGAATAAGAACTTCCATGTTGTAACATTAATAAAGAAGCACATTGTGAGACAAGTTGCTCTATTAGCAGAACATGATAGGAGACATTCCAACATTGTGTTCCATTTGATGATGCAGATACTATTGGATAACTTTCTAGGAACCAAAGTGTGATTCCAAATGCATAGTGTTTTTTTTTACATTTTTGTTTCCACTTTTAAACATGTTTTGACATGCATGCAATTTAAATTCAAGTACAAATAACAAAAAATGAAACCCTCACATCACGCAGCCTGAGCTTTAATGATTTATTTGATTGGTGTCCTTGAACTATGGGTCAAAAACTGCTCTTCACATGATGCTGCCAAGATATGTAAATAAATGAAGGGGTACACAGACAGAAAATATTGTTTCCTTGAACGCTGACTGTACCCAGCGCTGAACATATAATGTTGCAGACATAAGATGTTCCTGCCCTGTAGAACTTACAATTTTTTGGTGCCGGAGACACTGGGAGATGAATTGACTTGCCCAAGGTCACAAGAAGCTGACTGACACTGTGACTGAAACAGGAAGCCTGGTTTAAATCAGTGTCGTTGTTTTTAGAGTCCGTGCCTTTTACACACTGAAGATTTTCAAAGATCATAGAGCAACATACATGAGGCAGCCATCTCAAAATAACTCTAAAATATCGTCCCATTGCTATAAAGTCGATATCTGTGCTTCTGTACTTCTGCAGGCTTTGTACTTGTGTAGACTTTTGAAGTCCAAAATAGCTGCTAAGTGCAGGTGTACCTCAAATACGCTTTGTATAGTCGAAGTTTCAACACTTCTATCATGGCCTGTATGCGATAAAATTGTGATGCAGTTCACCTCCAGAGAAGACTGCAGCGCATTACTTATTACTCTTTTTTTTTTTTTTTTCTATTTCAGACTGCAACGGACAGTTCTTCAAACTCGTCACAAAAGAGAGAGCCACCAGTGAGAACAATTGCATCTCTGTCAAGTGGACATTGCCTATATAGCACTCTAAGTCATATTGATGATCACTATGGCTTAGACCACTATACTCCAGAAAAAGTAAGTCTTTGCTTAACCAGGTCTGTTCTGTTACCATACTTATGTAAAAAGAACAGCAAAGGCCTGACTTACAAAGCCGTTTGATCATTCACAATATTCAAGTGACTTAAATGGATTATAAAGCATTTTCAAAATGAAGATTTGTTACCTGTTAAATATCATTGCAAAATTAGACCTTTTGAATAGTTTACCTAAAAAGTCATAAAAGGATAATGTTCTATGGTGCTGTGGCCGGGATCGATTAAGCCGCCATGTGGGGTTTCGCACCTTCGTCCAGCATTAACTGCCTTTTAAGTCCTTAGCTGGTTGGGGCGCAAAACCCTGTATTGGAGCTTCATAATTCTGCACCTTTTTCTTCATGCATAAACTAGTCACGAAGTGTATTGCTGACAATGATACGATGGGGTAGTAAATATGTATGGTATGTATGTATACGTGCACATGCGCACACACAAGTACGTATACATACATAGACGTATGTGTGTATATAGATATAGATATATATATATCATTACTATATGTTCAAAAAAATAAATAGTAATTTGAAGGGCCCCTTCTCTTATGTTTTATCTCTTTATGTACTGTTTGGGATAATGTTGAGCAGCTCAGTATCTGTACAATGGTAATTGTCTTTTTATCATAACTGATCTCAGTAAATGTAACATGGCCATTTTTAAGAGTGTCTGTCTGTATTTTAGTTAAACAATATTATCACTATGAAATCGGAATACTCATACCCTAGTTCAACAGGAATTAGAAAGATACGCAAATCCGTATTGAGCCATTAAAAAAAGAAAAAGGGGCCATTTGTGATTATTTTACATTTGGTTATTATAAGGAGAATCATTTGTATATATAAAATACATTTTGGACTCTTCAGTGATGGGAACCATTTTAAATTTCATGACTGCACACAGGAGGTATAATTATATAATAGTTTGTCACAGTGGGATTTTAAAATGGATGCTATTCACACACCCACATTAAGTGGTCTGCACCATTCATTGTAGCACGCAGATTATTATAATTTCCTTTAATTGGCGCAGCAAATTCTAAAAATAGAAACATTAACCAAAGTTTTTATTTTTTAAGCTTTTTTTGTTTTTATTTTATTTGTTTTGCAATGCAGTCATTTTTTATTTTATTTTTGCATGTTCTTGTATTTTATGTTGCGCTTTACAGAGTTTTACATAGCACATTACAGAGACATTTTGCAGGCGCAGGTGCCTGCGCCGTGGAGCGTACAATCTATTTTTGTGGTGTCTTGGGCACAGGAAGATAAAGTGACTTGCCCAAGGTCACAAGGAGCCGACACCAGGAATTGAACCAGGTTACCCTGCTTCAAACTTAGTGTCAGTCAGTGTCTTTACTCACTGAGCCACTCCTCCCTAATTATATTTTGGTGCTGTACGTTTATAAACCGATAATTTATCTTGTGCTCCAGGAAAAGCAGATTATATTTTTGTATCCAAAAGATCAAAAACCGTTAACATGCAATGTTTGTGTATCTTGCAGTCGTTACCCAGACCACCTCGACATGTCAGCTTTCCAGACTATGATGATGACGAAATCGTCCGTATCAACCCACGGGAAAAAAACTGGCTGACCGGTTACGAGGATTATCGCCAGGCACCGATTCACCGCAAATATATTGACCCCGAGAACATGGACTCGTATGTCAGGTTTGCCAAAAGTGAATCCTCAAAACACGAGTACAACTACCCTTATGTAGACCACTCTGACTTTGTCACGTGCAAGGACTCAAAGAGCGCCGTCATAAAGACTCAGCCCACACGGTGCAAGTCCAGGAGAAAAGATGGGGAGAGATCCCGATGCGTGTACTGCAGGGACATGTTCAATCATGACGAAAACAGTCGGGGGCAGTGCCAGGACGCCCCGGATTCAGTCCGAACCTGCATCCGACGGGTCAGCTGCATGGGATTTGCGGACTGCGTGCTCTACCACTGCATGTCTGACCCAGAAGGGGATTACACAGACGCTTGTTCTTGTGACACCAGCGATGAAAAGTTTTGCCTGCGATGGTTGGTGCTTATCCCTTTGTCCATCATTGCACCAGGCATGTGCTGTTATCTCCCTCTGCGAGCTTGCTATAACTGTGGTGTCAAGTGCAGGTGCTGTGGTGGGAAGCATAAAGCAGCTGTGTGACCATGTGGACATTTTATTTCATGTGTCTCTTATGATTTAGTTGGGGATCACCATGGCCTGAAGCACTCGGTTCCATCATTTAGGTGCTATTTACCCCAACTTAAAAAAAAAAACAAAAAACAATTGTACGTTTCAAATTCGGGCCACTACAAAATCAACTGAGGATTCTAACAAAATAATTTTCAGCTCAGAAAGATGTAATATTAAACCATTAGAGGCGGTGTACCTGTTGCCATTGAGAAATCCGGTGTATTTTATGAACAGGGTGATGCTGAATATGAATATCGAGCCTCGGCTTGTCTGAAAAGTGTCACCTGTAAATAGCTTAGGCACTAACAGAAATGTGGTATGCTAGCCCCGTATATGTTAGGGGGGCTTGCAAGTAATTGCAAAGCCTCTGGCAACAAAGGGATTCGTATGGAAAGACAGCCAACATTTAAGTATTTTAACCTGAAATCCGGTATTCTATGCTTATCAACTATAAAGTGGGGCAACACAAGTGTACCATAATTCAGTATTGCTGTTTCTCGATTATGCCAAAATCAATTATTTAAGCATACCCTATGTAGTATTTGATGTCCATTATCATTTCTTTTCTTCTTTTTTTTTTTTTTTTTTTTAAATAACTTTTTTTTTTACAAAAACAAAACCCTTAACTCCTGCTCTGGAGAGTTGTGTGCTTTTCAGAACAGGAGATTAAACTGCATTTATTAAATTATGTGGGATATATTGTAAGATTCACTTTCTAATAATTTGTTCACATAGACTACACAAAGTGGCAGAATTTGCACAGAATTTGTAATTATAGTGATTCACTTGGTTTTTTTGGGGAGGATTCCGCGCCTGACCAGATTTATAGTTGCGCTCTCGTTTTTGGCTCTGGAATGGTTAAATCCTATAATCCTGACTCGCGCAGTGGTACCGCCAGTCCTCACACTGTCATGTTCAGTGCAGAGGGGTCTTTTCTTTTGAGACTGGGGTAGCTGTTAACAATTGATTTGTTTTTCTTTTAGATCAAATACTGGAAAAGGGAAATTGAAACACAAATGGCTTCTTTTTTTTTTCTTTTTCTTTTTTTTACAATATCTATAGCAACGAGTAATTTACGATTCCTCAGTAATTGTTCATGTAGTTTTTTTTAGCGTTTTCTAGCAAAACACTACCGTTTTGATCGTTTCAAGTTAACTGTTATGTAGGGTAAAATTAAAATGGCCGCATTTACAAAAGCAGTGGAATATATATTATCAGATGTGACTGTGTTGGATCTTCGGATAACTGATGGCTTTGTACAGTGTTTCTCAACCCTCTCCCCAAAACCCTCCTCTCCCCCCCACCAACCAAAGTTTAGGAATAATCAAGGAATTACCAACGTTTACACTTTTCTGTGAATGTGTGATTAGCTTGTTATACCTAAAATATGGTGTGGCTCAAAGAGCGGATTGAAACTGAAAACTAAACCTTTGCAGTTGTTCTATAGAATCTAAGTTACTCATGCAGTCCTTCAGTAGAATTTACCCTGAGATTCTGATAACGTTTTGTACCGGACACGGTTTTCAGTCATTGCATTCAGTCTGACAGCATTTAATGAAAATGACTTGGGCAAGTACAAGAATGTGAGCACTCGATTCTCATTTTGTCTAAAGGGCACCCTCATCCTTCACATTTCTAAGGCTGCGGTCCCAGGGATCACTGTGACACGCGCGCCCGGCGGGGGGGAGGGGGCGGCGCGTGCACAGCGCTATCTGCCGTCTTTAGGGAGAGAGGGAGATTGTGACGGGAGGGGGCGTGGTTGGGGTTTTGCGGGGGAGTGGTCATGACCTCGCGTGGCTGGTTCGCCCTCATTGGGTGAACTTCTGAACTCAATTCCATTGAGTAAAAAAAAAACTGAGTACAGCACGGCTGCAGCTTCAGCGGGAAGGTGAGTGCTGGGCCCAGTCCCATTGAGGGGCGGTGCTTACACGCACAGCGCCGAGGTGTGCGCTGTAGCAGTGACTGGGACCGCAGCCTAACCAGACATGCTGCTACAAGTCCAAGGTAATTGATTGGGTGAAACCAGAATGCTGAAAATGAATAGGAGCATATTGTCAGATGTCTATTTATTTTAGCAATATTACCCAATAGAAAGGTCTTTCATTAGCAGATTGTAAAGGTGCAGTGCCACTTAGCAGCACACAGGGAACTAGCAGTATAATGAAACCTCTCAGCCATGTAACAGTCCTCACTACTTTAACACAAGGCTGTTGGAGGATTAAAAATACATGGTTGAAGAAGTGAAAACTTGGTCAAATTGTAAGACAACAAATGTGGTGTGGAGCTGCATATTTAACTCTTGTTTATTTGAAGGGCTTTCAATGTCTGCTCTGCATTGTGTTGAACACTATTCTGGTAGTGGTTATATTGCTGGTAAATAGTCTGTGAACTTCAAAACGACATCATTATATTTAAAAGAAATATGTGAGCTAGTAATAGAAAACTTATTTTCAATATATTTTAATGATGGTTAGTATAGAGGTGCAACTTAACATGCATCTCTCCTGTGCCATTATTAACTGGAACAGTTGGCCAACTGTCCAATTGGAAACTTTGATTCTTTCCTCTCTGTACAATACAAAACCTAAAACAGCCTAATTCAAGCAGCATTAACCACTCGGCAGCTTTAAGATAATTGGCTGTTTCAGTAACTTTTGGCCGTGTGAACTGTGGCAAGAAATATCCCTAAACGCAGAGATGCCTACATTAACAGCTTGTGGTCGTAGTCCACAGCAAACACTTGTCCCTACATTTACCATTAGGATACACCAAAAAAAACACAAAAAAAACAATTGGTAGCAGAGCCATTAGCAGGTTGCACTACTTATTAAAACATGTAACAATTACTTTTAAGGGTGCAGTTCCGCTTGCCAACACACACACACGATTTACAGTTTGACATTTTAGTGGTCATGTTTCCCTCCTCTTTGATTAACGGTTGTTTCATAATTGACAGTGTGTCTAATACTTCTGAATGTAGTCTTGGACAGAATTTACTGCTTTGCCATTCTAAAGTTCCATTGCATTGTACAGCAATGCTTTGAAAATGTATGGAGGCTAGCCATACATTTAATTATATTGTTGGGATTTTAATTACATAGAGGCAATCTGTAAAAATGAAAGAATGATATGGTTATGTGGGCTGTGTAAGTGGGACTGCACTTTTAGGACATATTTCTGGTTCGGTGTAAACTCGCATTTTAGCTGGTTGGTTATCTAGTTTGTAACTGCAGCTTGGTTGTATACTAAAGTCATGTTGGCCTCTGTGGTTAATGCTTTTAGTTCATCGCTTTCATCAAACTCCTTGACTTCTCTGCAAGACATGTAACTGGTAAAAAAAAAATTAAAAAAAGAACGTTTTAAAAAAACATATATATTGCGAAAATAGCCAAATAATTTTTGTATTTTAAAAATAAAAAATATATAAGTATATATATCTCGAAGCAGTTATAGCTTACTAGCATAGTACAATCTGATTATTATGAGGCAGCTGGGGATTGGCTTCCTAAAGTTGGCACTTCTGTTCCTGCCATAATTACTCCTTGCAGTAAATTGCCAGCGGGTGCGTGCCTTTCCCCCACCCTCCGATTGCACATTGACATTGAGCTTAAAGATAAAAAAAATTTATGCCAAGTAGAAGTTGAGCTCTCCGGTTAAAAAAATTAAAAAAAAATCACTGCATTGCTCTCAGTCCTTAATAGCCGCTTCCCTGCTGGAGTTACTTGCTTTGCAACCCATTGCAGGCTACTCTAACGGCACAGGGGGTCATTGTGCAAGGTTGCAACTGTACTGAAGCGCGTGCTTAAAGGTTTCACACACAATATAAACATTGGATCGATTATTATTATTTTTTTATGCTTTCTATCATTGAACAAACAAAATGTACTTACTGTAAGGCTCTAGTCAGGGTGGTGTTGAACCCTTTCGCTATAATGCATTACAGGCCCATCTGCCAGCAATAGAGTTAAGGCAACAGCAGAGTTCCTCTGGGGGGAGGAACATATATTCTTATTTCTTAATTTGGATGACCTGGAGGTAGCCATTTGCTGGACATGTGATGTTTTCATTGCATACATAATTTATAAAGATATTCAGTTGCCTCATTTTCTTCCTTGCTGAAAGCGTTTTGGGACTTGTATTTCTGCTTTTTCTGTGAACGAGAGGATTGGGACCAGCAAATGATGCCTCAAAGCAAATTTCTAATCTAAAAGCAATACTGTTTTTTTTGTTGTTTTTTTTAGTATTTTCCACCCTTGGTATAAAACGAGCATGATAAAGCTTTGTATATGATGTACATGAGCTTTGATGACCCTATAGCTTCAGGCTTTAGATAGAATTGTTGTCATGAGCTCACCAACCCTTCAAAAGGGCTCCGACAATGTCCATCTGTGTGGAAGGTAATACTCTCTTATCACATGACATTAGTTTAGCTTTATGATTTATATTGTTCACTCCCTGACTATACCCTGCAGTAAGTAAGCTCTAACCTTTTGATTCTAGTTTGCCTAGTAGCAAACAGATCTTAGGCTGCGTCCATATTGGAACAAGCTAGCTTTCACGCTCCTCGGCGCAGCGCACGCTCATCTGCAGCAGGATATATTTTCTGTCCTGCAGGCAGAGGCGACAAAACTTGTTTGTAGCGCGAAGCGCTGGTCTCCCCGTAGCCTTGTGTATGCGCGCACTATGTGCATATGCATTGGCGTCCTAGTGTTTGTTTTGCTGTATGGACGCAGCCTTAGTGTTGACTTGTGAAGCGTCCAAACAGAGTCAAAACTTTGTGGTTTAAAAAAAAAATTCAAAATGGGTTTAAGCTATCCCCTACCACCAGAAAAAAACCTATAAGGTAAATTTCAAAGCACAACACTAAACAAGTGAGACCTTGCACATAAATTAGGTCTACTGACCTCCCTATTTATTTCATTGTAGTCAAGAGTACTGGGCAGGACTACCCTCAGTATTCCGAGTATTGTGCCGAAAGCCGCTCAATTTCTGCAATGCCCCTCTAGGGCTTGAAGAGAGAATGTGTTATAGGCCCCTCGTGCAGTGAAGGGGTTTTTAGGCCTTCCCCTCCCATACAAAGCACATGGGTTTGGGCTACACGTGTGCTTTGTTTGCTACAGCAGTGGTATATGGGCACAGTTACAGGGGCTCCTTGTAAATATTTCTCAACTGATCCACATTCTACAGCTGAGAAATGTGCCGTGTGACTGACATTCAGAACCCAGAAAAATGATTCAGATTTTATTTTTGTATCTGTGGTAAAGGAATGTTAACCAATTTTGTTTTTGGTTTGTCACGGACATTTTTATTTTGTTTCTTTTCAGCTATTGCTCACATTAACAAATTAAAGTGCCTAAACCGTATATCTATTATGTATCTGTATACTAAAAAGTAAAACCTGTTGTAGTAATTTTTTTATAAGCATTTTTACCTCTGTGTAAAGAAAAAAAACTATACATACAAGTGTAATGATGTACATTTTAGTTAACTTTTTTTTATTATTGTTTCTAATATGTATGATCAACATAGTTATTGCTTTACAAAATGTACCATGTAAATACAAATACATAATATGAAAACTGTGTCTCGAGCAACTTTTTTTTATTGACAATTTTATTGACAATTCTCAAAGCTCGGTAACTATTAGGTTTATTTAAAAATGACAAGTAATTCTAGGTGCTGCTCCTATTGGCAACGTATTAAAGTTGCAATAAAGTGTAAGCACTCAAACTTGCAACACCATCTTTAAAAAAAATTAACATTTGTTTAATTATTCAGTATATACAAGCCTGACTCCATACAAAACTATATATATATATATAAGTTTTGTTTTGTTTTTACTGACAAACTTGGAAGTTCAAGTAAAACGGTACGTGATTTGATGGTTTGCGGTGAGCAAGGTTCAGACAGTATAAATCCCTTTCGCTGGAAAAATCTGCATCAGCAACAAATGTCATTAGCTAATACACACGAAGGGTGCAAGAAGACCGCAATTTGTGGCATAGAAGGTATTCGATCCCTTACTCTGCAGCTTGGGATGTAAAGCAGGGAATAAGAGGACCACATGTGCCCTTTCCCAGAGTCCCAAGATAAAATCGTATAGACCAGAAACTGTATAAACCATTTCATTTTAGGGCTGAAGGGTGTGGCAGTTACACCCTAGCAATGTGGGTGAGGTAAGTGTGTAGAGGCATATCTGTGGCATAAAAGGATATATTAATGATTGGAGTGCGACTGATTTTTGGTTTTGAACTGCTGGGACCAGGTTCTGGAGAGGTAGGCTGCCAAAACACTCGGTGGCCTTTGACTCACAAACACCTTTACTTAGAGCAGGGATGCTTAACTCCAGTACTCAAGCCCCCCCTCCAAACAGGTCAGGTTTTCAGGATATCCCAGCCTCCTGCTCAGGTGACTGAATCAGAGACTCGGTTGAAGACAGCCTCTGATTGAGCCACCTGTGCTGAAGCAAGGACTGATTGAACCACCTGTACAGGAGCTGGGATATCCTGAAAACCTGACCTGTTGGGGGGGCTTGAGGACTGGAGATGAGTACCCCTGATTTAGAGGGTGGCTGTAAAACATTACACTCCTGTTGGCAGCGAAACGGTTTGTAGATAATGGGAAACCCCAGTGTGCTTTAGTTAATATGCACACCTAAGGCCGTGTCCATGGTTATCGCTCGTGGCGCGATCAAAATGATGTGCCCCTATGAGGCTGTCTTTAGAGCGCTGCCGTGCGCACGACCAGAAGCGCTCGCGGTGCACGAGGAAACAAATACATTTGTTTCCTCGCATGACGGCCGGGTCAAATGAGCAGTTCGCCCAATGAGGGGCGAACCAGCTATGTGATGTCACGCCCACGACACTCCCCCTCATCACGTCCAATTAGAGGGCACAAATCGCTCAAGCTAGAGGCAAGTGAGAAGCCACTACCACGGTGGTGGTGCACGCGCCCACCATGGCTGCAACCGCTTGAACTATAAGGAAAGGATTTCCACAGCAGGAGGAGATACATAAAGTTATGGTGAGCAAGGGGGGAAAAGGGACAACAACCTTTCACTGTACAGCAAATAAAAAACATTTTTGAGCATTCACATCTGTAACAGCTGGTTTGGATCGGCACTCATATTACATATATTGAAAGTATACTTTTTTTTTTTTTTTAAATGAAAGACTTACAGTATCAGTGTAGCTGGAATAAACTCTTCTGTTGCAGAAACCATTTCAGAGCTTTCTCATCTGACAGGTCCACAAACCTGCCTTTCCCCATAGTCACTCAGCATACAATGCTTTCACGGCAGGCAGGGATTCTGGGTAATGACATTCAAAAGGGCACTCTGTCACTTTTTGCTTATCCATTTTAACATGGAGCCCTGTAAGCTTATGCCTGCCGCTTTACACAGCAATTACAGCGCAATCTGGCTTACAAAATTAAATACGTGAAAAAGAAGCGCTAAGTCTCGAAAGATGTATCATTCATATCAAAGTAAAAAAAATCATGCTCAAAGTTGAATGCAATGAAAGTGAACATATAAAAGATGCAGGTTTTATGTGTATCTTAACACAAAATATACATTCTAAAAAATAAATATATTAAAAAAAAAAATGTGTCCAAAGAGATACTTTGACACGTGTCCTAGATCTGGAAGAAATCCAACGCCAGATGCAGATGTCCATGCAGATGTCCATGCAGCTCACGCTTCAGAAAAGCCAGTCAGTTGCAGAAATCCTCTGAGCATCTCTGTTTTTTCTTGAGTTAAAGAAGTGCTCAGGAAAGTGGTCGACACACCTACTCAGCTGTTTTGACCTTTTGGGTCACATCCGTGTGAGGATAGTTACGGACTTCGCAATGTGACGCTGGCAGTGGCCACAAACCAAGTACACAAGGTAAGTTATCTCGAAAAAACCATCCACCATAGCAAGATGAGGAATACTGCAAGAGTGCCCACTTAGGGGGAGACTCACTAAGCTTTGATAATGCTGGATTGAGTTCTGATACCCCTTAGCTGCCATTTAACTTAAGCTCAGTCAATCCCGGCAAGTGAGAGGTCACTGGATGAGAGGTACATTAGTTGTGTATAGTCCAGTCTGTCCAGAACTACTACAAGTGTGAAGGCTCTGTTGCGTGCTCGAATACAACCGTGACTTGCCGTATATCTGCAGTTCATCCTGCCTGTTTAGATAGTGTGGTCATTACTCATCATCTACAGCAGGGGTGTGCAAACTTCTGTTTGCGCCCCCCTCCCATTCCTTACCAGCTCTCTGGCATCGGCGGAGTCATATGACGTCATGTCATGTGATGTCGCCTTGTCATGGCAACGCGTCTCCTGAGTGCAGGTAAGAGGGAGTTACAGAGGCCTCGCCTCCCCCGACTTTTCATTTGCTGTAAATGTTGTGGGGAAGAGCGCAGGGCCTCTGTAAAAGCCAGGCACCCCTGATCTACAGTACTCCATCCACACTGCACCCCTGTCATTTTGCACCTCACTCTAACTTAGAGCTTAGAGACCAAGTGAACTTCTTTTTTTTTTTTTTTTTCAATGCACCACACTAAAATGTGCGACAACCCTTGTGAAATCTGGTCCTTCCTTGAGGTGCCATCAACTTTAAACATGACCACATACAATCACGGCTTCCTTCCCAGCTTCTGCTTCAGACATGCTGGTGCAAGAAACATTTGATTTAAAAAACAAACTGATTGTTTTGGGGGTTTTTTGCCCATGTTTAAAAGTATAGTATAGTGTTACCAGGTAGGGAAAAAACATGTATTTGTAATTCTGAGTTGCCAGAATGGCCTGTAATGCAATGCAAACGCACTAATGTGGTCACAATGGAAGATGCCCTTTTAAGAAGCTAAGCATGTAGGCTTGAACTGAGAGATTAGTCAAACACACGGCTGCAAAGAGGGCTTTCAAAACGAGCAGAGGCAGGTTTCAAATAGTTGTGTGCTGATTTCCAACACTGCAAATTTGACTAAAAGATTCTAAACATCAATATGTTTTTTTTTTTTGGGTGGGGGGGTCACATTCAAAGTTAATCTATATTAAATGAAGAAATAGAATATACTTTGTGAGGGTAACATTTATAAAAAAAAAATCCTTGAGCCTTTCGGATTAGCACTAACTTCTCAAATCAATCGCACAAAGATTTGCACAACAAAACTATGCCATTAAACATCTCTATTGCAGAGAAATGCATTGTAGGCTCCTGTTACAGTAAAATAATTTTGCATTAGTTACCCAATAAACATATCTCTACCCTAATACTAGTTTATTATATACAGTTGTTATTGCATGTTTTTCAGTCAACGTGCTATTTAAAAAAAAATAGTATTTATCTCTTAATTGCATATTCCTACACCCATCTCTGGGACCCAAATTTAACTGGTGGAATCCCAGTGTGATTGCCTTCGGAATTAGGACGTCTATTTTCTGTTGGTCAAGTGTGAGCTCCAGCTGTCCAATTCATCTTTTATCTTATTCATAAATAGGTCTAGACAGCTTTGGACTTCCTTATACACGTGGCTCTATTTAGACTGTTCAAAAATTGTCTTGGCAAGATATTCTGCAAGTGTCCTGCTAATTTTAAATTGGCACTGGGAAAGTGAGACCTTGACCTCAGTAAACTGGTTTTATTGAAACATTAGTCATTCGTCACAAATTCACTTTGCCCATGTTTCACTCGAACTTTCACAAGTTTGAAAAGGCACACACACACAAAAAGTTTGCTAAGTCTTCCAAGCCCAAAATAGTTTGGGTGAAATGACTGATTCAGTAGTGAAGCCATTGATTTATATACCATCCAACACTCACTAAACATGTGGAGAGACCTGTAAACACACCTGGGAAATATGCCTAATTGCATATTCAAATTTGTGTCTTTGCATATTCAAATTACAATGCATTTTCCTATGATCCATATTTTAGGCTGTAGAAATTGTTGATTGCGAACTTTGAAAAAGATAAATTTTTTACAGTTTGAAAGAAAATGGCATATTTTGCCAACTGGGCGAAACGTTTACACATCTCAATAGACATGACTTCAAATATAACCAATTTAAATAAATGCTAAAATATTTATATGGATGTATATAGGTATAGGCAGTGGCTTAAGTAGACATGGGCTGGCCCCCGGCCCAAAAATTCTATTGCGTTGGCCACGCACGCGCGATTGGCACTTGCCGCCACTTGTGCGCTTGCACGACCAGCAAAATCTCAGCGTGGGTGTCCATCCGCGGACGGCAAGCTCCGTTCATGCATCTGGGACAAATATGGATTGGTCACCGCCTAGTGAGTAGGCCTCTGGGCTCTACAGCCCACCACTGTATATGCCACTGGGTATAGGTATACATATGCAGGGCCGCAGACAGATTTCCCAGGGGGCAGGACTAGAGTTGTGTCCGGGCAACCAGCCCCCCTGTATCGGCGGTATTGCGACCCCCTCATTTCACACTTCACAAGTTCCCTCTTTCCCCCCTCTTCCCAAATATTTCTCTCACCTCTGTCTCGCTCCTTCTTGCTCACTCACCCCCTCTCACTCTCCCCCCCTCCATCAATTATCCAACTCTCACTTAATCCCTCTGCCTCGCATGTATTTCTCTCACCTGCGTCTCACTCTTACTCCCTCTTTACCTCACTCTCTACATCTCTCCTCTCACTCGCTTCACCATCCGTCAATTACCCCACTCCCCTCACAAACCCCCCCCACAAAATACATACCAAAAAACCCCACCCCCCAAATACATACAAACCCCCCACTCCCCAAATAGATACCAAAAAACTCATAACTCCCCCCCCATACATATAAAAATACACCACCCAAATACATATTTTTTTTTTTTTTTAAAACACTTACTTTGGGGATGGTCTCAGGCTGGACGCGGTGGCTGTGGGGGGCCCTGGCTGCCAGTCCTGTAGTTGCCTCCAGGTCCTGGCTCTCCCCCAGCTGCAGGCCCCTCCTTCACTCTGTCTAACGTCGAGCTTCTGATGCTGGCGTGCGCCGGGCCTCCCTCTCATGCCGGCACGCGCCGGAAGCTAGGCCAAGCTTACTTCCGGCACCCGTCGTGCGCCAGTGTCAGAAGCTCGGCGTGGGACAGAGTGACGGAGATCCGCAGCTGGGGGACATCCGGGGCCTGAGGGCAAGAGGACCGGCAACCGGGTCGGGCCCAACTTGCAGCGCCGGCCGGGCCCCCCACAGCCACCGGGCCCAGGATGCCTGTCCCGGCTTTACCCCCCCCCCCTGCCGGTGGCCCTGTACGTATGCATCAACATTTTGGAATTGGTGAACATTTGTATAAACAATTTATCTCTCAAATGTTTCCCAGACAGAATGTAAAAATGTAATTGTTTACACACTTGTTAACCAGTGTAAACTAATGTTATTGTATAGATTGTGACTTTTTTTAGTATTTCACATACTGCAGTTTATTACTTCTCAGTTGAGTATCAGCATGAAATACCATATTCCACTTTTTATATTGTATTGTATTTCTCCATACTCTTTTCGGAGAGCCTCACCCATAATAGGTATTGGGATTAACCAAATAATTTACTGGCACATATGCAAGCTCTTATGTTTAATTATTTGCTTATTCCAAAAACATGCCCTTGCTCAATGAGGGTTGAGGATCACTGGTCTATAGTCTTCTGATTTATTTTTTTTAAGCTGATTTACCAGAAAAGATACATTGGGTACATGTGGCTTTTAAGTACATCCTGGGAAGGCACAGGGACATAGTGATTAGCTCCAGCTTATGCAAAAGTGTAAGTGGTTCAGGCAATATTTGTGCACAAACAGGTATGTTCTCTTTTATCTGTAGCCAGGGGGAGATTGTAGCATAGCCTCCGGCCGCTTCCTGTTTCCCTGGGCCGTACCACTGTAAGCCACTGTACAGGCAATGGATGGGTTAATTCCTCCAGAAGACTTAGTGTGCTATTGCAGCCTTGAATACACTTACTGTATCCAAGGGCGGGCCTAGCAACAGCCCAAGAGTTTCAGCCTGGGGGAGGTACTGGCTGTGTCACATGCTGGATTGTGATGACCTGTCAATATCAGACCTGCCCTGTTATGGGGCAGGGTTACAAGCCCAACCCCAGGGTATACAAACTGACTCCCAAAAGTGGGTGTGTCTCTTTCCTACCCCTTCCAACAACTTCCCTGTGTCCCATAAGGGGATGCAGGAAAAGCACCATACTGAAGGAAATTTAGATGGGCCTCCAGCTTTAAAGTAACCTACCAGGGGAAGCAAGAAAGGAATGCACTGCTGTAACAACTAACCAATGCAATAAACACCACGGAACCATATGCAAGTGTGATTCACTGTCTTGGGCTAATAAGAAGTGTCAGCATGGACCATCCTACCACCACAGGATCCTCGCTGACTGGAGGCCCTGCCAACGAATAAGGTACCCTTTAAACCTGTCCTGATAATCCCCACGTCATCACAGAATTGCTCAGCCCTCCTGTTACCTCACAGGTATGCACCACCTTGCACAAAAGACACTAGTAGCAGACCAGATCTCACTTAGGGTGGGGGTAAAGGGGCTACATATCATAATGGACACACTTTAGCAGGTAAGGTTCCGATGTCCCAGGAAGGAATATGGCAGTAAATTGATTGCCACAAGTGGCCCAGGCAGGAATTGAAGCCACGGGCTTCCTTATTAAAGACCAGCACCCTCACTTGTATCTCCGATTGTGTGAAACAGAGATGCTGAACAGTTTCTGCTCTGTGGGAAATGTTGGTGCTATACAATAAAAGATAATAATGGTTATGTGGTATCGTACTGCTCTGGGGTTTCTCAAAGATCATTTGCAAATGCTCCCTTAGTTTATAACATTGAGTCCTGTTCTGGAATCCTTTCAGTGGATATCTCCTTTCAGAGCATACTGTACATTTTAGGATTTTTTTAAATCTGAATTCATCTGTGTGTGTGTGTACTGAATACTGTGTAAACCCTTTCACTACTTGATGGCCCAAATTGTTCACTGGCCCCTCTGTCAGGGAAGGGGTATAGAAGCGCTGCTTTGGGGAACCCTAAAATTAATAGAAGATCAGAACTATTTAACACCATTGAGAACAACACTGTAGACAACTGAAGTACATGTGTAGCCATGGCTGGTCCAGACTATACTTTCTGAATCCTGTCACGTAAGTCCTAGTAGCTACAGGCAGTGTCAGGCTATCCTGTGGGTTTACCCCCCTCACCCCACCCCCCTCACCCCACCCCCCTCACCCCACCCCCCTCATGCAACCTCCTTGAGTGGCAGGAGTGGAGATGAGGCGTAGTCAGTGAGTTACCCAATTCGGGTGCAGCCCAGGTCCCCTCCCCTTCTGCACCAAGGAGGAGGCAATCCAAATTATAATCAGTCCAGCTCTCCCCCTAATGGGGTAGAAAAGTGGAGCTCGGAGTCTCTCCCACCTGGGAAAGAGAGACAGGCCTTCAGCCCCTCTTGGGGTTCTTTGCCTCCCCAAGATCTGAATAGAGCACAAGGCCTCAAGACTGCTAGAAGGCCGGTATCATCCAGAGGTCTGGGACCCATCCTAAAAGATGATGCATGCGCTGTAATATCAACTACAGTGGCTGCCTCAATAAAGAATCCTTTTTATATACCTCTTCTTAAGTAACAGTCTATTGGGTAGGGGTATGCTTGAGAGAAGACTGTCATGGTGGAGACTGTCTCCAGCCACGCTGAAGCCTGCTATGACTGGAGGCGCTGACACCACGAGAAGAACCTGAAGGATCACCAAAAGCATGTCCTGTTTCCCCATTCCAACGTGGACCCTCAGCATCTCCTGGACCCTCACAGGTATTCAGCACCATGACACCTGCAGCTTTAGCAAGATATCACAGAGTGTGGAGGGGGGGGGGGGGGAAGCAGCACTACACATGTGTAGAAGTAGACTGGTGCCATTAATGTGTATTAAATTCAAGTTGTGACTGTACTAATGATGCCGGTTTAGAGAGACTCTCCTTTCCATGTGTGTTCTTTGTTCCCTTACTGGCTATTCGGTCTCCCCTTCATCTTTTCTGCCACTGTCACACAGGTCCTATTTCTTGCACCTGTTGCACATCCTGTCCACCGACCCTGGTGTCGTTTGGATACTCAGTTTTGTTGTTTCCATTAAGTTGTTTTCAATACCTTTCATCCTTTATTTCCTTCTTCTTTCATTAGACCATATGCCCCTACTACTCACTGTTGCATGCTTTTATCGCTCCAAAAAGACTGTAGCAGCTGTCTCTCGTAGGTGTTCTTGGCTGAAGTTACCTCTGTCTGTAGGATCTCTGTGGGCTGAACATGTTTTCCATGAAATGCAGAGGTGGAGTGTCATATGCTCTAATTCATATCTTTAACTCCTTCTGCTCCCTGTGCTTTGCTGTGAACACCATAGACCTGAAAGCTCACAATCATGTCAGCTAGTTGTTAACCAGAGACACAAGGCTGCATCCAGTGTAACGTTTCACTGGGCACTGGATGCCGTATCCTAATGCAACTGATATCTGTTAAGTGTACGTCAAACCTAAGATGAGCACTACTGATTATTTATGAAAAGTGCAGTGGAACCGCAAGTGGTTTTTCAGGGGGTTAGTAAGGAAGAGCGAAGATGACATTTCATATAGAACTGTGAATCCAACTGTGCGCGCCTTTGTATCTAGGGCCTTCAGGTAACTAAATCAGGTTACTTATATTACTATACTGTATATACAAATCAAATGCATAAAGATCTCGACAACAAAATAAAACGTCACACTTTAGTACATTGAACCAATGATTATATTATATTCAGAGCATAACAAAAAAGTAACTGATAGTACTATAATACATACATAGTATATACACAAGGTATATATGATTGTACACCACCATATACATGTTATACTTAAATATGAGGACAAAACAACAGATTTAAAAGCTTGACAGTTGAATAAATGTGAATTAAATTGTGTATGCCATGGCCCCACTCTTTACACTGTGTATGCAAGAGGTCTACTTTGTCACAGCCATGTACTCTCATTTGGATTTTCTCAGCTAGCGGTCAATGGAATGTTAAAAGCTGAGAGTTCTATGATCTATCGCTTCTTTTTTGGCTCTGAATCTTCAACTAATTTGATCAGCTGGTACCATCATGCTATATTTACTGCATGAATAAATTCAATTTCAACTGTGACCGTTTGTTTTTGTTTTTTTTAGCTAGGATTCTTAAGGATTTCTGTTCTAAAGTTCTTTCAAAACTAAAGCTGTCTCACATTTTAATCTGGTCTGGGACTGTTACATAAGCCTATAATATATACTGTGCATGCAATGTCTTGTATATAATGTGTACCCTGTTCACTTATGTAACTGTTTTTGTAACCATGTATTATTTGTCATCTTAACTCTATGCCCAGGACTTACTTGAAAACGAGAGGTAACTCTCAATGTATTACTTCCTGGTATAACATTTTATAAATAAGTAATAATAAATATGTTTATTGGTTTACTATGTTACCCACCAATAGATGCTTAGTTGAATCATCAAACAGACTATGTCACCTAATACTGTCCTTGTAACATATTAATAGTTAAGCAATTAGTTTATTAGTTATATACTATGTAACAGTGTTTCCCCTGGTCTCTGGGAGATTCTGCCATTACAGCGTGTGTGTGCATGCTACCTGTGGGTAAGCAGATGGGCTGAGTCATCCGCCGATGGTTGTGGGGACCCAGGACAGGCTTCTGTGGTACATACCCGACATAGATGTTTAGTGGTACAGCGCCTCCATCTGCCGCAGGCTCCAGATGTATGGAGGTGATCTTCCAGGGTAGAACACAATCCCCTCTCCTTCCCCAGAAAGATCACACACCAGACAGGAGGTATAATAACTGGAACGGTTTATTCTGTTCAGCTCAAGGCAGTTACAGCAGACTTCTGCTTAATACAGTCTCTGGCTTGGTATCCAGCTGTAGGATGGTCCCTGGACCTGCACTACGGTTCAAGGGCCCCTGCAGCAGTCCTTGCTCTTCCCTGATCCTCGATCAGGGGAGAGGTGCACACTCACACTCTCCCCTAAGGGGAAGAGAAACAGGGAATGCCAGTATTCAGGCAAACTGTGTGTGATCTTCCTCTCTCAAGTGGGGAGAGGCACTGACTAAATTTGGGCAGCAATCCCCTTAAGTACAGCCAGGAGGAGGGCACCATGTCTGACCCAGGATTGGGTAAACCCCGGCCTGATTCCACCTCCTCCCCTGCCACTCAAGAGTACTGCTGGGAGTGGGGAAACCCCATGATAAGTACTGGTAGGCCTGCTCTTACCAGGATTTACTGCCAGGGAGGGCCGAGAGGTAGCCAAGAACCAGTCCTGGCTACAATTACATAATAGGTGGAAAGCATGCCATCAAGAGCATGTACTATTTATATACTTTTTTTTATCAAGGCATAAAATACCCATTTGCTTCAAGAATTGCATGTAACACAATGCTTGCTGATCTGATTTGGTTTCCACTGGGATGAAGCAAGGGGAAATTCAAACCTTCCCTTTTCTAGTCCATGTTGTAAATGAAATCATAGGAATTTTTTTAAACTTTTAAAGATGATTTTAAAATACTACCACTTGTCAGGTTTAAAAAATAGCTTGAGAGGTGTCTACTGCTGTGCGCTCAGGTGTGAGCTTGTAAACAGTCTTATTGTAAATACTTGCGTATCGTAGGGGGATCTGTGGTCCGAGGTTCTTGATTGTAGCACACTGAAGGTAATACGAAGTGATCCTACGTTCTGTTTGAACCCCCAAATCGATAGTGCTAATATTAGTCGTAGGCAGCAATGTGTGCGGCGTCTCGCTCGTGACGGTGGTATGGATCTCCTGTAACCCCCCCCCCCCCCCCCCCCCCCCCCCCCAGGTAGGTAGAAAAATATAAACAGTTTTATTCAGACATACAAAAAGGTAGCAGTCTCCAGGGAAAAAAACTATGTGGGTTGCCATTTGATTTTTGGATAATATTCGTTGCTGCTCTGGGTTTTCTCTCTACACTTCTAAAAAAAAATTACTTGAAAGTACCAAGAGTGAACCCACTAAGCATATCACTTCACTGCCGAGAACTGAGGAATACAGGAGTAAAAACCCATACCAGCCCTAGTAATCAATATTAGATTGTAAGCTCTTTGAGACAGCAAAATTCTAATGCATGTTCTATATGTAACAAAAATAACATACAGGGCCATAGACACCTTCTAGTGCTCGAAGGCACTTCCTTAGGGTCCCCGTAATCTAGGGGACCTTATGATATTTAGGGAACGTCATATGATTATTGCTCGTTGTAAGAAATGTGTGCAGAGGTATGCAAATGGAGGCTGTTTTAGGGTGAAATTATATCTTGGCTTTATTGAGCCTGGTCCTTTATCCAGCCAAAACATACAAAAACAACAAAATAACAACCCCCTATCCCTTTGTAAGGGCTAACTTATTTCCCTAGACCCTATCTGCAGGGCTGGAGGGATATTCCCATTACCAGCCTATCACCCCAAAGTCTCGGGAAGTACCTTAAGCAGGTGGCCCTCCATGTCAGTCTCTGGCAGGTTCCTGGGTCCTCTGTGTCCGGGAAATATAGGTCTCTGGGTGTCTGGATGTCTTGATCTCAGTACAGTCTTTGTGCTCAAGACAGCCTCTGTGTGCAGGCTTCTCTGCTTTCCTTCTGTCAGCCCAATTGTGAGCTAATGAATCTCTCTCCTGTGCCTCACATGAGGCTTTTTACAGAGCTCTCATTAGTCCAGATGGAGACTAGTTAATTGAATGGCTGGATTCAACTATCTTAGGGAGAAGGCTTAGGGAGAAGGAGTGGCTCAGTGAGTAAAGACACTGACTGGCACTGAGTTTGAAGCAGGGGAGTCTGGTTCAATTCCCGGTGTCGGCTCCTTGTGACCTTGGGCAAGTCACTTTATCTCCCTGTGCCTCAGGCACCAAAAACATAGATTGTAAGCTCCACGGGGCAGGGACCTGTGCCTGAAAAATATCTCTGTAAAGCGCTACGTAAAACTAGTAGCGCTATACAAGAACATGCTATTATTATTATTATCTCTCTGTTGGATTCTCAGAGCTCTGAGGCGGCTTTATTTAAACAGAGATAAGTCCCTGTTACATACCTCCCCTGTTTCGGGGGAGCTCGGGCTTACCATGGCCAAAGCCCATCCTTCCACTCTCACTCGAGATATCCCTGTGGCTCGAAAGAGTGGATGGAGAACGAGAAACCTCAGTCCAGCTGGGATTGGAGCCCTTTCTCCAGGTTATTAGTGTCTCCTCCAGAAGGTGCTTGAGATCAGCACTCCTCAGTCGCTCGAGGAGGACTTTTTCCAAGTACTGTCTTTCTACTGACCACTTGGTCATGAGTTTTCCTCTGCGTCGGGCGATCCTTTCTTTGTAGGCAGACTGTATGGCGACAGTCGCAGAGCGTTTACATGAATAGCTTTCTCTCGCCATCTTTTCCATGGACTCCAATTTAGCACTAAATGTCTATTCCTTGTAACCCTTGCTCAGGTCTTGCAAAGCCTCTGTCAGCTTAATTTTGAATTCAGTCTGATGTCCCGAATCTATTTCTACTATCCTAGACCTGTGCCATTTCATGGTATCATTTAAAGAGCATTCAAGAATAGCTATTTGAGTTTTCAGCTCTTGAAGCTGTCCTTCTGCACTTCTTTTCCCACTCAATGCAGTTGCCAGTTCAGCTTCTTTGGAGTTGAGTTGCGATTCCACATCTCCCAATTGATTCAGAGCAAGGCTTAAATCTGTTGCCTTTTCTCTATTTCTGATCTGCAACTGCCGGTGCTCCTCCCAGACTTTGTCTAGCTCCAGCTGCAGCTGAGCCCTCACATTGTCCAGCAATTTGTGGTCATCGCGATCTTGGCCTCATGGCTCCATGTCAGGCTGGCCACTTGATAAACGGACACCTCTAAACTCTCTTCCTTTTTGGTGGGCTGTATCTTGAGCTCAGCAATCTGCGTCTGCAGAGCTGCAAGTTGCTGGTATGTGTGTTTAGCTGCCAGCTTTAGTGCTTCCATTTCTAGGCTTTGCTGCAAGTTCAACTCATCAGCGAGAGATCCCTGTTTGTTGAGTGCATCCTGCAATTCTCCTCTCAGGTTCTTCATATTTTGGAGCTCTGCAGATTTCATTGGCAGGGTCGCCGCTGCTTGCGATTTCCACACCTCTTTCTCCTGGGCGTACTGAGTTTTGGGGATTGAACAGCCGCTCTTCTTCTCCATCTCTTGTTCTAGTTTCTGCACATTCTCGTGCTCCCTCTCATACAGAGTCACCTGACTTCTAAGCTTGACCTCCAGCGATGCTCAGGGTAGCCTTCAGTTCTTCATGTTGTTCTGCAAGGACATATTTGGTTCTTAGATGTTCCTGCAGTACTTGTACTTCCTTAGCAGTCTGCAGATTTTCTTCCAGCAGAGTTCGTGGCTTCTCCTCTGCATTCTGGAGGTGCGTACGCAGACCTCGCAGTAGGTTCTGCAGTAGGTGCTCTGCTTGTGTGCGTTGCTCCAATGCTTCAAACTTTTCATCTTCCAATAGTGTATTCTTTTTTTCTAGCTCATGAAGCTTGCTATTCATTTCACTGACGTGGTCGGTCAAATCAGAATTTACCTCTTTCCGGCTGGTATTTTCTCTTTTTACAGTCTCTATAATTTTCAGGGCCTCTTCGTTGTCCTGTTTCCATTTACGCACTTCTGAGTTGAGACTTCCGGTCTCCTGGCATAAGACTTCTATGTCTAGGTTGAGGATGTGAAGCTCCTTCTGAGAGACTTTAAGATCCATATTAAGCCTGTGAACATCTTTTTGGAAGACGTCCAGCTCCTCGGCGAGACTGTGAAGTTCCTTTTTAGAGACTTCCAGTTCTGTGCAGCAACTGCTGATCTCTTGGTGTGAGGAATCCAGCTCTATGCGAAGAGTATGAACCTCATTCTGAGATATGTCCACCTCTGTCCGGATACTGTTGACCTCCTGGTGTGTGGCATTCAGTACTATGCAGAGAGTATGAACCTCATTCTGAGAGACTTCCAACTCTATGGCAATTGTGAACCTCTTACTGAGAGACTAATCTTTTTCAGTGCCTCCTCATACTTCTTTTTCAGATTAGCAATCATTCGGTCAGACTTGCTCTGCTTTTCATCCATGGCGGTAATAGTAGTGTTTGCAGTATCTAGATCCGTCCTTAAATCCTCCAATTCGGTCTTGGCCGCAGAGTAAATTGCGAGCACAATCTTCTGTAGCTCAACATTATTTTCTATCTCCAGTTTCACATCTTCACGGAGCAGATCACAGTTATGCCTGGCAGCTTGCAGTGCATCTTCAGGGCTGGTCAAGGGATCGTCACTCACTGGTCCCGGCTCCACTTCCCTGGTACGGTTGGTTGAGGGTTCCACACTGTTGGCACTGAAGAGACACTTCTTTGGGTTACACGACTTCTGCCTTGGGCCCTCTGGATATTCTGTCATCCGCGTGATGAATCCTCCATTTTCTCTAGGCTGCAGGGCATCTCATGCCCCCTTTTTCTCTGTGAGATCTGTGGACGTGTCTGTTCCTTCCACAGTAAGTGAAGCACCGCTTTTCTTTTTCCACCTTGTTGTTTTGGACGACTCCGTCCCATCAGGGATACTGGGGTCTCCGTCTTTATTTGAAACTTCAGCAGTTTCAATGTATCCGCCAGGCTTTTCTTGCAGTTGCATTAGCTGGCATAGATATTCAGTGCTCTGCTGCTCCCGCTCTTGCCAATCACATTCGTCATCATAGAGAGCGGTCTTTTCAGTGCGTACCGAGTTCAGGCAACTCCACCATTCATGGGGTGTTTTGTGGGTGTGACCAGTTTCGGGTTCCCCATAAGAGATATCTTCATCCTTATCCGTATCCTCATAGGACCGGAAGGGCCACTCTTCCGTGGGGTCGGGTTCATTACAGGAAGGCCACATCTTGTCCTCCATTTTGGCGGTATCAGTTGTATTTTTCTTCCTGACCTCAGGAGGCGCTATTGCAGCTGTTTTCACTGTATTCGATAGAACCCCAGTTGGTAGTCCTACAGGTGGGCAGACTTTGCTTGCAGAGTTTGTAGCTCTCACAGGCGTCTCTGTAGACTTTTTATTTTTTGAAGTGAAACTTCTTTAGTGGCACCTCATTCGAACTGGGGCAAAAATGGATTGTGGAGACAGAAATGAAACGGATGTGACGTCAGTGCTGGCAGTTGAGGCCGGGCTGTGTTCTGGCTCAGCCCAACCCCAACACTGACATCACACCCGCCGGCGCCGCTCCTAACGGCCGGCCGCAATTTCCCCCAGTTGGAGATGGGCACGGGCGGCATCCGGGGCAGTGGGGACCGGGCCCGGCTCTCCTGCTACAACGCGCTGACTGGCTCCAGGGACCAGGCCCGCTCTCTGTCCCAGCAGCACGCCAAGCTCAAATTACAGCAGTAGCTCTGTACTCCATCGGGGGCGAGTGCTTCTGCTGCACGGTGATGGGGGCAGCATCTACTGCTTGAACCGAGCAGCACCCTGCAAGTCCCGCTGCCCCCGGAGCAAGCCGGGGGGAAGATGGGCACCCTTCCCCATTTGTGCTCTCCTTGCCCGAGGGGAAGATAATCCATTAAAGCAGATGTATATACAGTACATGTGCAATGTATGTTTTCTAGGGTCCCAGGCCATTGACATGTCACACACAAACACACACACTGACAAGCACACACAAATACATACACATACCTCCGCAGGTGGGCTTGCTGCCACAGAATACACGGGCTGGTGACTCCTCTGCCGCGGGACTGGTGACTCCTCTGCCGCCGGGCTGGAGACTCCTCTGCCGCGGGACTGGTGACTCCTCTGCGCCGGGCTGGAGACTCCTCTGTGCCGGGCTGGAGACTCCTCTGCCGCCGGGCTGGAGACTCCTCTGCGCCGGGCTGGAGACTCCTCTGCGCCGGGCTGGAGACTCCTCTGCC
This sequence comes from Ascaphus truei, assembly GCA_036426205.1. Lineage (NCBI taxonomy): Eukaryota > Metazoa > Chordata > Amphibia > Anura > Ascaphidae > Ascaphus > Ascaphus truei. The sequence goes on from CM071570.1 coordinate 62,372,731, forward strand.
GCCGGGCGGGAGACTCCTCTGGCACGGGGCGGGAGACTCCTCTGGCGCCGGGCGGGAGACTCCTCTGGCGCCGGGCGGGAGACTCCTCTGGCGCGGGACTGGACACTCCTCTGCCGCCGGCGGGAGACTCAGACAGAGCTCCCCCCGCTGGGCTCACTCGCGTACAAGCAGGAAGGGGAGCTGTTCAGCTGCCGCCAACCTCTGCGCAGCCCGCGCCGCGCATGCGCAGTAGTCATGGCGACCCTGTCGGACGCCACGCATGCGCAGAAGCGTCTGGCAGCGGCGCCGTTACCCCCACGCGCCCCTTAAATTTTGAATAAAAGGACACGGAGCGCAGACCACCCACCCACACCCCCTGTGTCACACTGTAACACACACGCACACTCAGTCACGCGCACACAGTCACACGCACAGTCACGCACAGTCACGCACAGTCAGTCACATGCACACTCACAGTCACATGCACTCACATGCACAGTCACACGCACACTAACACTCACACGCACAGTCACACGCACAGTCACACGCACAGTCACACGCACACTCACATGCACACTCAGTCAGTCACACGCACACTCTCAGTCACACGCACAGTCACATGCACACTCACAGTCACACGCACAGTCACACGCACAGTCGCATGCACACTCAGTCAGTCGCATGCACAGTCACACTCACACTCTCAGTCACACGCACACTCAGTCACACGCACACTCACACGCGCACTCACAGTCACACTCACATGCACACTCAGTTAGTCGCACGCACAGTCAGTCGCACGCACAGTCACATGCACACTCTCAGTCACACGCACACTCTCAGTCACACGCACACTCTCAGTCACACGCACACTCTCAGTCACACGCACACTCTCAGTCACACGCACACTCTCAGTCACACGCACACTCACAGTCGCACGCACACACAAGGAATTCACACTTAGTTCAAATAGCTAATAGAGGGGATGTGTACCGAGCACGCGCGTTATAAGTCAAATTTATTTGCGTTTTGTCAATGAAATTGTATTTTGATTTTTAATTAAAACATCACAAACACAAATACAATTTCTGTGACAAAAGTCAAAGAAGTTTCACTTACTATGCGCGTGCACAGCACACACAGCTTTTTTTACTTTACTTTTGCAGATTCTGACATCAGTAGTACTGTGCACACATTCTTTCTCATCAGTGATACTGGATGTGCACTTGCCAAGTAAAACTTCTGTATCTTCCTTGTGACCACAGCGCGTTGCTTGCTGCTGCAGTTCTTTGGCACGTTGAAAAAACTATTTCTCTGGCTGCAGCCCTTTTTCTGGGGCCACATAGGGATCATCCTCATCATCCGAATAAGGCCCGAAGGGACACTGCTCCGTGTGGCTGGGCTCTTTATACCAGGAACACATTTTCTTCCCCATTCTTGCAGAGTCTGTATTTGACTTCAGCTGGGCGGCCATTTTAAAATCCAATGGTTTTTTTTTGTTTTTGTGTTTTTTTTCTTTCACCAGTGGTGGGGTAGACTCTGGTCACAGCACCAGTCCCTTGTGTGGGTCACCGTCTGTCGCAGTCCTCCCAGTCAAACTGTGGCATTGTGGCTATCTCCAGTGCAGTTGTAGCTTTCCTGCATGGATGTGTAGCCCTTTTAATCTGGTCACTTCTGCACGTGATTCTTTGTTTTGTTGCTTGGGCTGTTTGCAAGAACTGTATGCAGGCAAAAGCACAAAAAATTTCACAGGCAGTCTCCGGGGCCCCTTTGAAATTCTAGGGCCACCTCTCATTCCAACTTCTGACAAGTAAGAGATGTGTGCAGAGGTATGCAAATGGTGTCTGTTTTAGGGTGACATATCTTGGCTTTACTGAGCCTGTTCCTTTATCCAGGCAAAACATACAAAAACAACAAAATAACAAAACCCTATCCCTTTGTAAGGGCTAACTTACTTCCCCAGAACATATCTGCAGGACTGGAGGGATATTCCCATGACCAGCCTATCAGCCCAAAGTCTCGGGAAGTACCTTAAGCAGGTGTCCCTCCATGCCAGTCTCTGGAAGGTTCCTGGGTCCTCTGTGTCCAGGAAATATAGGTCTCTGGGTGTCTGGATGTTTTGATCTCTGCACAGCCTTTGTACTCAAGACAGTGTCTGTGTGCAGGCTTCTCTGCTCTCCTTCTGTCAGCCCAAATGTGAGCTAAGGAATCTCCTGTGTCTCACATGAGGCTTTTTACAGAGCTCTCATTAGTCCAGGTGGAGACTAGTTAATTGAGTGGCTGCAATCAACTATCTCTCTGTTGGATTCTCAGAGCTCTGAGGCTGCTTTATTTAAACAGGGAGAAGTCCCTGTTACACTCATTTTCTAAGGGGAGATAGTGAACACCGCTCATCAGAATGGAAATGGAGCCCCCTCCAATTCCATTTATGTCACTTAATGCCGGATGTGATCACGCGGTCACAACCCCAAATGGACAGCGTAAGGATTAAAGCCCCATTCACAGGAATGGGCCATAAGCAATCTTATTGAATAGTAAATATGGCCCATAATAATTATTATACAAAAGGATCATCAACATTAAAATGGCATTATGATTTTTTTTTTTTTTTACACAAGCAGCATAAAGCCCACCATACAATAGTTAACCTCTTTGCTGCCAGAGGCGATGTCGTGCTGGCCCCACTGCCAGCCGAGGGATTAGGACTAGAAACATTCCAGTGCTTTCAAATAATGACATCTGCATCTTTTGAACAGGAGGGGGAAGGCATCTGGATGTGTCATGGGCTGTATCCAGTGTTAAAATAAAAAGATCCTCTCAAAATGTGTTCTGCCAGACGTGTCAGGACAGCACATTCAAACAGCTCGGGGAGGTTTTTCCTCCTTCAAATGTTTGCTGGAACACGCAACAAGAACATCCTACAGACTTTTAGTTTTCCAGTTTGTATCTGTGACTGTGTTTCAGAAGCAAAGATGCAAACGGCCAGACCTGAAGCAGCTACCGAGAGATTCAAAAGGTGGAAGCGGTATGAAAAAAGTAGTGTTGATGTGCTTAGTTTCAGACAAACACACAAACATGGAAATCCCTCTGCTGCTAGAGGGACATAGCGCATTACATAGGGGAAACAAAGGATCACAGATCACTTTTTCTTAAAGACCTAAAAAGTATAGTGTACGTAAAGTCCCTTAGTAAAACACATCATAATTATTCCTAAAAAAATAAATAACCATGTCCATGTTTGGAAATAAAACCAAATACTCCTCAGTAACATCTCACAGGTCTCAGCTGCTCTCAACTCGCCAACGACGCTAAAAATGCCCTTTGTCTTTGACATTGTAGTGTATTTTCAGCTCCTTTTTGCGCCAAGGAGCAGCGAGCTCCAGGACAGTCGCCAAAATAATTTAACATTGAATGCCACAAAGAACCATAGTATATCTAGCACTGCTGTCCTAGACACGTTTATAGTTGCATGAACACATCCAAGAAATAGAAGGTTAAATGGACGTTACACTGTTGTGGATCTCATCTGGGAATAGCTGCACATTTAAAATGTTGTAGTGAAACTGATACACAGCAGCTGCAGCTTACTTAATAAGCAGTTAATGTAGCTAGCAGAAATCAAGGATATTTCCCAGATCTGCTAAACAATGAATAGCACTGTTGTTTAAGATTGCCATTACTGCTCACATCGTGGCGAGCCTGGAAGCAGAGGGAGGAAGCTTTTATCTGTCCTTCTGCTGCAAGTGTATGATTTGTGGCTAGTCTATTCTACAAACCCCCAACCCTCCAGGGAGCAAAGGGGACTGAACTTGTAGGAAGGAAGGAAATACTTTGAGAAGGATAAACAGAGCCTCAGGAAAGCACTGCAGATGGGCAAGGATTGGTAAATTCATATACGCATGGGACATTTGGGTTTCCACTGGAAATACCTATTAATAGGAGTAGGACTCTGCTGACTGTGGTACCACTTGGCATGATCTAAAACAAACACATTGCAGAGTTAACTCTTCGAGTGCCAGGGGGGGGAGACCAGCAACGCATGCAAAGCAGAATTTAAACCTTTGCAGAAATAGGTGGGCCAGGCCAGCAACACACTTCAAATTCAAAACAAGGGGTTACCGACCCCACTGGTGCTTTATGGGTTATATTCTGCATTATGTTTGGGTTTGGTTAGCCAAGTGTTATCACAATTAGCAGCAATGCATTGCTGGTCCCTCTTGCACTCAAGGGGTTCAGTTATACCTATGACTGCCACTGAGCCCGCATTTGAAGTTGGATGGTACCTCAGCAGTGCTGAGTAGTTCTTTGTTATTTACACTGTCTTGAGCACAAAGGCTGTGCTGAGATCAACACATTTTGCCATTACCTGACTGCACAATTATTGTAAGAGCAACTTGCAAAATATAACCCTATATCATTAAAATGTGTTTATTGGTTTCTGGTTACATAGTTAAGCTTTTTTTTTATTTTTAAATAAGTGGGCTTGCTCATTTAAGCAGCAGTCCTGCCACATTGCATTTATATCATCAAGTGAATACACATTTGATTATTAATGTAACGTGGTTAGTCCACCCTGCCTTTCTTTCCCCCCTGTCACATAAGACCTTAGCAGTCTAGCCTGTGACAGGCAGTCTTGTGTGCAATTGATCCCCCTCATGCTCCTCTCTGAGTGACAGCAGTAGTGGTGGTGACTCATGGTCTGTGTGTAGCCATTAGGGTACAGACCTTGAGCCCTCCCCTTCTGGTTCCTCAGAGGGGCAGTGCCAAATTTAGTGAGTTCTCTCCCACCCTTCCAACCGAGTGGAGGTGTGGGGCCGGTCTCTTATCCCTGTGGCAGAGAGAGGCCAGCCAGGCTCTCATGGCTGGCTGACTGGCTCAGCAATATCTAAGGCTCCACACTGGGAGAGCCAGCGCCATCCAGAGGCCTGGGATCCTCTGATGACCATGCAACAGCTGTCATACCATCTGCTGCAGTGACTGCAATAAAGCGCATGTTCCTATTTAATACCTGCCTGGATCTAGTCTGTGAGCATGGTGTACGGGACTGCTTCAGAGGGGACTGCCTCTAAGATCCTTAGAGCCTAATGAAGCTGGAGGTGCTGAAAACCGAGTACAGAACATCAGAGTACAAAACACCGAGTACAGAACACCAGATGACATCAAAAGCCTGTCCTGGTCTCCATGTCATCTCAGACAAGTCAGCTCTCCTGAACCCTCACATGTATGCTGCACCACCAACACCTGTAGCCGCAACACGTATCTCCTAGAGGGTGGGGGTACATGTGCTACATATGGAGGCACTGCTGAGAGCAGTGCAGGCTTTCAGGACTTTAAACTGTCAGCAGCAGTTTTAAAAGGGGACATTTAACATCAAGCAGCAGCAGGATGCAGCAGGGAAATGGTGCAGAGAGGGTCCAGGGCTCCTGATGCTACCCCAGTGACCCTTGGGCACCCATGTTTTTTCCCAGAAGGAGGACTTTTCTCCCTGAGACGACACCAGGGAGGGGGATAACCTTTGCATTTCCCCTTTGAAAGGTTGAGAAGTTGGGGCCAGAGAAATGCCTGAAGCAGGACCTGGTGACCCCGTTCTACAAAATTAGCATGGCGTACTGTGCTGTGGGGGAGGCACACCAGGATCAGTATCCTGGGATCGTGACCCCTACTTTCTACTCTTCATTAGGATCGTGTTCTGGGGGCTTCCAGTTGGAAAATTATCCTGGAAGCATGTACCCCATCTCTGCCTCAGAATCAGAGAAATGTGTGTTTGGGACCATGCTATGGACTTTAACATCCCAGTCTGCAGTGTAGATGGTTCTAAGATGGCGGCCACCACCTGGTTGCTTGTTTTCAGTATCTAAAATGGCGTTCCCATCTGGAATCGGGACTGCGTGGTTTACTAGCTGAAAAATGCAAACCTTTACAACACCAAGTTGCATCCTTTCAGCGCCAAATGTTGGCGCCACCCCTAAAGTGAGTGGCTCATCTAGATTCAGAATCTCCTTCAACCACACCTGTTCTCCCTCTAAATCCACCCAGGGGAGGAGCAAAAGAACATTCAGCCAACCAGAGTCTGCCTTGGTGTTGGGAGGAGTCCTCAGTTTCTACTCTCATGTCATTCGCATTGGAGCTGAGGAAGAGTGAGGAGCACTAAACAAACTCTCCAAACTACCTCATGGCGTCCAGTCAAGATAAAGATGACTTGGAAGTCACTAACTACACTGTTCCAGGCAGTTACCTGGTTGTCCGTGTAAGTAGCAAGATCCACCAGCGGTGTTTCTGTCCGCATTGTCGTCTGCCCGGAGGCGCTATCGGCTTAACTGCACGGTGCCAGCACTGTGGCACTTTCTATCTTCGGCCTGCCAGCCCGGTGTCTGAGGATCTGCTGGTGCAAGAGCCTACACACCAACTTTCTTACTTTCTCACACCAGCCTTCCAGCCACTATTGATAACTCCCAACCCCTCATTGATATCGTAAGAAGCTGTTGCCTAATTAAATATGGGTTGACTGACACTTATGGGAATGCCAATTACCATATTGTTAACCATGGCTTCTCACCGTATTAAATAGAAAGCTAAGTGCTTGATGATTTCTGCTGATCATTAATGGGAAGTACAGCCTGTGCAAATGACACTGTCAAGCCGGCACTACCCAAGCAAACGTCAATATTATTATCATCTTTAATTTGTATGGCGCCAACATATTCCCCAGCGCAGTACAATGTGGGAGGGAGGACACTATAACATTGTATAACAAACACAGTATAATACAAAGTAAGAGGGAGAGGGAGTAGGTGCTATGATACCTTTTATTGGATCAACAAGTAGTTGATATGTTATAAGCTTTCAAAGTCTCGGGTAACCCAATGAAGGACCCCAAGACGTTTGAAAGCTTGTAACATACCTTTTAGTGGACCAACAAGTAGTTACTGTAGTTACTGTATCATACCACCTACTCCCTCTTTTGTTACTACTTGGAAGGAAGGACCAAAACGGCGACCCACCGTTCTTTGCTCCAAACTGAGACAATAGGAAAACATTTCTCCACAAGTTCTTTCTCCACAAGGGCCATGAAAGCTTTGTCTGTTTCTTCTGGGTCAATCTAAGATGAGTATACCAGTCCCCCTTGGCAGTATACCAAAGATTCGGGACGGCTCCTTGACACTGACTTTCTTACAACACGTACAGTAACAGTGAATCTAAACATTACTCTTTTATAGTGACACCCAGTGGTCATACTGTGATTATGCTCAGTGATAATGAGTACCATTCCTTTATCCTTTACAAACATACCTACATTTAAGATCTTTTGTAAACTAAAATGAATCTACTAAGGGTGTTTCCCTTTCTACCAGTGGGGCATAAGCCCATGTACAAAAACTGCATAAATACATTTTCATTCTTGTTCAAAATAATTGTGATGTCTGGTAAAGTGCAATATTTCTTGATGATACTTTATACACTATGGTTACTCTCGTAGTAGTATCATACTATTTTTTCCAGGTCCCCAGTGGCCCCTGCGACATGCGTGGCACACACCGCAGCACAGCCCTCTATGGGGAAGGCCCCAGTGGCTGTGTGTGTGTGTCGGCGCACACTGGCAGGGAAGGCAAGAATTTTGTCTTCCCATGCCGCGACACAATCACGTGGCCAGTGGGCAGCCACTAGAAGGGAAGATATGCCCCGTCGTGGCTGCACCCCCTCCATCATAGCGTCACCCCCCCCCCCCCCACTCATCCCATCACTCCCCTACAGACAGCCGATCGCGGCTTTTATCTGTGCACGCGCCACCAGGTCACCAGGCGCACGTTCAGCGGTAAATAGTGGGGCCGTAGCATTAGGCTACAGCCCCCGTCCTCACTGCTGCATGCGCGCCTGGTGGCGTGGCGGCTAAGTGCACAGATAAAAGCCGCGATCGGCGGTCTGTAGGGCAGCACGGGGGCGGAGCTATGATAGGGGCGGGGCCATGACTTGGCATATCTGCCCTTCCATTGGTGCACGCCGCATGGGAAGACAGAATTCTTCCCTGCCAGCGTACGCGTCACAGCGCTTTGCGCGCCCACACACACACACAGCCACTGGGGCCTTCCCCATAGAGGGCTGTGCTGTGGTGTGTAGCGCGTACGCACGCCACAGCGGCCACTGGGGACCTGGCCTAAGACTGACAACCAACAATCACAATTTCATACCTACACAGGAATATGAATAAAGGGAAACATTTTCAACAATGTGAGTTGTGAGAACAAGCACTCAGTTTGTGAATTTAAATCCCAGAGCGATGACTGAGCATTGTGACTGCTACCATAGGACAATGAGAAAAATCACATTAAAGATACCCATAGAGATAGGAGAGAATTGGTTTAGATAAGACATTAAGAAGAGCGGCACCATATCCTTTTCGCTACAAGAGATGCCTGGAACACACTGCATTGCAATGTGAGTCAGAACATGTCACTGAGTCACTAAGGAAACAGGGAATGAAAAACAGAGATATCTTAAACGCAACAGCTTTTTCATGGTAAATGGAAGCAGCAATATGGAACTTTGTGCTCCACAACGATGGCAGATGTCACTGGGGATGTCAGAATAGTGTCTTGTTCCTATTGAACAGCAGGGATCTGTATCCAAAACATACAAAGTCTCCTCTAATCTCATTAATTTGTGTGTCCAGTAGCGGCTTCCTTACTCTTAATTTTGTTAACCAAGTTTCTTACATTTGACACAAGACTGTTACAGTATTTGCACCCCTGACCTGGCAGATTTTTTTTTGTTTAAAATGACGGCCCCAGATGTAGAATCTCAGGGGCCACATTGTAACAGGAACACCCTCTTATATCCCCCAACTTCTTCTACCGCTCCACATAGCGCAACCCCAAATCACAAGTCGTGCGATCACAGCAACAAAGCCACACAACATCCTGGTTTGGCAACCGAGTTTATAGAGAAGCACAAATAGGTGAAGAGTTCATGTAGACTGCGTAGACGTTTCTTTATATCACTAAAACAATGTTTCCTTTATAAAATGAGTATTTCAGGCGACATGTTTACAGTCCCCTGCTCTATCTCCAGTATATTGCTGGCTCACAGTCACAACCTGTCCAGGCTGTCAGCCGTCTAAAGCAGTGTTTTTCAGCGGGTGTTCCTAGAAACCCCTGGGTTTCCCGGTTATCCCTAAAGGGTTCCCGGCAATTTTCAGGTCATTTGAATATTGGAACAAATACAGAAGAATTTACAATTTAGAAAGAGTTGTGGTTCCTTAAAATACATCTGATAGCAGACACGCTATTAGAGAGGGTTGGGGTTCCTTACAATGCATCTGATAGCAGACACGCTATTAGAGAGGGTTGGGGTTCCTTAAAATACATATGATAGCAGACACGCTATTAGAGAGGGTTGGGGTTCCTTACAATGCATCTGATCTCATACTCGCTATTAGAGAGGGTATGGGTTCCTTACAATGCATCTGATCTCAGACGCGCTATTAGAGAGGGTTGGGGTTCTTACAATGCATCTGATCTCAGACGCGCTATTAGAGAGGGTTGGGGTTTCTTACAATGCATCTGATCTCAGACGCTATTAGAGAGAGTTGGGGTTCCTTACAATGTATCTGATCTCAGATACACTATTAGAGAGGGTTGGGGTTCTTACAATGCATCTGATCTCAGACGCGCTATTAGAGAGGGTTGGGGTTCCTTACAATGCATCTGATCTCAGACGCTATTAGAGAGAGTTGGGGTTCCTTACAATGTATCTGATCTCAGATGCGCTATTAGAGAGGGTTGTGGTTCCTTACAATGTATCAGATCTCAGACTCACTATTAGAGAGGGTTGGGGTTCCTTACAATGCATCTGATCTCAGACGCGCTATTAGAGAGGGTTGGGGTTCCTTACAATGTATCAGATCTCAGACGCGCTATTAGAGAGGGTTGGGGTTCCTTACAATGTATCAGATCTCAGACGCGCTATTAGACAGGGTTAGGGTTCCACAGAATTTCACAATATAATTATAGGGTTCCTTCACCAAAAAAAGGGTTAAAAAACACTGGTCTAAAGCTTTGTTAACTTCACCAATCAAGCAAGAACAGCGACAATATAAATTGATACACTGATGCTTAGATTGTAAGCTCTTCGGGGTAGGGATATCCTTTCCTATTGTCTGATTTTGCTGCACTTATTGTATTATTATAATTCCCCATACTGTATTCTTTGTGAAGCGCTGAGTACACTTTTGGCGCTATATAAATAAAGACATACAATGCAATGCTAAGGAGTCTATTTTACAACACATTTAAGCAAGTGATACTAAGAGATACATTGTTAAAATTACATTGTTGAAATCCATCCTAAGCAAAAGGCGCTTAAGGCCGCGGCCATGGTGTGAGCGCTGGTGCATGCGACGGCGCGTGCGGCTCTAGCAAAATGCAGGGAATCTATGGGGCTGGCCATAGTGCGCACGCGAGGAAGCGCGACGGAGCGGTAGATTTTTGAGCAGACAAATTATTTTGTTTTTGTCTCGCGACGGCCGGGTCACATGAGCGATGCAGCCAATGAGGGAGAACCGCTCACACGACGTCACGTTCCTCCGTCACGCCTCCCCGTCGCTGTGGATCACAGGCCACAGATCGCTCGGCCAACAGGTGCGTGTGACGCCCACTATAGCCGAGGCCTAAAGGAGCAGTTCCCCCGCCCTTTTTATTTTATTTCTACATGTATAGGAAGCAGGGGGTCTCTGGAGCCTAACAGCGTTCATTTCAGGTCCGGGGTCCCTGCTTCCCAAGAGGAAACTGCAATGCTTCCTATTGCCAGCGTAACGCACAGGATTTAAACCTCCATGAAGTATCAGTGGCACCTTCTCTGGTATCTATCTAGGGAAGCAGTGGGTTCCTGTAGCTGACATTAACGTGGTCCAGCTCCAGAGACCCCCTGCTTTATATACATGTAAAAAAATATATATTATTATTATTAATCATTTATAAACCCGTCCCACAAAGATGAGCGAGCTTCATGAAGACCACAAAGATGAGCGAGCTTCATGAAGACCACAAAGATGAGCGAGCTTCATGAAGACCACAAAGATGAGCGAGCTTCATGAAGATCTTCTTTACAGGAGATATTGAGGAGAAAAAACAGAAAACGCTTCACATTGTAATTGTAAAATGGCTTTTATTGTATGGTGTCCTTTTATTCTGTCTTTGAGTATTTATTTATATAGGCAGGCGTACCCAGATCACAATCACACCAGGCTGGCTTTGTTAATGAGCAATTCAGGAAATAGCCGTGAAAACAATGAGCAATTGAGGAAATCAATGCAACAATCCCAGCAGCAGCTCTCGTTGGGGCCCGAAGAAAGCAAGGAAGAATTTTTTTTAAAAAGCACAGGGCCCATTTACACAAGTTAGAAAAAAGTACTACCATAAATACAATTAATCAAGTTACACAGTTTGAGATTTTCAAACAGTTTGCAAAAAATGATGGCTTTAAAATGTGTAGGCCTCCATATATTAAAAAACAAAACAAAATGCAGCACTATAATGCCATGCTGAGCCCATCTATGTGATGAACATTCTGCTGAGAGAATCAAGAACCTTAAATGTATATTTTTATTAAAACATACCTAACAGAATCAGCTGTGGACCATCATTGTCAATGTGACTCGTTCAAATAAAGCAGAGGAGAGGGAGGCACCAAAGTGAAATTAAAAGCTGGTTAATAGAGTGACTCTCTCTGCAGAAACAAGGGGTAGATGGAGATGGAGAAGTGAGAGAGAGAAGATGAGGATGCTCAGAGAGATAAAAAGATTTTTTGGAAAACCAGATCCAGGTCGTGGCCATCCTTGTGGGTGCTGGTTACAGTCCATTGGTGAAGGCCAAAAGAAGAGGTTAGAGAGAGAAAATGGGAAGCCCAAGGAGAGAGAGGTCATCAATATGGCACTTGAAGTCCCCAAGGAGAAGAACAGGGGAGTCTGAGGAGAGGCCTATACTACAATAAAAATCTACTCCAAATTGTTAGCTAACAGATTGGGTCATATCCTTCCCAGACTGGTACATCCGGATCATGTGGGCTTTATAACTAATAGGCAGATGGCGGACAACACCAGGCATATAAATGATCTGATTGAATTGGCTAATAAGAAAAAGACCCCGCAATGGTGTTGAGTCTGGATGCCGAAAAAGCCTTCGATAGGATAGATTGGCCTTTTCTAAAAACCACGTTGGGGGCATTCGAGTTCAGGGGTGGAATATCTTGGAGCCCACTACAGCTGGAGGCGCGCAGCACTGTGAAGGAACATCAGAGATGAAGAACTAAGCCTGCCTTGGTCTCAATATACCGCAGATCGTTCTCAGCCCTCCTGAGCCAACAGGTACGCACCACACACACTTGTAGCATCTAGGTCAGTTCTCCCAGAGGGGTAGGGGGGGGGGGGTGTTACATGCAAATTACATCATGCTGATATTATCAAAACCTCTCACCTCCCTGTCTAACCTGTTTGGTCTACTAGGCAAATGTAATAGACTTTCAGGTTTTAAAATCAATCAATCCAAATCTGAGGCCCTAAATATGAACCTACCTAAAGAGGTGGAAAAGCTGATATACTTACATTTCAACTTCAATTGGCAACCTAAAGCTATCACATACCTGGGGATCCACATTACAAATAATTACAAGGCACTGTACGGAGCGCACTATCCAAAACTGTTACAAACCCTAAAAGGTGATCTGGGGCGATGGTCATCCTACAGTGTCTCTTGGCTGGGTAGAATACACTGTGTTAAAATGAATCTTCTACCTCGCTTCCTTTACTTGTTTCAAACATTTCCGATACCTGTGGCTCTGAGGGATGTTTGCTCGGTGCAGAAGCTGAAATCTAAATTTTTGTGGAAAGGTGAAACCCTGGGGATTAGGGGTAAATCACTTAAGAGGTCATTACCTCATTACACATCATGCTCTTGTAGTACCATTACACATCATGCTCATGTAGTACCATTACACATCATGCTCATGTAGTACCATTACACTTCATGCTCATGTAGTACCATTACACTTCATGCTCATGTAGTACCATTACACATCATGTTCATGTAGAACCATTACACATCATGTTCATGTAGTACCATTACACATCATGTTCATGTAGAACCATTACACATCATGTTCATGTAGAACCATTACACATCATGTTCATGTAGAACCATTACACATCATGTTCTGTAGAACCATTACACATCATGTTCATGTAGTACCATTACACATCATGTTCATGTAGAACCATTACACATCATGTTCATGTAGTACCATTACACATCATGTTCATGTAGAACCATTACTCATCATGTTCATGTAGAACCATTACACATCATGTTCATGTAGAACCATTACACATCATGTTCATGTAGAACCATTACACTTCATGTTCATGTAGAACCATTACACATCATGTTCATGTAGTACCATTACACATCATGTTCATGTAGAACCATTACACTTCATGTTCATGTAGAACCATTACACATCATGTTCATGTAGAACCATTACACATCATGTTCATGTAGAACCATTACACATCATGTTCATGTAGTACCATTACACATCATGTTCATGTAGAACCATTACTCATCATGTTCATGTAGTACCATTACACATCATGTTCATGTAGAACCATTACACATCTGTTAATGTAGAACCATACACATACTTGGTCAGGTAGAACCATTACACATCATGTTCATGTAGTACCATTACACTTCATGCTCATGTAACAGGTATTCCCCCACCCAATCGCAGATATAGTGTGAGTGCGGAGAACCTACAGTTACCGGGTGTGGTGCTTTACCTGTTAGGCTCACAGGAGGGCTGAGCTTCCGCCACGGGGAACCTGGGGCAAATATATTATGAGTAACCCTGTACTCGGTGCAGCGCCTCCACCTGCGATGGTTCCCTGCAGAGCGGGAATTGTTCCTCGCAGGACACATACAAATAATCAGCACACCGTATGTATAATAACCAATATCTTTACTGATGAACATAGGAACCGTATCGCATCAACATAATAACGGGTGTCCCTCTCTAGAGGAGACACTGATTACTGCGTCTCGCAGGACGCTCCCCCTACACCGGGTGATCCCACCCCGTGTCCAGTAATCCCCACACAATGTCCCGCACTCTTACAGAGAGAGGATATGTGTGACTGCGCAGTCACTGATGAAACTAATAGGATCGTTGGTGCACTTGTTGGTAAGAGTTACCTGCCGAGCACTCCAGTGCTCGGGCCTGCAACGGGCTTCACAAAGGATCCGATGATAGGAGAACACCGAAACCACCATCAGGGACGATCCCACATGGAAAGCCTCTGCAGCGGCAGCGGAGGTCTGCGCCCAACCTTCTGAACGGATGCGCAGCGTTTGCTGAGTCCCTAACTGACTCTGTGAACTAAGGAGATGCTCGCTGCTACTATAGGCCGTCCCTACAGCACAGCAACCTTAAATGGCTTCAAGGGAAAACTCCTAGGGGCCTACGGGGTAGCCTATCCTATGCAGGTGGGTCCCTGACCCCCTGTACCCGCATTTCCTCTTCCCGTCACCACCCGGGTCCCCTCAGACTAACTCCTACCTCACACTTCCAACCCCTGCAGCAACACACTGCAACCTTGCATGATGCTTTCTTGTCAGCCCTCACAGCACTGACCGCTGTGACCTGACAAGAACGCACACCACGAACCTAAGGGCAGAGTCCCTAATCTAGGGGCCGTCCCTTATTAATTACCCACTAACCTGGTGGGGAGTTGGGGCCTGTCTGGGACTTGGGGGAGCCTTACCTGGTGCAGGAGCTTCACTCCCTACACCCTTCCTTCCCCTTCCTTCTCCCAGCTTCAACTGCCGTTCTCAGCGCACGAAATGTATCTTGTTCTCTCTGTGCAGGGAGATACTCCGGCCCTATTGACTCCCTGGCGTCACGTGGGGTGCGCAGAGGCTCATGGGACTCGTAGTCCCTGCTTAGAGCCTTCCCTGGTAGGCTAGGGTTTCGCAGGCTCTCCTCGCGCTCTCCTTGCGCATGCGCAACTCCCCTGCTGGCCACCGCACCGAGCTCTGCACTGCGCATGCGCGAACCACAAGAAGATGCCGGCGCCCTCGCCGCCCTGCTTCGGGAGTGCCGGGAGCCCTGCAACGCGATCGCGGCCTTGGCAACCGGCCGCACGCGTCCCCGGCAACCCCCGAGCAGAATCCTGACCACCCTCACTCTTGCGATCGGCTGGCGGGGCCGCCATTGGACTCGGCGGCACCCGCGATCGCCAGCAAGGTGAGGGGGGTGCGGACAGGCAGGGGGGACCTGGCTACACTCATGTAGTACCATTACACTTCATGCTCATGTAGAACCATTACACATCATGTTCATGTAGTACCATTACACATCATGTTCATGTAGAACCATTACACATCATGTTCATGTAGAACCATTACACATCATGTTCATGTAGAACCATTACACATCATGTTCATGTAGAACCATTACACATCATGTTCATGGGGGGATTTTTCAATTTGTTTCATTCTCTTCCCTTACTGTTTTAACGATATCAGTGCCATGGAGCAGGGGTGCGCCAACTTTTTCCCTGGCGCCACCCTGCCTCTTGTCCTCCGGTGCTTGCGCCGCTGCCCCCCCCCCTTCACTCTGTGTGGCGTCAAATTATGCGCGGGGTCACACTGCTTAACCCCACTGCGTCATTTGACAACAAGTTGCCATGGAGACGCTTCCAGACGCCAGCTGAAGTAAGGTAAGTTTAGGTTCAAGAGGACTCATGCGATCCCCCGGCATTTAATTTTAATGCCTTTGGGAAGAGCGCGAGGCCTCTGCAACCCCCCCGTGCCTGCCCAGAAGATTCTCACGCCCCCCTGGGGAGGCGCTCCCCAGTTTGCGATGGTTCTGCAACGGTTAACCCTTCCAATGTGGGAGAATCCTGCAGCTGCATTTCTAGCAGCGACGGTGTTAAAAGTAAAACAGGTTCTGAAACTCAGAAAATCACATACAACCAATTGATGCAGCTCGTTTGATAACGTAATTATCAAATTAGCTCATAATTGATTCTTTGTGATCACAAATATCTGGTTAACATCAAGGGATAATTAGGTTGATTGAAACCAACATACCGTTCTCCCACTGATCCGAGTATTTGAATATTTAAAGCCACAAACTATTTGCAATTAACAGCAAATGTTAACAGACAGCGGTCCCTGCCTGAGGGTAGCGTGATGTGCTGCAGACACAGTCTTAGAGATCCATCTGTATGGGTTTGTGCAAGGGCTAAGCTAGGCTACGCTTATAGTGCCTGGCAATGCGACGTAGTGCCAAAACAAATACATTGAATATGCTGCATGCGCTTATAGTAGGCGCGACGTAGCGACAAAAAATTTGGAAGCCAGTGAAATTTGGTTTAGAGACAGTCACAGGTGGTGACTGTCTCTCCCAAAATCAATCACAGAGCGCTGCCCTCCTCCTTGGTGACGTCACTGGCCTTGTCGCCAGCGACGTCGCTTAAACCTAAAGTTCAACTTTCGCCAGTGGCGACGGGTGACGTCATCGGTCGCGTCGCCGGCACTATAAAGGCGGCCCTAGAAAGGGAGTCGTGCAGTAACAGTACAGTTAAAGCAGACCAGACCCTCCCCCCTCCCCCCCCCATTCTTCTAACCTTTATGTTGCCCTAATAACATTCTGTAATAACATCGCATGGGCTGGCATTCCAGGGGCCTTCAATGCCATTCAGGTAACATGATTATTGCTCGTTTCCCAGGGGCTCCACGTCCCTTCACAGCAACGAGTGGCTTGGTCTTCAAGTGAACGCTCCCCCAGGTGATAACGTGAGCGCGATCCCAGAAATCCAGTGGCTGGTGCTATAATGTGAGACGCTTACGCTGCTTTTTAGATCGTCTGGCAGTAAAACGCAGTCCAAACGTCTAACGTTACAAAGCGAACAACATTAAAATATGTGCCCCGTATTTACTAAAAGAATCTAAACCCCTAATGCTGGTCATTTGCCTGTAAGAAGTTGTTGATACAGAGCAAACTGTTATTATTATTTTTTATATAAATGCTGTGTTTTAACTATTCGCTGCCCAAGGGACCTGCAATGTGTTGTATTGGAAAAGAGATCAATATATTTTGGCCTTTTCATCACTTTTTAGTGTTTGTACGTGACTTCCCTAAAAGGTCACAAGTGTATCGTACCTCTAAACTCTCCTTTAGCCGCTAGTGCATTCGTTCGTACTCAACCAGGATCTTCTTTTTAAACATCCCCTCTTTATTTTCCATTTCCTAATTCCAATAGACTGGTCTGTTTATAACCCAAAAAAGGGAAGTTTAAAATAAAAGTGTAAACGGTGAGTTACACACTACTACATTCAACAACGCACTCACGGGTTGTTTATTCAACTGGGGTTGTGCCAACTCCTGCTGATTTCAATAGGATTTTCCATGCAATAGTGCCCCGATCGGCACTATCACAATCTAATGAATAACTCCCTCAGTCCTTCAAGCAGCACAAACCGTGATAAAAACTGACAGGAAGGAAGAGAAAGAAAGAAGAGAAAATAAATAGATTAGCATGAATAATGTTACGTTGCTATGGAAACAGTTACCATAAAGGAGCAGTGCCATTTGCATTTTGTAAATAACCTAATGCTGGGTGCTCAAGGGCTACCACGAAAGCCACATTTGTAGGCCAACATGTACATACCTAAGTGTGCTGTCCTAGTGATAATTAAGGCTACCCTAATAGGTGAAGTATGTTAATGAAAGAAATCCTAAAAACCTGATCTTCTGATAGCCCTCCACAACTGAACCTGAACTTCGCTGACTAGTGTAGTTAGCTTCCTTAAACAAATGCAATCGTCATCGTTTTTTTTTTCATTCTAAATGTAAAAAAACAAACGTCATTTTTTGGATGCTAATATATGTAGCCCCTGCAACAAATCCAGGGGTGCATGACATTTTGGCCGTGCGCACCCCTGCCTGCACAGCCTCAGGGCTCGCGCCCCCGCCAACCTGGTATCCTGCGTCAAATGTCGCTGCAGGGTCAAGTGTCATGACATGACATGACCCCGCGGCATCATTTGACGATGCGTTTCCCAAAACCGTTGGAGAGAAGGTAAGTTAGTTACAGAGGCCTCGCGCGCCTCACCGGCATTTTATTTAAATGCTTTGGGGTAGAGCGTGGGACCTCTGCAATCGCCGCACCCCACCAAAAAAAATTATCGCGCCCCATGCCCCTCAGTTTGAGCACCACTGCTGTAGACAATACAGAATTAATCTACTCCACCTATCACATGGTGCGATAGTGAATAAGAGACACTGTCCCTGATCTGCCTGGCAACACATGACAGGAGATATGGGACTGGATAAGAAGAAAACTGGATAGAATCTGGAGACCGACTGTCAGTCTGAGAGACAGAGAGAGAGAAATGAACTGTTAGTCTGAGAGACAGAGAGAGAGAAATGAACTGTTAGTCTGAGAGACAGAGAGAGAGAAATGAACTGTTAGTCTGAGACAGAGACAGCTAGTGACAGTCTAAGAGTCACACAGACAGTCCAGGTAACAGTGAGAGGGACTTAAGTGTAACATGGTATGTCCCATAATACCTATCTTTCCCCACATAGTATATCTGCTATGTAAGTCCTGTTAAGTTCCAGGCAGTAGCAGGTTAATCTATGGGCCAGTGACCCCCCTTCTGCTTTCCTTGAAAGTGAAGGAAGGAAGGCGGTGACTCATGGCCTGTGTATAGCCTATCAGTGATGGGTACAGTCCATGAGCCCGCCCCTTCCAGAGTTTTCCAAGGAGGAGCATCAAAGTTAGAGTAGTCTTACTCTGCTCCCCAAAGAGAGAGGAAGGGCTGTCAGTCTTCCCCATCTGGGGAAAGCCTGCCCACTCTAGGCCGGACGGCCTAGAGACCATCAAGACTTAAGGCCCCATAATATCGGGGCAGCACCATCTAGAAGTCCTGGGACTTCGGAGACACCATACTGCTGCTATGAAGAGCTGCTGCAGCTATGCACAACAATAAACCCTGTTCAACTATACCTCTGCCTGGTGTCAGTTCCTGGGCAGGAGGGGTAAAGAGTGCAGTGATGGGGACTGACATCCATATACCATGGATCTCATCACCGCTGGAAGCGCTAAACCACTGATAAGAAGAACACAGAGATCCACCTAAGCCTGTCCTGTCTCATTACCATCTATGCAGATGACTCAGTACTCCTGTGAGCTTAACAGGTACCGCACCACACACACAGTAATACGTGGAGATCCGCAGTAGTGGTCTATATGAGATTGGGGGGGGGACGGGGGGACGGGGGGATGGGGGGAAATGGGGGGACAGTGTTACATAAGAAATACAGCCTGAAACTCAGAGGGGAAAGAGGAGACCTGTATGAGACTGGTAGCCAAGGAGAGAAAAAGTAAGAGACAGCAGCAGAAACAAATCTCCTACGGTACACACACACACACACACACAAAGCTGAAAAGAGACTTTCCCTAGACACAAAGAAAAGTGGGGTTTGAGGAGAAGGGCTCACAGTAAGATAAATCCAGATACTTGCCGGGCTGTTAAAGCGCGATGGGATACAGACAGCCGGAAAGCACTTTTCCTCAATTTGAATATCCTTTGTAAATCACAGATGCACCTCACAAATGTTTCGTATGTGTGTAATGTGTGTGTGTAATGTGTGTGTGTGTGTGTGTGTGTGTGTGTGCATAATATGTGTAATATGTGTTTGTGTAAGTGCGTATAAGTGAGAGATGCATGGAGTGTGTGTATATGACGTCTCATGGATTGTGTGTGTGTATATATAATGTATGTACACACTCCATCCATACATCATAAAAACACACATAATATAGAGATATAGATTAGAGATAGATATAGTATTATGCGATATATACTAATTATAATCTCTAGTGGTCGACAAATCACCCAAAAATCTACTCGCGAACAAAAAAATCTACTCACCACCTAGCCCCCTGCCCCGTCCCACCCCCAGCCCCGCCCTAGTCCCACCCCCAGACCCGCTCTTAAAAAAAAAGAATTAATTCCTAGTAAGAACAAATTAGTTTTTGACATTAGTTTATTTATTGTATTACATTATACTACAATTAGTCCTTGTTACGTGTGTGTGTGTGTGTGTGTGTGTGGTGTGTGTGTGTGTGTGTGAATATATGTCGGATTAGAAAAAAAAAGCCAGATGTGAATGACTAGTTTCCTGAACCCCATAACTAGTTGCTGGAAGCCACCGCGCTCAAATATCTAAAGCAGCAAGTCCTGCCTGGATTTACCTGATCCGCAGTCCTCTATGTCAGGTAACCGCATTCCCGCAATGTTCTACATTGGAGGGGAGGTGTTCCTACCTGTCTTCTGGGTTAGGGGGGATTCCGAGTCTTCCGTGTGAAGCTCGAGAGTTTGATCTGGAAGAGAAAGCAGATGAAGAGAGGGGCTTGTGATGGCTGCGGTAGCGGGTCAGTCTTTAGGGCAGTGATAAGATAATAGGGTAAATAAGAGATACCAGAGTGTGAGAGAGGGAGAGTGTGGTGGCTGAGCGAGACGAGCACGCGAGTTGGTGAGAGAAGAGAGAAGAGGAGAGTGTGATGAGGACGGTGGAGGAGAGGGTTTGGGCTTTGAAGCCTGAGAGAAGAGATCTCCCTTCTCGCGAGACAGAGAGACAGCTCATCCACAGCAGCCTATAGCGTCACCCACACCCGATAGACGACAGACACACACGAACGAGACAGCAACACAGAGAGAGGACTACACACACCACGATAAGAGAGCACACACACACACACCCCACAGAGAGAGGACAACAAGAGTGCAGACTGAAGAGATACACAGAGAGAGAGAAGCCGAGAGGAGAAACACATCACAAGGAGAATTGGGAGACAGACAGACAGAGAGAATGCGACCAGAGAAGGTGGCACAAGATAGGAGGGAGGGAGTTCGGTGAGACATAGAGAGAGGGTGAGGGCGAAGGGAAAGGGGGAGTGGGCGACAGGAGGAAAGGGTGTGTGAGGGCGACCAGAGATGAAAAGGGTGATGGCGACAGGGACAGAAAGGGTGACGTGCGACAGGGAAGAGGTGAGGCGCACAGAGGGTGGCGACACAGGGAAATGGCGTGAGCGACAAAGGGGGAAAGGGTGAGGGCGACAAACAGGGAAGGGTGAGGGCGACGAAAACAGGGGGCGGGGAAGGAGGGCAGGGAGGATTATCACGGGATGTGGCCAACCCCTGCTGTCCGGTTGGAGGGAGAAAAAGGGATTTCTCGAGGGAGAAAAAGCGGACTAAATGAGGGAGACAAAGGCGAATCTTAATAATTCTACCCGAGCGGAGAAAAAGGGACTGACACGGAGAGCGGGGGAAAAAAGGTGAACCCCGAGGGGATAGGGCGGTAAACAAGGTCGACACAGGAGGGAGGAGCGCGAGAGGGGAGGGTCTGGGAGGGTGAAACAGTGCGGGACCCAGAGAGAGACAGTAAAGGCCGTGTTCCCCGAGGGACGAGACAGGGGGACCAGAAATTGGGAAAGGGGCTTTTGGAGGGGAGAAAGTGGGAGAGGATGAGGGGTACGCGAAAGGCGTGAGGGCGAAACAGGGAGACGGTGAAAAGGGAGAGGTTGGCACACGGGGAGGGAGAGAGGGGTGGCCCACACACTCACTCACAGACACACCACATTCACTCACAACACATTCTCAGACCACACACACACACACTCACAGAACAACACACTCACAGACACACACACACTCACACACTCACAGTTCAGACCCACACACACACAGATCAGAGAGGAACACACACAGACCACTTAGTACCCAACACCACACACGTCACAGACACACACACACACTCACAGACACACACTCACAGACACACACACTCACAGACACACACACTCACAGACACACACACACTCACTCACAGACACACACACACTCACACACAGACACACACTCACACACAGACACACACTCACAGTCAGTCACACACACAGTCAGTCTCACACACACAGTCAGTCACTCAGTCACACACACAGTCACTGTCTCACACTGTAACCCACTCTCTCACTGTCACTCTCACACACACACTCACCCGCAAGGCAGGGGGTCGCACATGGCAGCAGTGGGGCCTCCGCACGGCAGGGAGGGGCCGCCCCACCTCCAGAGGCGGACACCGCCGCAGCACCCCCCCCTAAAGACGGCCCTCCACACGGCAGGAGGGTCTCTGCAAGGCAGGGGGGTCGCACATGGCAGCGGGGACCTCCGCACGGCAGCAGGGACCTCCGCATGGCAGGGGGGGCCGCCCCCCTCCAGAGGCAGACACCACCGCAGCACCCCCCCCCCCCCAAAGACGGACGCCGCCGCATCACCCCTCCCCCCCAGAAGCGGACGTCCCCCCACAGAGCGGAAGCGGACGCCGCTGCAGCGCCACA
Source organism: Ascaphus truei (assembly GCA_036426205.1). Lineage (NCBI taxonomy): Eukaryota > Metazoa > Chordata > Amphibia > Anura > Ascaphidae > Ascaphus > Ascaphus truei. The sequence goes on from CM071570.1 coordinate 62,395,169, forward strand.
GCACCCCCCCCAAGCGGACACCGCACCCCCTTCTGAGGCGGACACCTCCGCTGCCTACCTCCCGCCCCGGGCAACAAGCGGGGACACCCCCAGCCTGCCTCCTGCCCCGGGCAGCAAGCGGGGATCAGGGACAGGGGGGGAGAAGATCAGGGGCAGGAGGGGGAGGAGATGAGGGGGAGGAGATCGGGGGAAGGGGCTAACCCAGAGCTGCCAGCCGGCCCTCTTCCCTGCGTCAACCCAATCAGGGAGGGGGATTATTTATTTATTTATTTTAATTTTGACGCGAGCAGGGGAATTCTTAGAGCCGCAGCACGGCTCGCCAGCGGCCTAAATCCACTCGCCACGTGCGTGTGGTTATGCCTATTTGTCGAACACTGTGTATATATATATATATATATATATATATATATATATGACAAACAGAAAAGAAAAAAGCTGCGCCTCTGATAGAAGTGAACCAGTGTAGATAAAATAGTTCTAATAAATTCCAATAATTATGTACTATTGTGGGAGTATCCCTAAATAACATATGCAATTTACTATAAACACCTACAGATCATATAATGGGCACATACCAATTATAAAACAACATATGATTGAAAATAACATATAGGGAAAAAAGCAAACAGGAAAGAAAAACCAGTCCTCAAAATGTTCCAATAAATAAGATGGATGCTGGTATGCAGGGTCTCCGGCAGCTCTCAATGTGGACAAACCACGTCCACAGGGTATCTAGAAGGAAAAAAAGAGGAGAGAGCGCACGCCCATAGCGTAAAATTGTAAATTTAATGAGGGGAAGGGGGGGAGGGGGGGTAAAAAATGCACTTGCAAAAGTACAATAAAATCAAGCATATGTGATAATAATCACCACCATCCGGTTCAAACTGCAAGCTCTTTGGGACAGTCCCAGGCTCCGTTGGTAAAGGATCAGTGTCCCCGCAGGTTTCCAGGGCTGGTGTGCTGTTAAAAGTCCAAGAAATCAGTTCCGTGTAGTGAAATCTCTTTAGCACCTGCGCATGGATAGGTCCGCTCCAGCGCTTCGTGTTGACTTCAATGCCAGTGCGTCTGACGTAATGACGCTCCCTGACGCGTTTCGTCAGTCACGGCCAACTTTTTCAAACGGAGCCTGGGACTGTCCCAAAGAGCTTGCAGTTTGAACCGGATGGTGGTGATTATTATCACATATGCTTGATTTTATTGTACTTTTGTAAGTGCATTTTTTACCCCCCCTCCCCCTCATTAAATTTACAATTTTACGCTATGGGCGTGCGCTCTCTCCTCTTTTTTTCCATATATATATATATATATATACAGTATATATACTGAGTTAAGTTATGGTGAGTTAAAAAAGTAACAAAAACCCTCCACAGCAAAGCAAATAAGACAAAAAACCTCCACATCAAAGCAATGTTAAAAATGGTTTTTGAAGCAAAAAGTGACACTGTGTGCTCATTTGCATGTCATTTCCCAGAATCCCTTGCTGCAGTGGAAGTGCTGTGTGCTGGGTGATAATGGTGAAAGGCGGGGTTGCAGACCTGCCTAAGACATGCAGATGAGCATACAGTTGTATTTACACACATATATATATATATACACACACACACACACACACACACACACACACACACACACACATACACCCATGCATCACACACACATCCATCCATGCCTCATACTGACACACAAACAAACACACTGAGGCATCATACATACACACATAAACAATCACACAATGTATCATATATACATACAGTGGCAAGAAAACTTTTTGTACCACAATGATAATTACAGAAATTCCTTCGTTTTTCCATGATAACCTTCTTGAATCAAAACCAGTCTTTTCTTAAATATCCAATATGGTTTCTATTAACCAATTCCATGTCTTTTGTAACAAAATGATGTATGAATTAGACAATGAGTAATTAAGAGTCAGGGTATGTGCAAAAGTAAGTGAAACCCTGGTTTTATTAAAGGGGATAAAGGGGATAATTAGAATCAGATGTTTAAATAATTAGGTAGATCTTCAGGGATGAGTTTGAAAAGCCCCACCCTATATAAAGATCAGAAACTTTGTGAGTTTGGTCTTCACCATACAGGTGTGTGGAAACATGTCATGCCACGATCGAAAGAAATCTCTGAGGACCTCAGAAAAGCATTTATTGATGCTCATTAGTCTAGAAACGGTTACAAACCCATTTCTAAGGTTTTGGGACTCCATCAATCCACTGTCAAATAGATAGTCTACAAATGGAGAACATTCAAGACCACAGTCCTCTCTATCCTGGAGCGGTCTTACTACCAAAATCTCTCCAAGAACAAACCGGCAAATAATCCAGGTAGTCACGAAGAACCCCAGACTAACAACCAAGGATCTGCAAGCCACTCTCGCCTTGGCTAATGTGAGTTTTTATGACTCAATTATCACAAAAAGACTCAACAAGAAGGGTGTTCATGGAAGGATAGCCAGGAGGAAACAACTGCTCTCTAAAAACAACATTACTGCCTATCTGGAGTTCTCGAAATAGCACAGATGATTCACAAGACATCTGGAACAATGTTCTCTTGACAGACGGGTTAAAGGTAAACTTTTTGGCCTCAATGAGAAACATTGTTTGGCGAAAACCAAACACTGCGTTCCAACAGAAGAGCGTCATCCCACCCGTCAAGCATGGTGGAGGGAGTGTGATGGTTTGGGACTGCTTTGCTGTCTCAGGACCTGGACAGCTTGCCATCATTGACAAAACAATAAATTCTGCATTGTATTAAAAGATTCTAGAAAAGAATGACAGGCCATCCTTCTGTGATCTGAGGATTAAAAGTTCAGTGGAATCTGGGGCTCCAAAATATTCCTAGCAACAAGAGACTGTTAAGTTCTCCTTAAACTTGAACAACTTCTTATAAAATTGGATAAGATCAGGCCCATAAATATGTATACGGAGTATACATTCGGGGGTGTCCAGTTTAGTAAACAATAAGATAACGCCTACCTGGCCCCACTCATATCAGAGCGTGGAGATAAATTACGTAACGTATTCGTATATATCCTTGTGATACTGAGTAAACACTCCCCTAGACATCCATATGTCTTCTCCAGTAAGGTAAATGACTATCACTGCACAAAGTCAGATGTACCTTATAGCTTCTTGACTTCCAGGCCTGATCGTTGTCCTCTGGTGTGCCGTCCACGGGAGTAAGTGGACAAAAACGAAGAGACTGCAACGCACCACCAAAAATGAAGAAGGAAGGTAGCTTGGATAAAAAATAATTTTAATAAGACCTTGACCCTTGGGGACCTTGAAAAAGCACCATAAGCGTGGAACATGTATGTCTACTTGCCAATGATCCATTAAAGCTATTTTTGTATCCAGGCTACCCTCCTTCTTCCCTGAGCTGAAGCTGAAGCAAAAGTGGATCATGCAGTAAGACAATGATCCTAAATATACAAGCAGATCTACAAAAGAATGGCTGCAGAAGAAGAAATTACGCGTTTTAGAATGGCCTAGTCAAAGTCCGGACCTAAACCCCAACTAAATGTGGCAGGACCTGAAGCGAGTTGTCCATGCAAGAAAGCTCTCAAATGTCACTGAATTGAAGCAGTTCTGTAAGGAGGAATGGGCCAAAATTCCTCAAAATCGATGTGAGAGACTGACCAGCAGTTACACTTAATTGAAGTCATTGCTGCCTAAGGAGGTGCCACCAGGTTCTGAATCTAAAGGTTCACATACTTTTTCACACATGGATATTGAATGTTGAATCATTTGTGGATAAATAAATGTTGAAAAAGTATCATGTTTTTGTGTCATTTGTTTGATCAGGTTATCTGTATCTGTTATTACACCTTAGATTAAGATCTAATAACATTTTAGGTTTGAAATATGTGAAAATCCTAAGGGGTTCACAAAAATTGTCTCGCCACTGTTTATCCATCAAGTTCAACCTATGCTAAATTTAGACAACAGATAGTTATCCAATATTTGTATTTACAGTATTTTGATCTAGAGGAAGGCAAACAAACAAAATTCAATGAAATATCTCATAAGGGGAAAATTAAATTCCTTCCTGACTCCAAATAATAGCAATCAGATTTCTCCCTGGATCAACGTCCTTCCCATGTTTACAACAAAAATACAAAAGTACCCATTGCTACATCTAATATGACAAAAAAGACATAGTTAAATACTTAAATGTTTGTATTCTTATGAGTAAGGGTCATTTAGTTAAACACTTTGGCCAAAGCGTTATAATCCTGCAGCCACGTCACGGCATGACCAGTATGCAGGTCCTAATACTACCTGTGAAAATTCTCATTCACCTCTGCAGTGGAGGGAGAATGGTCTCAATAGACCAGTCCTGCACAGGTACATGGAAAAGCCTGCTACTTAAAAAGTGGGGAGGAGTGAGCTTAAACCCAGGGAGGAGTGGTCACTAACCTCCAAACAACTGTTATCAGTTGACAATTAACAAACACAAAAACCCTGCAAGCTCTAACCCCAGGACCCACCACATCATGTGTTTGTTAATTGTCAACTGATAACAGTTGTTTGGAGGTCAGGTGGGTTTAACTTCACTTCTCCCCACATTTTAAGTAGCATTTTTTTTTCATGTTCTTGTTTAAGACTGGTCTATTGTATGTATGTATATCTTTATTTATATAGCACCATTAATGTACATAGCGCTTCACAGCAGTAATACACGAGACAATTATATAAATAACAGATAATACAAATAACACATAATGGGAAGAAGTGCTTCAGACATAAAAGTGACACTTGGGAAAATGAGTCCCTGCCCCAAAGAGCTTACAATCTAATTGGTAAGTAGGAAGAACGTACAGACACAGTAGGAAGGTGTTCTGGTAAATGCGTCTGCAGGGGCCAAGGTCGATGTATGAGGTGTAAAGTGTCAGCCACGGAATTACTTATATGCTTCGATAAGGAGGTGTGTTTTAAGATTGGTCTTAAAGGTGGATAGAGAGGGTGCTACTCGGAAATTGAATGGAAGGGCATTCCAGAGGTGAGGGGCAATCACTTAGAAAGGTTTAAGGCGGGAGAGGGCTTTAGACACAAAAGGGGTAGAGAGAAGACATCCTTGAGCAGAACGCAAGAGCCGGGAGAGTGATTTCAGCAGGGGAGACGCTGAGACAGATTTAGGAAAGAGTAGAGAGATTCTGGCAGCAGCGTTTAGGATAGATTGTAGATTGTTGGGGAGACCCGTGAGAGGCAGGAAGGCCGGTCAGCAGGAGGTTACAGTAGTCGAAACGGGAGAGCACGAGGGCCTGTGTCAGAGTTTTAGCAGTGGTGCAACAGAGGAAAGGGCGTATCTTTGTAATATTGCAGGGGGAAAAACGGCAGGCTTTAGCCTTGCTCTCTCTCTCCCCCTCATGTCTTTCTTTTCCCTCTTATGTATTTCTCTCTCTTACTTCATTTTCTCTGTGTGTCTCTTCCTTCCTGTATCTTTTCCTTTCCATGTCTGTTTTTACCCCTGTGATTTAACCCTTCCCCTCCCTCTCACCTGTCCCAGCCTGTCTCTCAGGCTGTAGCTCCAGCTGCAGCCCCATGCTGCACTACTTGAGGCCCCGCCCATCTACGGAGGCTCTGCAGAGGAAGGAATTTCCCCTCTTTGTTTCCTTCCTCCATCTCAGGCCCCGCAATGTGACGCCGGCAGGGGGGGTGAGAAGGAGATAGTAGGACCAGGTTTGGGGGGAAATATGGGGAGCTCTGTTTTTGCCATGTTAAGTATAAGTCATCGGAGGACCATCCAGTATGATATAGTGGAGAGACATTCAGAAACTTTGGTCTGTACATCAGGTGTAAGGTCTGGGGTTGAAAAGTTAATGTATGCCATCAGCATAGAGGTGATATTTGAACCCAAGAGATGTGATTAGGTCACCTAGAGAGAGTGTGTAAAGAGAAAAGAGAAGAGGTCCCAGGACAGAGCCCTGGGGTACGTCCATTGTGAGATCAATAGAGGAGGAGTAGGTGTTGGCAAAAGAGACACTGAAAGTATGATGGGAGAGGTAAGAGGAGATCCAGGATAGAGCTTTGTTATGGATACCAAGAGAATGGAGAATGTAAAAGAGAAGAGGGTGGTCCACAGTATCAAATGCTCTCACTCCAATGAGAGGTAAGTGAAAATATATTTACAGGTAGTGTTAGGACCTGCATATTGGTCATGCCGTGACGTGGCTGCAGACTTATAACGCTTTGGCCAAAGGGTTTAACAAAATGACCCTTATTTATGAGAATACAAACATTTTAAGTATTTAACTATGTATTTTTTTGTCATATTGGATGTAGCATTGGGTACAGAGCATACAGGGTTTTTGTGTTCCTTCCCATGTTTACTTATTTGGTATATCCCTTTACACATTTCCTTTTTACAAATATATCCAACTTTTTTAAAGATATCTATTTTATCTGCCATCCCAATCTCCATGGGTAATGAATACCACATTTTAACTGCCCTTACTGTAAAAAAACAAAACCCTTTCCTTTATTACTGGTGAAATCATCTTTTCCCAATCTTAAGGAATGACCCTGTGTCATTTCTACGTCCCTTGTGAGAATAGTTATTTTGAAAGTTCCTTGTATTATCCCCGAATATATTTGTATATACTTATTATATCCCTCTCTTAGACACCTCTTTTCTAATGTAAACCAATCTAAATTAGCTAACCTCTCCTCATACGTCGGATTTTCCGCCCCATTTATCAATTTGGTGGCACTTCTCTGAACTTTTTCTTGTTCAATAATGTATTTTTTATGATTGGTGCCCAAAGCTATACTCCTCTGTGGGATTCAAATGCCGGGCTGGAATAAAATGCAACAAATAGTACACTGGGATAGAGATATAGTTATCATATATTTATTAAAGTGCAAAGAATATCTCAACACCTCACCATAAACTAATCATAAATAATGCCGAGATGCAAGAAAACAGCAACATTTTGGTGGTAAAACCCAAACTCTTAGAAACTTGGAATAAAATCTCCCTGAGTTAGGAAGCAGTTGGATCATCAGGCACATTAAAATCTCCTAGATCGAAGGCAGCATAGTCATAGCAGAAAAAGTGACCTGGATATTGATGGGAGATTTCCAGATATGATGTTTAAGATGAAGGTTAAGATTTAAAAAAAAGGAGGATAGTGTATCATTCACAGATATAACAGAGAGGACAATTGGTTTGTATCCATTAAACCCACCTGGGCCATCCATTATATTGATTTCCTGCCATCCTGGTTGAATGAGATACCACCATAAAAAAACACAATGGGACATTTGAGTGACAGCCGGCGTTCCTCCGCATACGGACTCTCCACTACTGGCCCCTCTGCCACCAGCCGCTATGTAAGTTTTTAGTGCTTTTTAGTGCTTAGAGGGTTAACTGTAGGGGTTTTAGTGGTTAGTAGAGGGAGTAATTTTGGGGGGTTTGCTTAAGGGGGTTAACTTAAGGGAATTTAGGGTAAGGAGTATAGGTTTTTAGGGTAGTGGTAGTGTTAGTATTAGGGGTTAATATTAGGGGTTTTTAGGGTAAATGTTAAGGTTAAGGACTTACCTTAGCAGCGAAGCACCAGGTGGCAAGGTGAGTTCTGGCCAAGTGCCGGTGGCAAAATGGCCAGGACCATAATGTCCTAAACAGCATAAAACAGACATTCAGGTACCTACCGATACATACTTTGTGTAGCCCCCTCTTTGGGGAATACTAGTTCTGTAAGACGTTAAATGCCTTAAGGGGCTAACTGTTTGGAATCGAGAGAGAGAAGGGAGAGAGAAAAAGAGAGAGAGAGCGAGAGAGAGAAAGAGAGAGAGAGAGAGAGAGAGAGAGAGAGAGAGAGAGAGAGAGAGAGAGAGAAAGAGAGAGAGAGAGAGAGAGAGAGAGAGAGAAAGAGAGGGAGAAAGAGGGAGAAAGAAAGAGGGAGAAAGAGAGCAAGAAAAAGAGAGAGCGAGAGAGAACAAAAAACAGATGTGTAAATAAAACACCTGCAGGGATATAATGCAATGAAAAGTGCAATGAGGAATATCCGGGACTGGGTGGAACCTAGAAACAAGAGAAATAGCCAATATGGTGAAGTATGTAATTTTTAGTATCACAAAGCGCAGATACAAATCCTACTTACGAAAAAGCAGGTAAAAATGGACATTTCAGGATAACATCCTAATCTTTCACTACAAAACTAGAAACAGAAGCCGTGGGTGGGCCTGGTGTTATATGGCCGTTTCATTGATGACATCATCCTCATCTGGGATGGCGAGGAACAGGAACTGTTCTTCAGACGTTCAATGAGAACGAGGTGGCTCTGTTGTTCACTCATGCGATTAAATCCACGCAGATTACGTTCCTGGATCTCAAACGCTTTATGAATGAGGGTGATGGTCATATTCACACCAGAACTCATTTTAAAGAAGTTGCTGTTAATAGCTACTTGCATGCCTCAAGCAACCATCATGCAAAATGATGAGAAAACATACCTAAAAGTCAGTTCTATAGGATTAAAAGTAATTGTAGTTCTCAACTAGATTTTGTTAAGCAGGGTCAGGAATTGGTAACCAAATTTCTCGATAAAGGTTACAATAAAGAATCAGTTCTAAAGACGTTTAAAGAAGTAGAACTAGCTGATAGAAATAGTCTATTAATGAAATCTAAGACTAGTCATAATTTGAAGAATACTTCAGCTTGTAGCCTATGCGAAGGTAATAAAGTAATTGATCAGAATCAAGATGACTGCCCTAGGTTTATCACCAAGTATAATCAAGCTGCTTCAAAAATTAAAGGGATTTTAGGTAAATATTGAAACATCTTAAAGAGTGATCCTGTTTTAGGATCCTCTTTACCATTCACTATACCCCATACGTACAGGCGAGCTAAGAATATAAAAAATATCCTAGCACCAAGTAAATTGAGGGAGATTCCAATTGAATCATCCACTACAAGTACTCTACAAGGCAACCATATGTATGGGCGGAAACACGGTTTGACATGTAAACATCTGGTTGTCAGTAATGGGAAGTTTTCTAACGGGAAGGAACATGAGGTTAAAGGGAGGATACATTGCCTTTCAACATTTGTAGTTTGTTTGATCTCATATTCCTGTGACCCACAATATGTCGGCAGGACGATCCGTGCTGTTTCTTGTACTAGATTCTTGGAGCATAGAAGGAATGTCATTAATGGGAATCAGGCACTCAGCCTATCTAAACATTTGTCAATATTAGGTGGTGATAGATTCAGGAGGCTCTGTCTTCGAGAGACCTTTTGGATCTACACTTTGGATACCCTGTCACCTAAAGGTTCTGTTGAGAGTATTGACACTAGTACACTTATCTAGGGCCAAGATCTTTTGCTGCACAGTGTTCCCCTTTTGTTGATCAAATCACCAACCGGTTCCAAAATTATCTACATTTTAATCATAACATACTCATGTTTTAGGACCTATTTATGTTTCTATATGTATTAAATAATCTTCAAATCAAATTTACGTTTTATAGTATAATATATAACATCAACCATGTAAATGTATCTTTCATGTGTTTTGTATCTGATTGTGGATTTTATAAATATTCAATTTTATTTTGAGTTGGTTATTATTATTATTTATCTGTTTTAACAAAATGTCTCTTTCTGCATTACTTTTGTTTACCTATTGTATTTGCACATATTTTAGTCTCTCATCCCAGTTATTCAATGTGTATATGTTCATTTTTTGTATGTTCCCAATATCAGACACTTTTTTAATGTTTAAGGGTTAAAATTGGATCTCCAATTAAATCTATTAGGGAAATTATATTTAAGGGCTATCCGTCCTCTAATCAGTAACCCCTGATGAAGTCGCCTGTTACCGCGATGAAACACATAGGGTTGCGTTGTGGGACTGTGGCACATTACTAGGAGCCTGGCAGAATCACCAGAACCAGAGCGACAGGACAGTGGCAGCTGAAAGAGGATCTGTGGGTCTCTAGGAGGGGTAAACAGTGCAGACGGGCGCTCCCTGATTGCGTCCTGAGCCGAAAGCGGAATCAACTACACGTCATACACAGCTACACATGCGGCTCTGGAGCTTAACGTGGGACCGACGGTGATCTATGTTAAGTGTTTCCACCACAGTTTCTAGCGCACTATCCACTTTTCTCTTGTGAGTGGACATTATCTATTTTGATTGTGTTATTAAACTTATTGTTATGCTATGGGAGCTGCGCTGTCCCTTTTTTGTATATATATATATATATATATATATATATATATATTCTACTCGCCCTATGTTCCAGAAGCAGGTTCTTCAGAGTTCTGACTGGGGTCCTCAGTGTGAGTCCTGTATATAGGTTTGTGTGTATAATCGTGTATTAAGATGTGTCTTGTCACCATTTGTTGTTTTCAGTTAGGAATGTGTCCTTTAAGCGCCTGTTAGAGAAACAGGGACCTTAAATTGTGGGAGAGAACCCTGCTGTCCAGTGGGGTTCTCAACGCATCATATCCTCCCTGCAAGCGGCCCCCCATTATATCCTTTATAGTAGGCCCTCCCCAGCGCAGGCATGAGTTACCAGGGAATGAAGCCCAGAATATTATTGTTAGCAGCGAGGTTTTTCCAGATGCAACGCATGTCAATAAAGCACTTTTTGTGTTTATAAAAGTTCCTGGTGCCCATCTTTTTCCTGTTAATTCATGCCCGTCTTGCACCTACCCAGAACACTGCAAAGGCCTAAGAGACTGAGCACTGCCATTGTATGTATCTATTTGAAGTAGCCTCCGTTAGAGCTGGGTTAGAAGTGTTAGATTTGTATTTCACGTTGTAAGACGCTGGTTATTTCTGTATGGAAACAATAATGCAACCCACACCCTTACAATACATGCCACAAAAGAATGTAGTCATAATGAAATCAATAACGTCCTGAAGATATTCTTAACCGGAAGAAAAGTGTTTCTGGATGCTGAAAAAAACAAAACAAATTCCAACAACTAACTATACCGGTAATTAATTTTTAACATTTCTGATGCAAGGATTAGAAATGACACATGAATTCTCAGTTAGACTAAATCCAGGGACCCTTAGTAGTCCCTAACCAGGCAAAAAAAAACATGTCAATCCATATATTTGGTTGGAAGGATTTTGACTCTGTAAAGTAATAGAGGTTTTTTTTTTCTTGTGTAACACCCCTTCCCTCCTCGGGGAGATATGCGTGTTACGGGTGTTATGGTGCTACCTGTTAGGCTCACAAGAGGTCTAAGCCTTCGCGCTTTGGGGAGCATGGGGTGGCTGGTGCAGTGCCTCCACCCATGAGGATCCCTGCGTTGACGGGATAGCCCCTCACGGGAACGGGTATACCTATTTGGTATACCCCCAATAACCACAATCACAACAAAGTATATACAACCTATTTACTATGATCCCACAGTCTCAGCAATACAGTATACACAATCACAATAACCGTCCCCCAAAGTACTGAGGGTGCCCTGGGCACTTAAAACCCAATGGTCCGTCCAAACAGTCCCACCCAGATATATGTGAGGGCAGTGCTACCGTCCCGGTGTGGTGTTGGTGCACGTGCTGGTACCTTCCTGGCTACACAAGTACACCATGGGATTTGTAGACAGGTGGCAAGCGTGGTCCCATGATGCAGGGCCTCCAACACAATCCCCTTCTTGCCTTACGTTTGGTAGCACAATGTGAGCAATTCTGCAAGGCCTGGGGAATCCTCAGCTGCAGTTCCGTCTGCTCCGCTGAGTCGTCGGTATGCTAAGGGGGCAAGTCCCTTACTATGGCCGGCCCTACAATACTCTGTAGGGGAGGCTAGCTGGGGGCCTATGGGAAAAGGTTCTGGCCTAGTCCAGGGGGCTGACTTGCTCCCTGGACACTACCTCTCCCTTCGCCGTTTCCGTCAGGCCTGACCATGCTGTCTCCAGTCCGTGGAGAAAATCCTGAACGACAGGACCTCCCATTCCTGCAGCGCCAACCTCAAGATGGCCGCTGCCTTACACAATCCATATGTATGTGGCTGCGTCAACCACAACATGGCCGACACAGCTCACCAAACCCTCCCATGCGACGGGACCACTGTCAGGGAGGAGGCAAGGGAGGGTACCCTGCTACATTGTATTAACTATCTTCTATAAAATATGGAAAATGCTTGAGCCACAACCCATCGTATCCAGAACATACTGTCCTGAAAGGTCTTGATGTGCATGGAATGGTTCAGATTCGAAGCATTTAAGTTTCTTAGATGTGGTGCAGAGGTTTCTCCTTTTTTTAACACAGGAAGAGTGGGGGGAAAAAAGTCCAAGAGACATACGCCTTTTCAATAGGCTGTGAAGATGCTTCCCAGAGAAAAGAATGGGCCTAAAATCTTCATTTTTCCAGGATAATTCTTGCCCTTTTAATGAGTTGTCCACACACAATCCAGGTCTGGGGAAATGTTGATTTAAAACCAATTTTTGTCTGCCTCCTAAAAATGGTGCCTATTAAGATATTCTAAAATATGCTTTATAATTCATCACGTGTGCTTCTTATAATATTCGTTTAGTACACATATACAAGCTTTTACAGAATATCCAAAAACACTTTCACATACATATCTATTAAAATATCACATTCTAATGTTTGTGTTGTCTAGGCAACTTAGAAATGCAGAGCTTCCAGGGGCCTGTGAAACCAGTCCCCCCCTAAAGAAAAAAAAAACTAAAATAGGGGTCAAGTGTTTTGGTATTAAGAGGGGCATATTTTCTAATCTAGATTTATTTTTTTATGGCTATTTTAAGACAGGCAAGAGAATGGGAAGAGAGCTCCCATGCGCTCAACCCACAATGATACACAAGGGCAGGGGTGTGCAAAGTGGGGGGGGGGGGGCGCGGTGGCTACAGAGGTCCCACGTTCTGCCCCAAGGCACTTCAATTAAGTGCCATGGGGGCCGCGTGAGGCCTCTGCAGCTTCTCCTACCTGATCTGCAATGATGCGTCGCCATGGTAACCAGCGTCAATTGACGCTGCGGGGTCACGTGATGTCACGTTGCTATGCCAAAGTGATGTCACATGACCCCGCGATGTCATTTGACACCGGAGCCTTGCAGGAGGGGGGGTGCGAGCCAGGAGGCTAGAAGGCAGGGGGGGCGCAGGGTAAAAACTTTGCGCACTCCTGCACTAGGGGATGTAGGTGGGGACAAAGGGTAACATAAATGGGGTTAGTTGGAACAGGTGATAAAAATAAAACCATTAAAAAAACTATATAAACCATGTTAAGAGATAACTCAATGGGTGGTAGTCCATGGGGTGATTGTAGAGGTGGCAGTAGTAGTGGGATGGGAGGGGAGAGAATGGGTCCTCCATGAAGTTGAAATAATCTAATGGTAGTGAGGTGACTCGTGCTGCTCTTGACTCCTATCTCCTTGAGGAAGCAAGCCGTGACTTGTAAAAGGCTTAGGAAGGTCTTTTAGACTTCGTAGGCATCCGTAGCAGTCATGCCTTCTCCCCTCGAGATGTCATCAAACTCCAGAAAAATGCACCACAACTTTGCAATGAAACCCGTGGGATGCCTAGGGACCCAGCACTAGTGGCCATAGCAACGGCGTTAACATTGGGCCACATTACTGCTCATCTTTCGGACAGCCCTTCAATTGCCTACCATCTTAGCAGAATTTGTGAGTGCACTACTTTTCAATTTCTAGTGTAATAAATTACTTTTTAACATACTGCTGTTGTTTCTCAAAGCCTGAGGAAGCTTGCTGACGCAAGCGAAACGCGTTGCTCGTCCTACTACTGTTTTGTGTCCACCGGCGGCTTCCGTAGCCAGGAAGTGTGGGGTGCATTCCAAAGCACACTGTGCGTTCCAACACTTCAGCCTGCTGCAGACACTGAAGGGAAGGATCGCCGCCACGGGAAACATCTCCGCAACCTGCCTGCATCCTGCCGGGATAATGTATGTGTTGTCTACATTATTTTATTGTGTTATATTTGATTAAATTAGTACTTTTTACACCTGGATTTTTTAATGTACTTGTGGGGGACCCTGGAGGCTCTAAGGACTCGAGTTCCGTCAGAAGTACAGTGGGCAGTCTAAGACCTTTCCCTCTGCAGAGTTAAACCCTCAAGGGTTTCATTCACACTGGCCCGTGTGAGTTTTCTATTGACATTTTATGCATATATTCATTTATGCTAGTCCCTATTCACTGAAACTTACCCTTGGATCTTTTTATTACTTTCTTGGGGAATCTGATATTCTGAGGATCTGTGCTCCAGGACAGCTGCCAGATGATTGGCGTACGGATCTAGTGGAACCCCTCTACAGAGTTAAACCCCTATAGGTTTTTACTCACACTGGTCCGTGTGAGTATTGATAATAGTTTACAGCACTTTTTACCACTTGAAGACTATCTGTCCCTTGTAGGTCACTCTATTCATACATTACACTATATGTGTTCTTTCTATTTCTGTGTCTGACTCGCGCTCCCCTTGTTTTTCTTAACCTTTTCTCCCCAAAATAGAAAATAGATATCTCCCCTTTAGGGTGTTTGAGCTGCGGACGATGGACCCCTAGACGTTTACACCTTACCAACAAGGGGACAGGGGTTTCCAGAGTGTGGTAACTTTTTTCCATATCTTCTCTCATAGCTTTATAATTAACATTAGTCCTAAATTCAGAGAGCGCCTGGGTACCATTTGTTACAATTGTGTCCGATTACAAGACATTGTTAACCTCTTAACAATTGGGGCAAAAACTTCCTGTACCTCATTTTCAAAAAGGTTGATGCATTATTTTTTCTCTAACAATGCAAAATAATTCTTCTTAAAATAAATCATCTTTGCTTTACAAAAATGAAATGAGAACTGTAGGCTTGCAAATGGGAATAAAAATATAATTAAGCAGTGGAGCGCTTGGCGCCCAAATAAAAAATGCAGATATACTTCCTAGTAATATCGCACTGTGAGTGGGAGATGAAGCGAGGATAGTTCTTGAGCAGAATGGAGTGGGTGTATGGGAAAGCATTTGTACGTTAGATCTCACGAAATAAGTTATGGTGTCTAAATTAAAGTGACAGACCCTCAACCGTACAGTAAATAAAAATACCACTCGTGAGCACATTCACATGTCACAGGTCAGCAAACCTGCCTTTCCCCATTATCTCTTAGCATACAGTGCTTTCGCTGCAGTGAGGGATTCTGGGTAGTGACATGCAAATGAGCACACGTTAGATTTGAGATACACAGAATTAAAATCACAGAAAGCCTGGTATGTACAAGCATGTGACAGCGCATACTTCGGAAACAAACCTGAAAATCTCAATGTATTAGTTCGGTTTATATCAGGAATAAAAGCGCAGAAAGACAGAGAAGAAATTGCAGAGAGGAAGTTGTGGGTGAGGGAAGTTGCTATGGCAGCCAAGGTTTGAATGGAACGAATCCCGATGACACATCAAGAGGAGAAGGAACAGGGGATGAAAGGCGAAATAAAACTTTGCCGTTACCTGCGATGAGAAATAGACACAATTGGCAAACTGCATGATATGGCAAGGAAATGCAAGCGCGAGCCTAGGAAAAGGGGAGCCCGCCCAGGTTACACTGCAAAGGAAATATCACATGGTGAAGAAATATGGGGATGATGAGCTCTTTTGAACATTTATAAAAGCGCAATCCCACCGTTTATTTTTATTACATATGTTGAGAAAAGGTTTTCCGTATCAGATATAAGAATTTATTTTAAAAAAAATAAAAGGACTTAGCCCCCAAATGACTTCCAGCTTTCGTTGTGAGTGCAATGTATGGACACTGGTAGATGTGGTTAAAAGAAAGTAGCGGTACAATTCTCCCTATCCCCTTCAGTCAGCTTCTTATTGCTGGCACATTGATAAATACTGTCCCGCTCCTCTCCTTACACTGGGCACTAGTGATTAGCATGTCATTATACAGCGGAGTCAGCTGGAAGAAGCCACGATTTTATACCCGCCACATCTCCACTCCCTCTGCACACCTCAGAGTACTATTGCACTCCATTGCGTCCGAGTTACAGCCCAGGTCCCAGGAGCAGTTTATATCTTGGAGTGTCGGAGAGGCCGCAGGATCATTGTGCCACAGCTCCTCTGGCACGTTATGATCATGTAATCACTCTTTGGGAGCGACCACATAAATCGTGACGTCTCCTCTTCCGTTCAGCGCACTCCATCTCCTTTAACAAACTAGCAAAAGAGTCCCCGACGCAGCTAGTAATCGTAATGTCATAGGACTCCCAGGACATCAGGCTTCAAGACGTGGCAGCTAGGTCACGGGGCTACCAAAGGGTTATTCAACCAACAAACGTACTGGAATGTCAGATCTTTGACAGCCCCTCTGGCAGCGAAAGCGTTAGAACAGCGGAAGAAGATGCAGGAGGAAGTAACAGCATTTTAGGCTGAGCTCAGAGAGCAGGCGTTGTCGCTGCGACATTTTGTCACCACAACACAAATTGAACTTTTGGGCTACAGTCGCGTGACGCGAGCTGGTTCAGCCAATCAAGGCGAACCAGCTCCGTGACACGTTCGTTACACGCCCACGCCACGATCTGGCTCCTGCTGTTTGAGCACAGATCGCTGTGCTGCAGGAGCGGCGGGGGCGCGAACGCTAGCGAGCTGCCGTAGCAGCTTGTCTGGCAAGCCCTTAGGCATGGGACTGTCGGCTGGGCGATAAGTCGGTTTAAAGTACTGTAGCAGCAGCAACAGGATAATAGTGCTGAACAAACTATTATGCCACATAATTCATGTATGTAGAGAGGGCATTGTGTGTACTGCATGGATGACTGACGAAGTGAGCATGAGAGGGTTACAGCATAAGATTTATTGGAGTGTCCAGACTGATGAGAGAAACATATGTAATCTTTAGCCTATGGCCTTCATGATATTTCTAAGAGATAAAAGTAGATATACATTATCAAGGACACATCTGACCCAAAAGAGATGACAATTTAATGTTGACACCTTGGTA
Organism: Ascaphus truei; assembly: GCA_036426205.1. Classification (NCBI taxonomy): domain Eukaryota; kingdom Metazoa; phylum Chordata; class Amphibia; order Anura; family Ascaphidae; genus Ascaphus; species Ascaphus truei. The sequence goes on from CM071570.1 coordinate 62,412,104, forward strand.
GAAAGTCACCAGAATCGAATATAGCCCACACCGGGATACAACCCAGGTTGACGTTCACCTGCATTAAAGTAAATGATTTCACCAGTAGACCGTCATTCACTCCGCCACGTGTGTAAAAGCGCAGTCTCACACAGCGGGCCAAAAAAGGTTTTGAAAAACAACTTTGCACCCTTTGAAAGAATTCAGCCCCCGTTAATGTAACCGTTTTACTTATTTTTATCTTGTGAAAAATGAATGTCCTTTTTGTCAGTCTGCTGCATTCAAGCAGATCAGCTACATGTTTGACCAATGATGGCTAAGACTTTAGGGTAAATGTTCCCATAAAAGCGGATGCGACGGGCTCCTGTAAATACAGACGCACTTCTCATAACGCCCGTGTGTAAGGCCTGGGTCCCGCTACATCCGGCGGCGCGCGGCCCCGTCACTCACGAGACGTGTTCCTCCCGAGCTGGCCCCAGTCCCTCCACTCTGCAAGGCTCGCTGCGCACTGTGACGCGTCAGCCAGCAGGGGATACACGAGGATCGTGATCCCAAGCCGCGACGCGTCACGTGGTGCTGCAGGGAGCCAATGAGGAGGGGAGCGGTCTCGAGCTACGGGGGTTTGTGTGGTTCAAAATCTGCACTGTCCAGCATGACAACATCCCTCCCTGCCTCCCCTCCCTCCCCACCTCCCTCCGGTGCCCGTTTCAGGCTGCGCGTGCTGGGAAGGTTGCGGCCAGCTCCTGCTGAATTCGTCTTCTTCCCGGAGAGGAGAGGCAGAGGCAGCAGCATATTTATTTGTAGCCAGGTCCCCCCTTGCGCACTCACCCCCTCCTTCTGGTATGCGAGCCGCGCGTTGTTTGTAGTTGCGGCCGGTTGCCAGGGATGCGGTCGGTCCGGTTGCCGGGGACGTGAGCGGGTCGGTTGCCGGGGACGCGATCGGGCCGGTTGCCGAGGCCGCGATCGCGTTGCTGGGGTCTCGGCGTTTTGCGGAGCAGGGCGCCGCCATTGAAAGACAGCTCGCGCATGCGCAGTTAGAGCAGGTGCGGGAGAACGCCAGTCAGCTCGCGCATGCGCAGAGGTAAGCCCGCGAAGCCCTAGCCTACCAGGGAAGGTATTGGCCAGGGACTACAGATCCCATGAGCCTTAGGGAACCCCATGTGACGCCAGGGAGCCAATAGGGCTGCAGGAGCTCCCTGCTTGCAGGGAATGGATACATTTCGCGGGGTTTTTGCACACAGCGGTTGGTGACTGGAGCAGCTAGGGGAAGGAGGTAGGGTGCAGGAGTCAGTGACTCTCTGCACTAGGCCAGTAGTTCCCCTAGGCCCCAGATAGCCCTGAGTCACACTAGTTGAGTGTTGTAGGGACAGGCCCTAGGTTAGGGACCCTGCCCCATTAGCTATTCGCTAGTTAGGGATCCAGCGGACGCTGTGTTTCCGCCACGAGGCTTGGGCTCAAGCCCTAGCCTTAAAGAGAGCTGGACTATCTACACGGAGGCCAAGCAAGCAGTGACTGCGGCCTGCGGGCAGCAGATCGATCCTCGCCAAGGTACAGACGGTGCGGAGCTGCAGTGATATTATCCACGCTGGAATTCACCCCACGCGTAGGAGGATATCCCGGCGGATCCAACCCCAGTGGTATAGCAGCACCCGTGGCTGGAGCCCGGGCAGGTAACCACAAACTCACGTGCACCAACAAGGCCTCACCAGACATAGTGGCTGCGCAGTCACACACACATATTGGTATATGACTTGGGAGTGCGAGACATTGGGTTGGGGTTACTGGACACGGGGTGGGATCACTCTTTGGAAGGTTAGCATCCGCCGTGACGCCTATGTGTTAGCGTCCGCCGCGACGCATAGTGTGGGCTCCTGCCGTAGTGCAAGTTAGCGTCCGGCGAGACGCCGTAGTCAGGTGGCCCTCAACGAGGGTTGTGTTGATGTTATATGTCTTCTATTGCATGTTAGTAAAGTCCTTAGTTATATTACTTCATGTCTATGTGATTCTTTGTGATTGTCCTGCGAGGAACCACTCCCCCTTTGGTGGGAGCCATCGCAGGTGGAGGCGCTGCATCATTGTAAGTAGTATCCCTAGTATAATTGCCCCAGGTTCCCCGTGGCGGAAGCGCAGCCCTCCTGTGAGCCAAAAGGTTATGCACCACACTGAGTAACAATATATGTTACTGCACCCACACAGTAAAATCTGCGATTGGGGGGGGGAGGGGGGGAACCCGTTACATATTTATAAAATATTTTACCAGGAAGTAATACATTGAGAGTTACCTCTCGTTTTCATTCAAGTATTATTTGGTGGTGGTGGGGGGGGCTAAGGCAGAGAAGCAACACAGCAGAGGGGTTTCCATGTGTGTGCCTGTGTGTAATAGCCCGGCCCCCCACATCATGACACCCCGCCCACCCGACCCGTTTTGGTCCCACCCACCCGCTCCAAAAAAGTTTCCTGCAGACCGCGGCGCAGTGAGTTGCACGCGCTGCCGGCAAGCAAAACAGCCGTGCGGACGCATGCAACGGAGCCTTAGCCTAAGACAGGGATTTCCAATGGCAGGAAAAAAACAAAGGCGAGAGGCGTTTGGGGAAATTTATGGAAGCGGTAGATTTATAGGCAGAAAGTAAGGTTCGTAAAATGAGAAAGGCGTGTTCTCTGAACTGAATCATACATAAAACAGAAGCTCGCGTTTAGAGCGCTCTAGTGCCTTGTATTAGTGTTGACTGTGCTGCCATAGTGACCCTCGCGAGTGAACGTGTGTTGGAATCATTAAGGTGTTTTCCCTTTCCCCCCCCACCCATCTTGCCATGTGCATCAGCTCCAGTGCTAGAGTGGACATTTGAAAGGTTACCCGACTTGGTAATGGCATGTATAAAATTCTGTTTTGCAGGCATCCTTTTTCTTAGGAAAACTTTGAAGGTGTTAACAAACATGTACAGATTTGTTGCGTTTAAAAAAAAGTTCACCTGGTACACCTGGGCACAAATATATTTCTTCAGTCATGATCAATCTACTGCTGGATGAAGGCCTCCCAAAGGATCTACTGTATATATATATATAAACAATTAATGCAAGTGCCGCTCCACTGCAAATATACATTTATTTTACTTCTTGATTTTAACTTTATTATCTTAATCAAAGCAGGGGAGACCCCACCCCCAAAAGTTTTATTTTAGAGAAAGATGGATAAAAACTTCTCTTGGGTTTAATTTTTTTTTTTTTTTTTTTTAACGACAATACAGCTTCGAGCACAGCTTCTTTGGAACGAATCAGAACGCTGCACGAGTAGTGTATGCTGGATTGTGTGTATTTTTTGCAGCTAGGTTATGGAGCACAATATTGAGACAATCTGCATATCTTAAATAACAGTTTAGGACAGGGGAGAAGAAAACAGACATGCACCAGTGATTTCACTTGCAGCTTCCATATGGTGCAGAGCAGGACTGAACTTCAATGGTAACCTTTTAACACAGAATAAGTGCAATTCAAATGCAAATCACGGAAGCAATAGGATAAGCCAGCTACATATCAAAGAGTTTTAGGAATGAGGAGGAGCGAGTTCTGAAGTATCACAGGAATTCTTTAAAAACGTTTTTAAAGCTGCAGTGCCATTTATTGTGCCAAAATACATTTTATGTTTTTAGAGCCTTTACATTGGCTTGTTAAAGACTACATATTCATTTATAACATTACCCAGTATTCATTTCTTTTTTTGCAGACTCAAATGAAATGACAACCCCCCCATGCTTTCATGGAATATGCTCAAAATGCATTAAAAATAGCACTGATCGGTGCTCTCAAGTCTAAACTGCAAAGTTGTTAAACAAACCCCGATTGATAAAAAAAAAATGTGTAATAGTGGTAAAGTGCATAATTGTACTTTTAACCAGCTCTTGAAATATTACTTGCATCTTTTCAATGTGAATAAAGTTAGCTTTTCATACTGGAATTGCTTAAAATCTCATTAACCCTTTCAGCTCCAGAGACTCTTGCAACAATGCAGTCCTGCCTGACAATGCAGAAAATGACACCTTTTTCCCCTAAATTTGTTGCCGTTTTCTGAAGTCGACCACTAAAGCAAAATGCTCGCCCTCGAACGTAAGTCCCTCCTAGAACCAGTGTCAAATCACCCAGATATTCCTTAAACGTGTCAGTAACATTGATACACACACAGTACAAGTATATTTAACGATACAAGCACGGCTCCATGAGTTTAGGGAAGTCAAAATCTATTGTTAAATTCGTGACAAAAATGTTTAGTCAAATATCAGAATTGCACCTTTATCAGGATTTCGAGCAACTGTAAAAAAAAAAAAAAAAAAAAAACACACACCATTGCGACAAGAGACGGTCACCGTCTTTGTTATGTGGTATGTGTCAGCTGATTGACATTTTTTGCATGCGATTATTTTACCTAGAGATACAGCCTTGCTCTTTCCAAAGCGGTTTTTATTTTTAAAATCCGATGCTCCAATCAGGAATTAAGCGTCTGAAATATTAAGTGTCTGGGAGATTAAAATGGAGCTCTCCACAGAGCCCAGTACTGGGTGAAGATTATTCTGGTAACCTCAGAAGCCAGAGATGAAGAAAATCATGATTAACACTATTTTAAAAAGCAGGACATGCTCAGGGGTCAAGATACTATAATGAGGTAAATCCATCTAGCCTACAGGAGGTATTGCTGCTCTAACTATCCCCTCATAACCAGTTTGTTTACATTACAAAGTACTGACCAGTTTGCTCTTAACCCCTTCAGCACTGATGGATCCCTTGACCGCTCTACAGAGCAACCATCTGATCCTTTTCTGGTTCTAGTCACGGGACCAGAAGTGAAGGGGGAAAGAAGGCTTGCCCCCAATATAGGGGATACATTGCTTTGTGTTTTCACGTTATATCCCTGGTCCCATGTAAGATTTATTGGAGTTATAAATGCATTGTCATCTGAAAATATATTAAAATGCATGCAGTGTTGCATTATTTGGATAAATCCACAAATCGTCTTAAATTCACAACACTAACATGTTGGTGTTACACGTGCATTGTAAAAATTAATAGTGTACTCATAGGATCTTTCTTTGTCTCCCATATAACCATTTATCTTACAGTCATTAGATCCCAAACTGATTGAGAGATCTGTTCCATGTCACTTCAAGCAAACATCTTATTACCAAGACAGAAGAGACCCATGCAAAGCAGTGCAGACATTTAAAGTGGCTTACTCGTGGACCATAGAATCCATAGCAAGAAATTTATATAAATTAATTGCCCAAGACTGTTTAAAAAAACAAAAAAAAACCACCTTTCCCGTGATTCCTAAAATACACACACTAACTTGCTGAGATGCACGTTGACGGGATGTTACATTCCCCCCTCCCCCTTCATATTTTCTGTTCCCATACATACAGTAAGGTAATGTGGTGCTCAGCATGAAAAACCCATCAGGTTATAAAGTGAGATGAACACTTCTGGGACATATGCAAACAAAATAAAGCATATTTTCAATTTAACTTATACCTATATTAAACGCGTAGAAGGTTGCAGCCTTCTGTTTTTATGTCCTTATAATAATTTTTGTTTTTAAATTCACATTACTGTATGTTTTATATGTATGGGGTACAGTCTGCCTGATTGGGCTATCAACTTGGACCTTTAAATTAATATAGGTGTGCTCCCCTTTTTTCCCCCCCACCCCTTTTTCTTTTCCCTCCTTATTTCCCCTTTTTTGGTTGAATGAACATGATGTTACCAATTAAATGTTTTGGCGCCAAAACAGCAGGCTGTCCCTATATATAGAGTGTTGTATACCAAGTTAAGACACTTCTTGATAAAGTGCTATTTGTTTGCACGAAACGCGTAGAAGGTTGCAGCCTTCTGTTTTTATGTCCTTATAATAAAGAAATATTTTTGCCAGACCTGCTATCACCGTTTTTGCTGTGCGTTGCACCTACCTACATTGCATTGGCTGTTCCCATACATAGCCTTATTTTTCTTTTTTTACATGTATTGAATGTGGATTCTGCAAAGTGTGGCTATATTAAAATAATAAAGAAACAACTCATTACATTTCTATACCAGGGGTTGTGAACCCATTTATCGTGAACAACCAGTAGCTCGCCCCTGCCTTTGCCGCAGGGGGAAGGTGGAGGTGTGTGTCCTGACGGTACAGCGACCCCAGGTCAGAGCCAAGGTGTGAGCACACGCACCTCCTGCGCTGAAGCCAGGCCCATTGCATTTTTTGAGCGGGTGTGATAGGGCAAGGATGACTGCCTAGGTGCCTCACAGTCCCCCACCAAAGCTGCCCTGCACCTGCTCCTCTATGCCTCCATAAAAGGGTCAAGAGCAGTTTCCCTTAATCTTACATAAGTCATCTGTAACTGCTATTATTTATTATCTCCGTATCTGTTATTCATGAATTAATATAAGGGTCTCCAACCCTGGTCCTGAAGAGCCACAATCCAGTGTTAGTCTTACAAGTCATCTGTTTCTAAGATAGGCAACACCAAGCACTCTGTTCAATTAAGAGAATTGGGGTCCTTGGAAAATCAGCGATTTCATGGTGACCTATTAAAGCTGCTGCACTGGGGGATCTCCAGGGGCAGCACTGGAGTTGCTTTGCTTATATATTCACTCATTAATTCACATATTTTCAATATAGGTTTTAGTAGCTCAGGATAATTTTCATTTATCAGAAGTAGCTCTCATTACTGAGAAGGTTGGAGACCCCTATTCTATAAGAGTCCCTGACTTGTTGGTATAACGGATGTGCAGTTTAGTTTCAACTTTTTGTAACACCTTTAAAAGTACATGCATTGAATTTTCTAACAGTCCTATAAATATATATTGCTTTGTCAACATAGTAAACACATTGCGTGTGTGACTAGACAAAAGATGAGAAGCCGTTCAGAGAGAATGACCAATTTATTCCAAATTAGTTTCAAAATTATCTTAAAAGTTCAAGACAGAAATTATACAAAAAAAGAAAGAAAAAAAAAAGAAGAATAACCAGCCAATACCCTAAAAGCAAATTGTATGCCTTGTATTTTGAAAGCCATAGCAAGAACTTGTCTTGGGAAAGGGAAAAAAATAAAAATAAAACCAATAATTAAAAAAAATTAATATATATATATTTATGCAAGAATAAGATTCAACATCCACAGCACCCTGTGCCTCTTCATTTAATACAACTATTACATCATCACCACGATAGCATTGGACAGAGGTATAGTGATGGGAAAACGATCTGCATAGTTACTTGTTGCTGGACACATCGGCGGTAATGGTTTGATGGGTTACAGCAAAAGAAATGTTCCCTGCTGCAGACAAGAAAGTCTGCGGTGCATGATCATTTTTTAGATTAAACTACCTATACATGCCGTTTTTGAACCACCCCCCTTTCCCATAACCAAAGGAGAGCAGGGGCTTGGTCTTCCTTTGAATTCGGTGTCATGAATCATATGCACTGTTTTGCTTGGTCCTACATTGAATTCTATGGCAGAGCTCAGTTCATACACGAGTGTAATTTGTTTGCATTTGCATAAATGGAAAAACAGCATCACAGCTAGCGAAAGACTGCACTGAATACAGAAGCAAAATGTTAACCACTGTTTTACTACCAAACATGTAACACTAAAGGTTCTTTTAAAACACATTTTATGCAAACTACCACCTTACGAGGTATCAAGACTTACAAAAAAATATATGCAATATTGCGTCCTCCCCAGAAACGGTCTGATGGTTTCTAGATAATTATTACGGTTATTCATTTCGGTCATGGGAAAAGTCCTCTCTCCTTCACTTGTTACCGGGCTTAAACTGCATTTTTAATCACCGCGCTTCATATATAGAGACATTAGTGACAAAAGAAAAAACACTAAACAAAGCTTTTCATAGATACCATTTCTCTATATTTCGAAGTAAATCACATACATGTTTGAAACCTTTAACCATTTCAGTAACGAACCGTAAGGAGCTTGTTCCCAGCTGACTATCACATGCACAAGTGCTGTGTTAATAGGACACAGAACAGAAAAAAAGGAACTCTACCCAATAGACTACATTGTATTTAAATGTACCATTGGGTACCAAAATTAAAAGTAGAAAATAAAAACAAAAATTAAGTACTTTATCAATTCAATGGTAGAAGAGGGCTGAGTGATTGGTAGCTGGTGGGGTTGGTTCCCAATTGATAACAGACTGTTTGCTTAGACAGAACGGTGAAGATGACTTTTCAAACCTTGATTTTATTGTTTTGTGAAGGCAGGGGTTGTGTGGAAGTGCAGAAAAGGGTGCAAAGTTAACCATCCCAAGGATGCGGTGGTAAAAGCCGCTATTAAAAATGATTCTCTTATGGTAATAAAGGCAAACCACCCGGTGAGCAGAAGATAAAGATAGCAGCCTTAAAGCAGTACACTAAATGAAAAAGCCTACTGTGATTAACCAAATGCCTACTGGGTACAGACAATGGAGTAGACCCGCTCTACTGCTAGAGCTTTGTGTTTGTAAAGAAATGGTCAAATTAAATAGTCAAATTTAGCCACATTAACAAAACATTTAACAAAGCTCCCCCCAGGAAACCAGGACAAAAACCTGACCTTTCAGGTCAAAAGGGCACAGACAGGCCTTTCCAAGCCATGTAGCTGAATGAGTTCAAAGATTGGCAATAAAGGAAATAAGGAAAGCTTTAAAGAAGCAAATGGGAACCGACGGTTGAGTTTATCGGACAGTCACACCAAGTTTCTCCAGCACACGTACTCCCTTCTCCTGATACTCTTGGCGAGTCATCCAGAAGTTGTCTTTGTCTTTCATGATGTCTGCTAGCACTGCGCCTCCCAGGAACACCATGTGCTTGCGACGGGGTGGATCTTCAATGCGGATCTTAAATTTCTGCAAGGAAGAGAAGACCGCATTGTAGAACATCCATGAGCACAAGTCTATAAAATGACATCTCATTCGTTATATACATAAAAACAAAGGTGCGTGTGTACACACACCAAGTCACTTGCAGAGGAGCCACCTCCTTGCCCTGTACAATCTGTGACAATGAGTCAATTGCAGAGCAATAAATTATTTCCTAAACTCCAAACAAAAAGGTACAATTTAGTATTAAAAGACCATTGTAACTGCCCTTTGTCCCAACTCCAGTCCAAACAAAGGAGAATGCTTTTATTGATAGAGAAAAGACAAGCAAAAGATACCCATCACTTTGACAACGAACCTACCCAATATCATTAAGAAACTGTAAAATTCAGGACAACAGTGAACTACTGCCACTGGAATACGTAATAGATTAAATGCAGGCAATTGAAACGTAAAACAAAGTAAGACCATTTTAAAATGTTTGTATTTGTAAACTTCACCATAAAATAATATCCAAATGGTTTTTATTTACATAATCTGTTTTACAATTTAGAAAAAAGAAAACCATAATGGACAATAAATTATGGATCATATTATGGACAATAAAATAAGTTACATTAAGCCATAACAAATTAATTTTATAGGATCGGTGATCAGAAAAACGTATTTGTCAAAGGACACAGAGTAAAAAAGTTTCACTTCACAAGTGATTGAATCTCGCCAAAACCCATTACAATGAGAAAGTGCTTCATTTATTTTTGATGAACCTTGTGGGATTGCCAATTAATGTCACAGCAAATTCAGTGAATTTGTTGTTTATGGTTTACATGTAAATTACACATTTGAAACAGGAAAAGCGACAAAAAGTGCAATTGCAGCTCTACAGTAATTCACAGCTTATTTATTTTCAATTAGATTCTCTTTAACATTACTACAAAAATGTGAATATAAATTCAATAATAAAAAGAAAAAAAACACTGTATATATCGTAATTCTATTAAAATAAATATTCATTGTATAACACATTTTAATATTACTATACATTTCCCATCATACACTGGTACACATACAGACATGAACAGAGCACAGATTTTGAAATGGTAAGCCTGGGTTTTTTTTGGCTTACATGGGTGCTGCGCCCATGATTGGTTAATAGAGCAAAACTGAATTCCTTGCTCCCTCTAGTGGCACATATGGACATTTCTCAGTAGGACTGCTCAATTTTGATTTCTCCTACAATTAAAGGAGCAGCCAAACTTAGTCAATAGCAAATGAAGTAGAGAGCCCATATTGAAAGCAGTATGTATATTCTGGGATAATTGTGACAGCGCAAAGAGGTTTTAGGGCCTATATTTATGACATGTTATATTATCTCATAAGGAATTAAACAAATGAATAAGGAATTAAACAATTAATAAATTAAACAAAACACTACAAATTGTAAGAGCAGGTCAAGTGCAACGCCAGTATGGAACAGAAGCTTAACTGCATTCACCATGAACCAGAACGATGTTAGTAGGAGAGAAGTAGCGGATTTAGGGCAGCAAATGTAACGGTAGTTTGAGTCAGAGAGGCATATTTTTGCCTTTGCACCACACTGTAAAGGTACAATCTCTGCTGGTCTTGTGCACAGTGCCACCTTCATTTTACCTCTGGTGTGACAGAAAATATTCTATTGAGATATTCTGCACAAACCTCACCACTGAAGCATATGCAGACTCCATTATACTGGAATAGGCTGTGTTTTCTGAGGGAACAAGGTCACGCTACATCTTTATACTTTGCTTAAACTCAAGCGATTGCAGATGACAGAGTAGCAAGATGAGGCTGAGGCCCCGCTGCACGCGTCCGCCTTGCCTGCCGGCAGAGCGTGCAAGTCACTGCACCGCGCGGGGGGCATGGCCAAGATGGGTCGGGGGGGGGGGGGAGGAGGGCACGGCCATGACAGGGGGTAATGTCTCTCTCAAGGCTGTGAGGTCCCGCAGATGTCACAGGCCCCCCCCCCCCCGTCTCTGCAGCTCCCCATAAACCATAGCCGGGGAGAGACAGTGAGCGGATCTGTGCCCCGTCACCCCCTCAGCAAAACACAGGGAGAGGGTAGCCGCCTCCCTCCTGTTGCCGCCTTCCTCCCTCCCGCAGTCACCTCCCTCCCCATTGGCTGACTGCCGCACCACGTGACGCGTCAGCGCTTATCACCAAAAGCTTGCAGCATCGGCCGGCTGACGCGTCACAGCACGCAGTCAGCCACGTTGGAAGGAGCCAGTGGGGACCTCCAGACTGGAGGAAAGGAGCGGTTGGCCCGCTGGTGCTGGCGGGTCCTTAGCATGACACTTGACATATAAAAAAAATAAACCTAAAAATGAAAAACGGCCCAGACTTTTCTGAAACCAATGCTACTTAGTTTATCGAAATCATGATTTTATTTTTTTTTTAAACCATCACCCGGGTGTAAACCACTACACGGCTATTGGTTTATTTTGGTCCTTGTAGTACTGCACTTCATTAGATGGCTTTTAGCCCTCATAGGCTTCTTTACCATGGTCACCCATTACCGCGATGGTGGCCATGTGTCCATTTCATCATTGCAGCCCCTGCATATCACAAATTCAGCAGTGTCCCAGTTTAGTAAAATAAAAAGCTGTGTGTGCTGTGCACGCGCATAGTAAGTGAAACTTCTTTGACTTTTGTCACAGAAATTGTATTTGTGTTGGTGTTGGTGATGTTTTAATTAAAAATCAAAATACAATCTCAATGACAAAACGCAAATAAATTTGACTTAGAATGCGCGTGCTCGGCACACATCCCCTGTATTAGCTATTTGCACTAAGTGTGAATTCCGCGTGTGACAGTGTGCGTGTGACTGAGTGTGCGTGTGACTGAGAGTGTGCGTGTGACTGAGAGTGTGGCGTGGACTGAGAGTTCGTGTGACTGAGAGTGTGCTTCGGTTACTCGTGAGTGTCCGCTGTGAATGCTGCGAGACAGTGTGCACTTGTGAAGCTTGATGAGTAGTCTGTGAGCGTGTGGGACTTGAGCAGTGTCGTGGCGTGGTGACTGAGAGTGTGCGTGTGACGAGAGTGTTGCGTAGTGACTGAGCAGTCGTTGGCGTTGGTGTGGACCGAGAGTGTTGCTCTTGGTGGACTGAAGTAGTAGGCGTGGTGACTGAGCGGTGCGGGTGACTGAGCGTTCGTGTGACGAGCGTGTGCTTTGTGACTGAGTTGCTGCAGTGCGTGGACTTTTTTTGAGGGGCCGTGTCGTGTGACTATTCGGTGACGTGCGCTGTTGTGCCTCTGACACTGTTATGTGTGACTCGAGTGTGCGTCTGACTGAGTTGACTGGATGGGTCGTGTGACTGAATGTAACGTGTGACTGTGAGTGTGCGTGTGAGTGTGACTGGATTGTGTGTGACTATTTTGTGGTTCTGTGACTTGTGTGGGGGTGCTGCGGGGGTCAGTGTTGTGGGGGTCTGGGGGGTCAGTCAGGTGTGGTGTGCTCTGTTGGTTCAGTGCTGTGGTTGGGGTCATGGTCTGGGGTCGGGTCAGGTAGTTGCAGTGGTGGAATTCCGCTTGTGACAGTGGTCGTGTGACTGAGAGTGTGCGTTGACACTGCGCAGTGTGCGTGTGACTGAGAGTGTTCGTGTGCTGTGAGAGATGTGCGTGTGTGACCTGAGAGTGTGCCGTGTGACTTGAGGTGTTGTAGTCGTGAACTGAGAGTGTGCGGTGTGACCGAGAGTGGCTGTGTGGACTGAGAGTGTGCGTGCTGTGATGAGAGTGGCGTGACGATCGTTGGGACAGAGTTGGATGAGTGTGTGCGTTGACTGAGAGTGGGGTGTGGACCGAGAGTGTGCGTGATGAGTACTTGAGAGTGTGCGTGGAGTTGTGAGTGTGCGGTGGTGGACGGAGAGTGTTGTGCGATTGTGCGTGTGCGACTTTGAGTGGACGGTGTGCGTAGGTGTGTCAGAAGTGGCCTGGAGTGTGCGTGTTGCCTCGAGTGTGCGTGCTGGCAGTGTGCGTAATGTGTGCAGATGCGCTGAGCGTGTGCGGTGAGATGTGTTGTGCCTGAGAGTTGTGCGTGGTGCCGAGAGTGTGTGACGTGTTGCCTGAACGTGTGTAGGCGAAGTGTTGGCGTCTTTGCTGTCGTCTGCAGAGTGTGCGTGTGCCTGAGAGTGGCTGCCCAGAGTGTGCCTGTGCTGAGAGTGTGCGTGTGCCTGAGAGGTGTGCTGCCTGGAGTGTTGACGTGTGCTGTTAGAGTGGCGTGTGTGGGTGTGGGTGGCGAGTTGCCTGCGAGGTGTAGTCGTGTGCGAGTGTGCAGTGGATTTGACGCATGTGGCTAAGCGCGTGGATTGCGCGTGCGGTGCGGTAGCTCAGTGGCGAGTGTCGCGCGAGAGTGTGCGAGTGCGCCTGAGAGTGTGCGTGTGCCTGAGAGTGTGGTCCTGAGTGTTGGTGAGAGTGTGCGCTTGTGCCAGAGTAGTGGCGTGTCCTGCTAGAGATGTGCTGGCGCTGTGAGTGTGCCGGAGGTGTGTGTCTGGAGTGTGCGTGTGCCTTTGAGTGGCTGCGAGTGTGCGGCATGAGAGTGTGGTGCGGAGTGGCTGATCGAGTGTGACGTGTGCGAGTGTGGTCATGTGTGCGTGGGTGTGAGCCGAGAGTTTGCGGTGCGGTCGCTGAGATGTGTGCGAGTCTGGAGAGTGTGCGTGTGCCGAGAGTGTGCGTCTGTCTGGGTGTGCGTGTCTGAGAGTGTGCGGTTATGTGCGGCTGTGGAGAGTGTGCGTGTGCCTGAGAGTGCTGCGTGTGCCTGAGAAGTGTGCGTGGTTGCCTGAGAGTGCGTGGCCTGAGAGTTGGTGCTGAGGTGTGCTGTCCTGAGAGTGTGTGTCCTGGGAGTGTGGGTTGCCTGAGAGTGTGCGTGTGCCTGAGCAAGTGTGGTGTGCGATGAGCTGTCGTATGTGCTGAGAGTGGTGCGTGTGCCTGATAGTGTGCGTGGTGCCTGAGAGTGTTGCGTGTGCCCGTGTGTGCTGAGTGGTGGTGAGAGTGTGCGTGGCCTGAAGTGTGGTGTCGTGTGCCTGAGAGGTGCTGCGTGTTGCCCTGCATAGTTTGCCGTTGCTGCCCTGTAGACGTTGCTGGTCCTTTTCTGCCTTGACTTGAGAGTTGCTGCGTGTGCCTGAGGAGTGTGCGTGTTACTGCCTGAGAGTGCGGGTGGCCCTGAGTGTGCGTGTGACCTGAGAGTGTGCGCGTGACCTGAGCTGTTGCGCGTTGGGACTGAGGTGTAGCGCGTCGGAACTGAGTGTGACTGATGTGCGTGTGACTGGGACAGTGGGTGGTGACGGTGGTTCTGGGGTGGGTGCACAGTGTGTGAGGGTCTGTGGCGGGTCAGCAGTGTGATGTGGGGCTCTTCGGGGGGATCAGTTTGGTTGGGGGTCTGGCATGTGTTGGGTGGCGTCTGAGGGGGGTCGCATGCAGTGTGCTGGGGGGGGCTGGGGGTCACGGCATTGGTGCTGGTCGGGGGCGTGTCCATGCGTTTGTGGGGGTCTTGGGCGGGTGTCAGACTCATGGGTTGTGGGGAGGTCGGGGGGTGTCAGTCCTTGTGTGTTGGGGTCTGGGGTTGAGTCAGTCAGTGTGTTTGGGGGTCTGGGGGGGTCAGTTGCGAGGCTCGAGGCTGACCACTTCCTTTTTCAATAAATCTTTCCTTTTTTCCTTTTAGTTTACCGATATTTTAGCTAGCGAGAGTGCATTTGCTCCTCTGTCATTTTCGAGTCTGTAACCAGGCACGTAAACTGTCATGACCGATTCCGAAAATCGGTCAAGGGTTTCATGAGAGTTTAGCCTACAACTTTGGATATGCATCCGCTCTTCTCTCACTACGTTTTGTAAGGTAAGGTGCTAAGTGCTTCCTTTTGGGAAGGGGGAGCGTGATTTGGGACGTAGATGGGGGGTTGGGAGGGGGGCGGTGGGGGGTTGGGGGGTGGTGATGTCCGGGAATGGGTTCCTATTTAAATGCGTTCGTTTGGTGAATAATCCTTTCAGTCATGCGAAACGCCGAAGAAGAAGGGGGGTAAGGTGTCTCAATCGTCAGTGTGTTGGGGGTCTGGGGGGTCCGGTCTTGTGTGTGGTGTCTGGGGGGGTCATCAGTGTGTGTGGGGGTCTTGGGGGTTCAGGTCTCAGTGTGGTGTTGGTGAGTCTCTTGTGGGGGTCAGTCAGTGGTGTGGGGGTCTGGGGTGGTCCGTCCATGTGTTGGGGGTCTGGGGGGTCAGCCTGACTCATTGTGTGTGTGGTGTCCGGGGGTCTGTTCAGTGAGATGGTGGGGCTGTCCGGGGGGGTCAGTCCGTATGTGGGGGGTCATCAGTGTGTGGGGGGGTCCGGGGGGGCCATCAGTGTGGGGTGGGGTTCCGGGGGGTGGTGGTCGGCCGCGCGGGTTGCGCCCGGGTTTTTGTACCACCGCTTCCTGGGGGGCCCGCAAACGCCCGCGTCACTGGAGGGCTGAATGGCGCCGCTGCCAGCCGCTTCTGCGCATGCGCGGCATGGCAGCGGTAGTGGAAGTTAGGCGGGCCCATGTGTGGGCTGGGAGGGAGGTCCCATTCGGGTAAGGAAAGGGTGGGTGGGGGGCTGTCCCGGTCGGGCGGTCTCTGCTGTCCCGGGCAGCAGACGGGGACACATGTCAACAGCCGTGGCAGCGGGCGGGGAACTGCGCCGCTGCCAACCGCTTCTGCGCATGCGTGGCTTTCCTCCAGTCCCCATCATTACTGAGCATGCGCGGCTTGGCAGCGGATGTGCGGGGGGAATGGCGGCGTTAGGAGCGGCGCCGGCGGCTATCGCCGCCGCCGCCGCATGTTATCAGCCATGTGGGGGGAGCGGGGGCCATTAGGAGCGGCGCCGGCGGCTATCGCCGCCGCCGCCGCATCTGATTTGTGGAGCGGGTGTGATGTCAGTGTTGGGGTCGGGCTGAGCCAGAACACAGCCCGGCCTCAACTGCCAGCACTGACGTCACATCCGTTTCATTTCTGTCTCCACAATTCATTTTTGCCCCAGTTCGAATGAGGTGCCACTAAGGAAGTTTCACTTCAAAAAGGTTGACATTGTACAAGATAATTTCTGCCTTACCACTACCAGCATAGCTTCCAAAAGCTTACAATACTCACCTCAGACGAAGAGCTACATACACACACACACACATATATACACACACATTTAAAAAAAGTTATACTTTTAATACTTCATCTTTCAGTCTTACCGAGAGTTTTTCAACATCTCCTTTTAGGACCCGCTCTAAGTACAGCTGTTTAAGCTCACGCTCCAGGCGAGACGGTAGCCCTGGGTACATGGTAGAGCCTCCTGAAAGCACAATGTGCTTGTAGAACTCGGACCTGTAGATGGGGGAACAATGAAACCGTTGTAAGATAACAGAATAATAATTCGTTTTTGCGTCTCAACATCTGTATGGCTATTGAGGCAACTGAACGTCTCTCTCTTGTGTACATACGGATAATTCTGTTAACTATGTGTATGCATTAATTACCATTTTGTGGCCATGGCTCAATAACAGCTTATCTTACTGTCAAAAGCCTCTACTGGATGAGTTTATATTCACTGCAGCTCAAGACTGCGCTTAGAAATCTCAAAGAATTTGAGATGTCAGGAAAGAAAATATAATAGGTAGTTATTACAGGTGCAGTCCCAGTTAATGCCACAATGGAATTATGAGAGGTTGAATATGAAAAGCAGGGGTCGAGGCTTAAAATAAAATACAAGTTTGAACTTTTAAAATAGCTCTGGAAAATCAGCAAGTTTCTTTCCACTGGGCGCACTAATTGTTTAGCTGGCTTTCTCCACCCAAATAATACATTGCAAACTCAATCATGTTCCCTTCTATTTTCTCATCTTTAAAATCGGGTCATTATTATTTGCCTCTTTGGCTTTTGATGTCGGGGAATATATGTTGGTCTTAAATAGAACAGAAGGAAAAAGTCTTAATCGACAAATTACCTTTATACTGCAGTTTACATAAAGTGCTTTCAATATATTTTAGGTAAAGACTAAAACCTTCCCATAGCATTTGGTTACTATGAAGACACTGAACGTTTTATACTTATTTACAAATAGTTATCCTCGTCTAATTTGAGCAATTATGGTAATCTGTCATTTACTAAACATGCAACGACCATTAGTTAAAACCTAAAATAACCATTTTATGACCATCACAACTGTTAATTAAAAACTTTTGCAATTTGAGATCATGCAAATAGGTTTCAAGTGTGAGGTGCAGAGTGCAGTTTTCACAAAAATGTGTAACGACAACATGAGTTGTACTGTGCTAGTACCAAGGTGGCATGAGGAGAGTTGGCACCTGTCCTAGATGGAATCTGTATGCTCTTTTAAAGAACAGGCTGATTTTCTTTAATACAATACTACACCTAATGCACAGTAATCAATGCAAACAGAATCCTTCCACTTGCCTCCAACTCTAAAGACAAAATTCTATTCTCTATAGTCCGAGGAGGTCAACTGGTCAAACGAGCAGGCAACGCAACCGCCATTTATATTAAGTTTATTTAGAATAAAATGGGACGCCTCAAAACATTAACCTCATTTTGTTAAAGACCTACAAGTATAACTTTTTAAATAATTATTTTAATTTAATGTTACCAGACTTTAGTTCATTTTTTTCCACTTGCATCTACAAATCACATCAACACACGTCATGTTGTCCTATTTGTAAAGTAATTATGAAAATAACTGTTTTTCACAGGACAAATAAAAATGGTCACCGAGGGTAACCATCATGTCTCTGTGGAATCCAAATACCCCAAGTATTTTTGTTGCCCACCTTTATAGGACTGCCCTAATACTGATAGTACTGATAATGCAGACCTACAGTAGTACAAATTTACAATCTCACCGAGTATCAATGTCAGCTGCCTGGATAGTGTTGAAAAGCAATTCAGCAACGCCAACGCCTTCCACGTTGATAAGATGAGGCTGGAACAGTGCTTCTGGCGCTTCAAAGCGCTCGCCACCTACTTTAATAACCCTGCCATCTGGAAGCTGTGCAAGCAAAAGGAAAAAAAAAAACACAGAACTTTTATTATGTCACTCCTTCCATGGGGGGTGGGGGGTTGCCAGGCCCAATTAGCAGAGGTTCATGAAGCCCTTTTGTGCAAGAGGCACATAAAACACACTGACCCTCTTGCAATTAAAGCGTGAAATGCCTTGAAGCCGCATTGTCACTCTCATAAAAGTGTACAATTTAACAGTTTGTCTTGCCTACTATAGAGGTGTACATACTGTATGCCAATATACACCTATTCAATGGTCAGCAAAACAAGTGCTTACAAGGTTAATGAAAAATACCCAACCAAGTACTGAAAAAAAAGGTAGCTACTGTTCAAAACCAAAACAAATTAAGCATGTTTTATTTTACATGATGCACTAAGCCATTGTGTTCTGGGATGTAAAATAACATGCTTTAGTTCTTGATTTTTATGGGTCTATGAGAGCTTGGAAGTTTCCACATGAAACAGGATGGACTTTTCCCCCCTCACAATAAAACCATTCAAATTAGACACCTATTTCATAAGGAGGGATGTGGAAAGATTACAATGAATTGGGGGGTAGTTAGCTAGGAATTAGTGTGGCACCCCCTAATCATTGCATAGAAAGACTAAAAAAAGTTATGATGGATGATAAGTGGCAAAAACACTCAACTATACAGAACCAAAATGCAGAATAAGGTTTCTTCACTTGCATGCCCCCTGTAAAGCGGCAGTGTCATTGGTCAGATTGAACCTTTTGAATGCCAACATGGCTGACCAGAGTACGATACACATTTTAACACCAGGGCTGTGCAACAGGAATTGTATTGATGATTATTGCCTTGACTCACTTGGCAGACTGTAAGGTGTCTAATGGCATGGCACCACTTCGGAATATAAAGGGATACAGGCTCATATCTAGAAATCACTTGTGACAACAATCAGGCATAAAAAGAAACGCACATTATGCCATACAGATAATGTCACAAGTCCAGGGGTTTGTCGGCTATTGCAACATTCACAGAATGACAAACTAGTTGCCTTGCATACAAAAATAAGAACAAATGCAAGTCACACATATGGTCTAATAAACGGTTACTCCGTGAATTAGTGCATGTACTGTAGGGAAATAGTACTCATCTCAGAGGCAACTTGGAGATGGATATCTTCTTGCCAGACTATTCTAACAAAGTCTTACACCAGACATTATAGCATAATAAAGTGGTTTATTTACAGGTTGCAACTGCCTGCACCTTACAAAGAAAAAGGACACCCACTACAATTACCTAAAAGGAGTGCGGTGAAATGTAAACCTTTATCCTGACTATCTCAGAGGAAGCGGGAAACGTTGGTCCCCTAAAATCTTCCGTGTCCTGCTGCTATTTACCTATATGTAGTAAGAGAGTAACTACCATTGACAGACCATGTGTGTGCATTGCATTTTTTTCTGATTGTTTTGTTTTTTCAACTTAAAATGCATTAGGGGAAGCCGAATGTACCCGAAAGCTAAAATACAAACATTGAAATATATACAAGGCAGAGATATTTCCTTTGCTCTTTACAGCAGGGGATTTATAAGGTAAGTGCAAAGAATAAGGCCAGAGGCAGAGAAAAAAGCCGTAAAACTAACCTTAAACAACTACAGTTAAAGGTTTATGCTGGTGCATGGCCTGGATGGGGCGTCCCGAACAGTTAAGAAACGGCATTACACAGCCTGAAACGCCCCATACAGAAAGGATTATAAGGTATGAAAATGCCACACAAAGCTTCAATGGCACCGGTTACAAAAAGGCAGGCAAGACGTCTGTTAGGAGACGCTCACAAGTATTGTCACCATTGGTTTGGTAGATTAGTTCATATACTGTAGTGTTTAAAAAAAAAAAAAAATTAGGTTTTATTTTTTTTTAAAATGTGAATGGGATGCCAATACTGTAAAAACCAAGCTACTTTTAAAAGGTTTTACATGTGTTATTTCAATATTTTGACCCCCATTTACTACAAACCCCCCCCCCCCCCCCAAACGTATAGAATATAATCTACACCAAACAAGGTATACAAAAATGACTTGGCAGTTCTGGTTTTGAATAATATTTTACAACACCGGAAGTGGTCACAGGCGGTCGGACTATAAACCGATGACACATCCATCATTCAGCATTTAATTACCACATACAATCCTGGTTCCTTTTTTATCCTGAGTCTCATTGGGAGAGTGAAAAGTTGACTGCGTATTTGCAATTACCTTGTGCGCATTAGTTTGTTTGTGTGTCCTTTTCACACATTAGTGTAGTTGGCTATATTTAATACAGTGTCTTGGCACACTTGGTTGTGGTTTTAACTTTTTGTACATACGTGTGCAGGGATATAGCTTTTTGTTGTTTCTAATAGCACACTTTTAAACATTAGTCAGGGATAAGATAACTGTATACCAAATATCTGTATTTCAAAATGACACTTTAAGCAGTAACCCCCCTACTCTAATGGTTTACATTTCTTTTTCTAGAGTAAATCGGAACTGGTGAGTACCACAGACTACACCATTTTTAGTCTTCTCCCTCTCCCCGAGTTCCTGAGACATTTCCTTTTTTGCATTTACTAGTGTTTCTGGTCACTTTTGGGGAATCAATGTGGCCCTGATCCAAGCCTCTTAGAACATGACTGTGCAGTTTTCTATTGGACGACTGGCCGCCATCTTTGGCTTTACTTTTATTTTAAGAATAGCGTGGTTCGGCTCTGGGGAACCTCAGTCAGTCTATAGGTATGGGGAAGGACAAGGATTTAGAGCAAATTAGCAACCGATAGTTTATTAATTTTGTTAAAAAAATAAAATAAGTTTAAAAAAATAGATGCAATATGTATTGCCCTAAACAAAAAAAAAGGGGGGGGAGTGGGGGGCGGAAAAAAAATAAAAATAAAGTGTCAGAGTGCAAAAACTTTTTGCACTTCACCCACCAAACTCTGCAGGGGAACAGTTTGAAAGATGTGTGGTACTCACAGTGTAAGACTCCACAAGGACGGTGGTCTCCAAGGCCAGTTTCTGCTCCTGTTCAATGTTATATCCGACATAACAGAGCTTCTCCTTGATCATGCGAACAGTCTCAAAATCAGCCGAGTGATTGAAGGCGTAACCCCGCAACAGCAGCAACTGCATGGAAAACAGATGTATCGTTCATTAAAAACCAGCACTGTGTCTGTGTGATATGTTCACTCAAAAAGAAAGCTGTTAAGACATTTATCTTATGCAGTGTTAACGCATTTGGTAGAAGTGTTGCCCCAACTACCAATTAATTCATATCTAAAGTACAATGTTTATTTAATTGTTTTATCAGTTACTAAAAGCCTTGGATATTTATGGGCAAATCTCTCACTAAAGTTACCCTTAAAATGTAAATGGCTGGGTATCCTAAAGATGGCTGCCCTCGCCTGTTTCAGTAGATGTTACCATGTGATTGATAGTTGCTTTGATTTCTAAATGCTTGGAAATCTAAAAACTTCCACCATTGACCCAAAGAGAAGCGAATAATAGTGAGAACACATTCACATTAATTAAACACAAGCAACGTTTCAAAAACAAGCCCCTTTGGGAGCCAGGGGGCCTTGAAACGTTGCTTGTTTTTCAACAATGTGCCTGCAACCCAAGCATTTCTTTTTAAATACAGGATTGAAGCAAGGGGTCTCTGGAGGTGAACCCCTGCTTCCGAAAGTACTTACCTCCACAATGAGTGCCGGTAGCCACTCCAGGCTTCAAATTATGGCCGATTATCAAAGCTCCTGCAGGCCAATAGGAAGCTGTGACGTCATCCAGTGCAGCTTCCTATTGGCCCATGCGACGAGCGACCTTTAAACTGCAGAGATACGGGCACCCCCTTTGGAGGTATCTCTGTAAGCAGGGGGTCGCCGGATCTGAAATTAACAGGGTTCAGTTCAGGAGACCCCCTGCTTCAAAAGTGTATTTTTAAAAAAAAAAACCTTGGATTGCTCCTTTAAAAGAAAAAGCTTTTGATACCAAGGGAACACGAGTTTATCCTTTATTCTAAACTTTGAGTGGTGATCCATTCTGGACCAGGATTTCTGAAGTTCTGTCTACCTAGCGATGTAGGTGCAGCATCAGAGCACCTAAACAAGGTGTGTGTAGTACCACTGAGTAAGAGGACTGGGTGAGTGCAAGTTCAAAAGATATATTGAGGAGGTTTCTAAAGCCATCATGTAAACCAACTAGGAAACTTCTATAGATTTCCAAAATGTACATCTTCATTATCTTTCAGATGTCATTTAACAAGTCTGGAAATAAGAGGTCCTTGCTCTGCAGGTTAACATGTTTTGAATCCAAGTGTCTATACACTAGGTTTCAAAATCATTAATAGTTAATATTGTAGTGAAGGGATGTGGTATCTTTCCATAATTATTTCAAATCTTAGTGAAAAACCCCTAAAAAGGGACAAGCAGGGATGCCGATAGGGGGGTCTGCCGGTGTTGGCGTGCCAGGCCTGGTGGGTCAGGGGCCCACCTCCATGGCCTTCAGGGGGAGGGGGGGTTGGAGAGAACAAAAGATAATGGCTACCGGTTGCGGCCGGGCCCCGGCTCTGCATCAGATGCAGGCCTTCCTGTCCCAGCCACTGACGTCAGCGTGCCGGGCCCCTCAGACATCAGCGCACCTCAGCTTCCGCTGCGCGCTGACTGGAAGCTCGGCGTGGGATGTAGAGTGAGGAGGCCTGCATGTGTGTGTGTGTGTGTGTGTGTGTGTGTGTGTGTGTGTGTGTGTGTGTGTGTGTGTATTGTTTTTTATATGTATTTTTTGTATATGTGTTGGCGGTCTTTTTTTTATATGTATTGGGGAGGTTGTATATATTTGGGGAGGGTGGGGGGTTTGTATATATTTGGGGGGGTGGGGGGTTGTATATATTTGGGGAGGCTGGGGGGGTTTGTATATATTTGGGGAGGGTTTGTATATATTTGGGGAGGGTGGGGGGTTGTATATATTTGGGGAGGGTTTGTATATATTTGGGGAGGGTGGGGGGTTGTATATATTTGGGGAGGGTGGGGGGTTGTATATATTTGGGGGTTGTGGATTTTTTTTGTATGTATTTGTGGGTGGGAAGTTTTTTGCATTGGGGCGGTTTTTTTTTTGGGGTATATATTTTGTGGGGGGAGTTATGTGAAGGCGAGGGAATTGAGTGAGAATGGTGTAATTGACGGAAGGGGGAGAGGAAAGGGGGGCAAGAGCGAGTGAGGAAAAGAGGGAGTAGGGGAGACAAATACATGTGAGGTGGGGGGGGCAGGGATTGAGGGAGAGTGGGGTAATTGATGGAAGGGGAGAGGTGAGACTGAGGGGAGAGAAATACATGGGAAAAGGGAGGGAATTAGAGGGGGCTCGCAAGATGTAAAATGGGGGGGCTCGCGAGGTGTGAAATAGGGCTTGTAACACTGCCATTTAAGTAAAAGTTGCCCTAAAAAAAATATTCGTGTTAGGTGTGCTATGGATGGGGTGGCGGGGGCCTGCTCCTTGCATTTGTCCTGGGCCCCAAGATTTCTGTTGGCGGCCCTGCAGACAAGCAACCAATGAAAAAATAAGACTAAAGAAATCCCTAAAGATTATACAACAGGTTTAAGTCGGGCTTCATTGCATTCCGATTTATGCTGTTACCTTGATAAGGTAACGGGTGATATCCCTGCCAGCAATGTCTAGTCTCCTGGTGAGATGAGGAAGAGAGAAGCCTTCGTAAACTGGGCAAATGTGAGTAACGCCATCTCCAGAGTCCACAACAACACCAGTCAACAAACCTGCACAGAAACAGAAGAAACAGAAGAAAAGCAATCATACAACATTCATGAAGTACACAATGCTGTACCATCTGCAGGAGAGATACTCCAAGTGTTACTTGACTGAGATAAAAAGTGCATGGTAGGAATGTCCAGGTCTCTTTGCCACCATCTATCTAGCTTTAGGTACCGAGTGTCGGACTATGGCCCACACCTTCGTAATTTCAATGCATGTAAAAAGTAATACCAGGTAATCTCTCCCCACGGTAAGGTAGTCTTGATCAACAACATGCTCAAGAAGCTTTGACTTTGCAAAAAAGATACAAAGAGGAATCAGCAGGGTTGTTCTTGAAAAGGATTTCAAAGCATGTAGCCGTGTGTGGTAAGTTCTCTGCTTTGTTTGATGAACGTACATGTACAATGTGGTGAGGGCGTAAATCGCGGTTACCATGGAAACTGAATACGTTTCTCAGGCCGTGCTCTCTAGAAGAGGGCTGGTTAACATGTCTTTCTAACAAATGATGGTGGAAGCTGCGAGCGCACCACCCGTTCTATGAATGAATGCTTTCCCACTGGCACACACAAGCATGCCAACATTATTCAAAAGGACAAGCTCTGTACATTGGGAGCAATGTTATGTGCTCAGTGCTTTGCACCTACGCAATTTCTCGTTTTCCTTATAAAAGGTATATAGAAATGAACGGCAAACCATGAAAAAGGCCTACAGCATGACAGACATAAGGATAACTACAGGCAACATGTTTACTTGCTTATGCATCCTACAATGATCCTCATCTTTATTTCTTCATTAAGATCCACGCCAGCATTATCTGTATTACTCATCGTTATCAGAACTGGCAACAAAAAAAAAGTCTGCGGCTACCACACAAAGGTTGTGTCATCTGTCACAAGGATTAGCATATTATCAGATCACTGATACAAAATGGAAAGTGCTGAATATTAAGACAACCTTGCTTTTCCTAGTTTATCAACATCTAAAGATTTGGTTTTAATCCATCATCCAGGCTCCTGCTTCTCTTTGAGGGAATTTAAAGCAAGAGCATGTTTTTTATTCAAAGGAATACAAGCAATATAAAGACATTGACACGTTCTTTATTGGCTCTGACAAGCAGGCAATGTCAATTTGTCGATTTTCTTTTCAAAAACAATTTGTAAACGTGATAACCATTTATATAGTGCTTTTCTCTCAATCACTCAAAGTAGGGTTGGACGGTATACCAAAATACCGCTGTAATGTAATCTCCCGGTGTGCCGATATGGGAGATTACCTGCTATCACGGGGCAACGGCTCCTGTGGCCAGACGTTCGCGGTTATGCCTTTCACTGCCTCTTCCAAGAATCCCTCCCTTCCTGCTTCTGAATGCTGAGGGAGGGGGAGGAGATTCAGGCAGCATGGGGAGTGAGCAGCGGGCTGCTGTGAAAGGCGTTTCCTTGTGTTAAGCTCTTACGCTCTCCCCCGGGGCCCTTAATCCCCTCTAACCTCTCCCCTCCCACTGGGACCTGTTAACACCCCCCTTCCATGAATGCACTTCACTTTTTCTGACCTATACTGCTTCCATCACCTCAACATCCCATCACCTTCACCCTTCCATACTTCCGCCATTTAAAAACATATTTCATTTAGAAAATGGTAAAAAAAAAAAAAAAAAAAAAAGGATTAAAACAGATTGACAATTCAAGAAAATGTGTTTAAAATGGGTGTATCTAAGGGTGAGAGATGGGATGATGGGGATGTTAGGGTGATGTAAACAGTGCAGATATGGGAAGGGGTTGGAAACGAAGGGCCATTTGCTCAAGAAAATCTAAAAGTTATTTTGATAACGTTTTATTTAGATTTACTTGAACATTTTTAGATTTCTCAAATAATTATTGCGACATATCATGATAGTGATAGTGATAAATGTGTTATCGTGGGAGTTTTCTTGTTATCACCCCCAACCCAAAGCACTTACAAAAAGGAGAAAATAAAATAAATAAATCGGACTAATGTATAGTTTGGGGGACTTTTAACTATGTATTGACCAATCCAACTTGCTCTCTACTATAAAAAACAAGAGGCACCTATTTTTTGTTTGTGTTATCGTTCTTGACACTAGAAGAATCCGTCCCTAAGAAAAGAGAAAATGTATCCAACTTACAGTAATTTTCTTTTTCTAGAACCATATGACAGGGAACATCGTAGGATTAAGGTCCATCCTTGGCTCCAGTAGAACAGGAAATTCAATTCTGCAGTTAGTACCATAAAAGGCCCCAAGTTGGCTACATTTTCGCTTTTCCTGTTCCCCATGGCAGAGGGCACCACGAGGACATACCCAAGCAATATAATAAGGGATGGCAATAATAAAGACCGCCATTATCAGTTTCAACGCATTTATTTTGTTACTAGAGACAAGCAGTTTGCCACCAAAGCTTGCGTCAGCTGAGGCCTGAATGCCCAGCCTATAGTATTTTTCACAAGTGTGTTAAAAGATGACCATACGGCTGTCTTGCAAATCTGTGCAGGTGATGCCTGTGCCTTAAATGCCCATGATGTGGTCATGGCTTTGTGAATGAGCCTTTAGACTTCAAGGTGGATCTTGTTGTTCATATCTTTACCTTATGTATGAAACGATCCATCTGGATATTGTTGCCTTGGACGCTGCTTGCCCAGTCCTCGGTATTTCTGGGAGGATAACCAGCCAATTCGACTGATACATTGCACGTGATTGATCTAGGTCTTCAAACATCTCATCGAGATCGTGTAATACAGCTCAACCCCCTTATAACGCTGTGCTTGGGGTCCAAAGAATCACATCGCGTTATAAGCGGATCGCGTTAGAAATAATGTACAATTGTATGCATTTTATGATAAAGTATTTAAGACATCAATAATAATGTTGTAAAGTTATTCATAAATATGAAAATTGGGAGCCACGCTTGCATCGCGTTATAAGCGTATTCGCGTTGTAACGGATCGCGTTATAACAGGGTTGAGCTGTACTTCCTCTTATTTCACGGTTTGGGGCAAAATTAGGGAATTACAATTTCTTGGTTAATGTGAAATTGAAACACCACTTTAGGCAAAAAAATGGTAAACTGGTTGTATGACTGCCTTATTCAGGTGAATGATAAGGAACGGTTCTTTGCAAGCTAGAGCTTGTAACTCGCCCACTCTCCTTGCTGACGTTATGGCTATGAAAAACGCAATCTTCCATGTCATTAGTTTCAAAGATATTTGATGTACAGGTTCAAAAGATGCACTGGCCGGTCACCCAGAACCAGAGAGGTCGCATGACAATACTCTACACCCAATTTGTGGTCTTAATCTTTTGACTGCTTGGAAGAAATGAATGACAAGTCTTCCAGCTGCCAGATTTCCTTCTAGTAGTGGTGATCATGCCGATACTTGCATTTTAAATGAACTCAGACCGAGTCCTGAGACAAATCCTTCTTGCAGAAATTGTACCCATGTCAGAGGTTAATGAGAAAAAAATGTGTTTCTGTTTTTCACACCAGACCCTGAAACCAAGTCAAATTCTATTTGCCAATTGAAGCTGAGGTCACCTGTATACATCACACAAGGATAATATCGCCTGGTGCAGTAACAGTCCACCTTTTTGTTGTGATGTGACCCTCAGGTCTACTTTGGGTTGACCAACGCTTCACTATTTCATGAAAATACTTGGCTGTCTAATAACCATTCTCATGGGTGCATTTTGCTGCGACGGCGATAATCTGCTGTCATGTTTTGTGACCCTGGTATATGTATGGCTGTCATATTTGTGACTGCCTTCTGCACGACAGGATTTTTGATGTCTATATTATCAGTCTTCAACTCTTTGTTCCTCCTTGTTTGGCTATACTTCCCCACTGTGCTGTTTTCAGATCTTATCTGTATATTTCCACGCCTTGTGTTCTTGGCGCCAGTGCTTTCTGAACTGCCTTGATATCTAGCAGATTTGCTGGTAAATGCCGACCTTGAGCCACTAGCTCTCATCTGAGCTCCCCAACCTGCTCCGCTGGTGTCTGTGGTGATTGGCAACAAATGCACTTGGTTCAGATTTTGGTAATTTCCCCACCATCTTAGTTTGGTGTGTGTCTCTAAATAGTCGGATGCCCACTTGTTCTCTGAAAAAGCTTTTAGAATTCAAGCTCTCCTCACTCCTCTCTAATGCTTCCTCAATATTAGAGATCCACATGCCCATAGCTCAATACCGACGTGGTTGATATCACAGGTTTGCCCATGGCACCTGCCGTCAGACAAGATTTCTTCAGAACGCTATCCATCTCGTCCTTTCAACTGATAAGGTTGTTTTCCTTGTAACTAGATATTGCTGCCTCCACTTTCGGAGTTACCTCCCAGAATGTCCCCTCTGTCAAAAAGGGTGCATTTTGTTGAATTTTGTGGGAATCTATTTATTTTTTAATAATCAGGCTGACCCCATTTTGCTTCTACCGTATTCTTAATCACTTGATGGATCAGAAAACACCTAGTCTTTCTTTGGGGTTCCCCAAATAATGTATCTACTCTCCGATTTACCTTTTAATCCCAATTTCAATATTTTCCTCAATGCTTTTATTAGAGGTTCCACCAGTTCTAGATTGAATTCTGATTTAGTCGCTTGTTGTACTTCTGATTTATCACCCCGAGTTAGGCTAGGTCCCCAGTACATGCTGCATAGCGCGCTATGGCATGCGCTGCAGGAACAAGAACCGGCAGTCAACGGGGCAGGGCCCACTAGCTGCCTTGGCGCACAATTTGCCGCCGCCTTCCTAGACTAGATTTTCTGAAGACCAGAAAATTGTCTTTAGAACTGGCAACAGAGCGCTGGCCACGGCCCCCGGTGATTCAGTCAATGAGGGCAAACCAGCCGGGTGACGTAATGACCGCGCTTCTGTCATGCCCTCTGTCGAATCTCCTGCAGCTCAGCCAAAGACAGCAGTTTACACAGCTACACGTGTCGCCAGACGACACTGGGGCCATAGCCTAACTGTGTCCTTTATCCACAGAAAACTAATTATCTGTACATTTGGTTCCCCTGCTGCTGATTTAAGACAATATCCACGGAGCTTCTCACCGATAGCTTTTACTGCACACAATTATTATTTTTTTTAACGATCACCTTTCTTTTCTTGATGCAGAACCTCCGTTGCCACTTTAAAAGTTCCCTCTTCTGGCTGTATCACAGAGGAACTATGGTGACCTGCATAATCAATGCTTTAGATGTCTCCTCCAAACTAAGGACTCATGTTTTTTCTGAAGCAACCCCCCTTGCTTGCAGCAGCCTCCACACAGATTTCTGCAATCCCTGCAGCGGATTTGTTTTCCTCTGCAGTGTTCCATGCAGATTGCTTTAATTTTTCTGAGGCTGTCACCCCATCGCCTCTGACATCATTGTCCGTTTATTCAGAGC
Source organism: Ascaphus truei (assembly GCA_036426205.1). Classification (NCBI taxonomy): domain Eukaryota; kingdom Metazoa; phylum Chordata; class Amphibia; order Anura; family Ascaphidae; genus Ascaphus; species Ascaphus truei. The sequence goes on from CM071570.1 coordinate 62,441,132, forward strand.
GCTGATGGCATATCTGCACAGCCGAGCTTGTGCCTGCATGTTGGGAGCGCACGCAAGACGGGCACGCGCTATTCAACCATGTGGGACACCATGCAAAAAAAGGCATGTTCCCGCATCAGCCGTTACACTGCGTACTGAGACATCCGCTGTCTGCCCTGTTGCATGGGCCTCTGAGCAGCAAACCTTGCACGGTGCTTATATGTCAGAGCTGCAGGAGGAAAGAGGCAGAGAATCCCCTGGATTAACTGCAGTCTGGGGAGTCCTTTACAAAATAAACACCACTGCTGTAGGCCAGGAAGAGAGAGACTACCTGCAGGTAGTAGCAGGGGCTTTTATGGTACTATCTGTAGAATTCAATTTCCTGTCCTGAATTTAACCCTACAGTGCCCACTGCCATGTGGAACAGGAAAATCAAAAGATATATATATATTTTAATGATCTTATGTTTGCTGCAGATTATCATGGTTTTTATTTCATTACAGTGTAAGGACACAATTGGAGGGGGTAGGAGGTAGCCAAATAGGAAAAACAAAACAAAAACAACAATAGTTGTAGTCTACCAAGATGAATAAGATCCAGTGGTGAAGGAACAAACAAGTGTGTCTTGAGTCAGGTGAACAGGAATCATGTCTGTAGACATTGCTAGATTGTTTTAACAAAGATAAATGGCTTCAAACTAGAGTGCATCTTAAGGAAACATCAAGAGATTATTACCCACCTTGTGCATACAACGTAAGAACGGCCTGTATAGCAACGTATACACCAGAGAATTGGTAGGTTTCAAACATAACCTGAAAAATAGAAAGCACATTAAAACTGTTATTTTAAAAGTTATAAAATCAGACAGACGTCTTTTTGACAAGGTAATTATACAAAGAACAAAAATATCCCATAGCCGCAAGTTCTTTTAATAGACCAATAGCAGTAAGCGTTTAGACACAAAGGAAACGTCACGTCACCTTCACATGCGAGTATAGAAACACAACAGGTACTAGTCTTCAAAGATCTTTAAACATTAATACGTGTATATCTATGAATATAAATAGAACTGTATACAGGAGTATCACACCCAATTAGAACTTAAAAAGGTTGAAGTCGATGGACAAGTCTTTTTCAACCTAATTTATGATGTTACTTTCTATGAAGCACACTGGTTGGTCCATTAAAAAGGCATCGCAGCCCAAGACATAACTACACTTCTCCAGTAGCAACTCCTGTAACTTAGCACCGCTATTTACATTATATCTGAATCTGACCTACAAAAGAAAAAGTGATTGTCGATTAAAGTGGGTCACACAGCATCTCCTGAAAACTGAACACTATTGCACTGCAAGTCAATGAGTAACCTGGATGAAAGTTGTGCACAGGGAAAATAGGTCATTTTCATATCGTACTACATGGTGACCTTGCAATAATGAGTTTAGAGCAGCTCCCCATGCTCTTTTTGAGCCTACTCCATTTTTACATGGATGGGAAGCAGGGGGTCTCAGCTGAACCGCGTTAATTACCAGCGGAAGGTCCCGCCAGTGGCAACAACCCCCCCCCCCCCGTTCCGTGATAAGCTACCTTTACGCAGGAATGTATCTCTGGTAATAAGCAGGTCGGTTCAGCCCCTGCTTCGCGATCCATGAGAAGAAAAATACTCGAGGGGGACGGCTCTTTAAATATAACTGCATATGATGGCATAAAGGGAAACACCCTAGTGGTAGCCATGTTGTATGCAAAGTATCTTAAAAAAGCAACACGGTACAATTAAGTGACAGGCATTTAATAAGGCTGCCTGTACATCTATTTTATTCTATGGGTATTACAAGTAAAAGTACATTCAACAGGTCTTGTTCTGAACCTGTATGGGATTATTATTATTACAGCCATATTGCATAAGGTTTAACAATAACACATTTGAAATATAAAAATAAAGTTACGGTACCTCAACAATCTTCTCCCGGTTTTTTGTCGGGTTCATGGGGGGTTCTGTGAGGAGGATTTTACAGTCCTTGGTGTCTATGTTCAATTTCTCAGGCCCAAATGTGTAGTCCCAGAGATGTTTCATGTCATCCCAGTTCCGCACGATACCATTCTCCATTGGGTAGTTCACCTCCAGCATTGAGCGCAGCTCACTTGCTTCATCGCCAACCATAAGGTCCTGGAATTTGACAAACAAAGACAGCGCTCAAGTATGTTCAGTTGCAAATGGATGGGAAATATATTAACACATAAAAAAATAAAGGTACTCGTTTCCCTTGTAGCCTTAAACAGATTTGTGCACCTAAAGCACTGGACGCATGTTAGGCCTTACTCTTTATTGGAGTCAATGGGGATTTTTAGAGAAAAAAAAACGGCCCCAAAAGGTCGCATCCATCCATATAGAATAAGGACCATTTGGGGTAATTCTATATAATGTGAAGTTTCTTCCCAGGAAGAAGATTTAATTCTCATTTAATTGCACAGACATGAGCTGTTTTCCAACACTAAGAAGCGGCCTCACGAGAAATGATGTAAAAACGCTGCTTGCATGCATGAAACATTGAATGTTATGCCTCGTACAAACGCCGTATAACAGGGCTGCTGAACTGCACGAGTAGTTAAAACGTTAAGCACTTTCTATTCTTGCTCGTCTGTACAGGAAGGCTCCGGGCATGCGGCGGGTTCCGTTCTAAGGGCCCGCCACAAAGCGAAAATTGCCAGAGAGCGGAACCGGCGATTTGTCGTGTGCGCATGCGCAAACCGGCAATTCCCCGCTCTGCGCACCCTGGGCAACCACCCCCGTTCTGCGCATACATTGCAGCCCCCTTCTCGGTACCGCTGTATCGGCGAAAAGCGGGGCGCAGAGAAGCGCTGTATATAAATCATGGTGTTAGGGGAGGGTGGAGGGGGGGAGAAGGGTTAAAGTATGATGATTTGGAAATGTATTTCACATTAAAACACTCACCTGAAACAGCTATTACCAGCCTTGACAACTAAAAATCACATACCTGTAAACTGGCATATTGTTAAAATAACTACATAGACAATACCATAGATCCCCATTTTTTCTTTAAGTAAATAAATGTTCACTGACCTGGCCATTCTACAAAACCATTCTTCAATTAAAAACCGAAATGGCCATTTTTTTAACTTCTCTTTTACAACTCTGTGGTGGTGCCAAATGGAATTTCAGTACATCAGAGTATCAGTTTCGTTGCACAATACCCCGTATCCAATTACAACATAGGGAAATGCACAAGTCAGGTAAGTTAACTGAAGTTGCTCCGTGCATGACTTGCTAAGCATGAGAACTGCTTTTAGGCAAGTCCGATCTAGTAGTTACAAGTTAGAATCATGTAACCCCGGTGCAGGTGGCGACCTGCAAAAATATCAAATCTGCATTCTCCTCAGGTCTACGTGTGGAAGATAAAAAGAAATTCCTTCTGGCACTAATAATTGAGCCTGATGTCGGCCAACTCATATCAGGGACAAAACTAGCACTGGAAATGTTCCACATTCAGATGCTGAACTTCAAACAAAGGACAACGTAGCCCTTCTTACCTGCTCTCTTAAGCGGACCAGGACTCAAATGTAACGTATTAATTCATATAAAATACAGATATAGAGGATACATTTGAGCGAAATCTTAAAGAAGTGTGTAAAATTAAATAACTAATGCGTGTCAACCACATCAGTGAAAACAATTGTAAATCTAAATTGCTATGTCCCCTCAAAAAAATATGCATTGGTCATAAAACGAAGTGCGTTGGAAAACAAAAAACAGAAACAAATAAACTAGGGGGAATAAGAAAAACCTAATTCAGGTACTTAAACTCAATGAAGTGTGCTGTATTCCAGAAGCAGTTCAATGACAGATATAGCACTCATTTACACTGATGTAATGGAGGTACATTAGCCATTTCATTTTATACACGTCGACATTTAGCACGTGCATTTATCCGCTAGTGATGTTTTTAATCCTAGGCTCTGTATTTTATATGAATTAAAGTTATATTTTAGTCTGGGTCGTTTAAGAGTGCAGATAGAGCGATACTTTGTCCTTTGTGAATATAATTACCACTCACTGCACCTCTCCATGAATGATAGTATGTATAATAACAGTTGAGCTAGATTACTTTTTTCAGTTATAAATCTGCAATTAATTTAAGTTATTAAAACAAGGGCCAACGCTCCAGTTCTGTAAACAGGTAAAATGGTCAAATTCTGGACAGATCGGTTTAACACACCACAGAGCAATTCCCTCATACGGATTATTACACTTGACAGAATCCAGTGTATTTTAACAAAAGAACACAAATTTTGGAAAATGCCAAGCATATTCATTTCTCAACTTTAAGAAACATCTCACAATATTCAAACAATGCAGTTATTTTACACATGATGCTATTTGAAATGGTGCATTGAAAAACAGGCAAAGTTAGCAAAAATAGCAGGACACTGCTCTGCTTATACAGCGTCAAATGCTTGTAGGGAAAAATAAACAATGAAAAATACCTTGGACAATAAGTGAACCCCAACAGTTTCTGGTAGCAATTTTTTAAATGACATAACAGGAGAAAAAGCCAACGCTTCGACCCGAGTGGTTCTTCAAGGCAAAGACGACCCGTGCGGGTTGAAACCCAGTTTCCCCCACTAAATCATAAAAAGAAATATATTTTCTTACCAGAATCTACTGGACTGCCCCAAGAACTCTATTTTACCTGCGTATACATTGTCTCAACCACTGACATGGGCTAGACTCCCCCCCCCCATTTATATTCTTTTGTACGAGTTAAGAGCATTTTGCACCTTACAGCAGAAACTGAACGATAAATTGCCCTTAGACAACATTTTGTGTCTTCCACCTTTATATCACTTTTTTTGCCCCCCCCCCCCCTCCTTACCTCGCACGGCGTCAATGTCATGACGTCACGTGACTCGCAGCATTATTGGACGTCACATTACCAGGGCAACCGTGGCGTCAAATGACCCTGTGGCCTGAAGCTGGCTGAAGTATAAGTTGCAGAGGCCTCGCACGGTCCCCCGGCACTTCATTTAAATGCCTTGGGGAAGAGCGTGGGGCCACTGCAACCGCCCCCACAAAAAAATCTTGCGCCCCCCAGTTTGCGCACTGCGGTGTTACTGGATAAACTCCTGTAGAACTTGCATAACCCGACATGCATTCCAGTAAGCGTTGGAATCAGGTTGCATCAGTCTGTGGAAACCTGCGAGTACTGTGCACGAGGATCCCATAACAATTTAACATTAAAATCATGTGATCTTGCCTTAGAACGCATGTGGGATCTTACGGTGTGCAATGTATTCACTGGACATGCTGCACCCAATTCACAAACGTGCAGAAATTAGTAGGAATTTATCATTCGTTTCAACAACCCAGAAATAAAGTTAAATAGATAAGAGGGTATGCATTACATAAAAGCTGCACAAAATGGCCAGCAACTCCAACAAGCAAAAAAAGTTGATGGCCTGATACAACCTCACTTACCATCTTTTTTCTATTCTACTTGAAGGAGTCAAAGATGAGGAAAGAAGGTAGAAGTAAAACAGTCAGATAATGGGCAGAGTAAATAATCCAAACAGATAGAGGGGAGGCCACTTGGATAGTACACTGGCTGGGAAAACCGAGCAAGAAACCAGTGGTAGGTCCATAACTTCATGGGTAAGTCCCCACTATCATGCAACTCTGGTACCAGACAGACTCTAGAAGCCGGAGAACATGGAATTATAGTGGCATTGTTTACCCTGACAGCACTTACATTTATAAAGGACAACAGGCTTCTCACAGACGTTGCTCTCCGAGATGTCGTGTGTATCAGCCTGAGGCACTAAGCAAACTAGCTAAACCTGGGATAAAGAACTACTCTGAATGCCATTCTGTCATTTTTAACGTTAGCGGCTCAGTATTAATGTAACCAATGGTGTGAATGCATTAGGCCGTGATTATACCAGAAATTGCGTGCGACGGCGACGTTGCGTAGCATCAAAACAAAATGCAATGAAAGCGCACATATAAATCGCGACGGTAGCGCCGTGACGTGCTACAAAGCTTCTCTCATGAAGACATTTGAGATTGCTTTTCCCAGGCGACAGCTGCATCACGTGTTTTGCGCGGCGCGCGCCAGTCACACACAAGTGGCGCGCGCCAGTCACACACCGCGCCAGCCACACACACACACACACAGCGCGAGAGCCACAGCCACACACACAGCGCGAGAGCCACAGCCACACACACAGCGCGAGAGCCAAGCCACACACGCGCAGCCACACACACAGCGCGAGAGCCACAGCCACACACACAGCGCGAGAGCCACAGCCACACACACAGCGCGACAGCCACACACACAGCGCGACAGCCACACACACAGCGCGACAGCCACACACACAGCGCGACAGCCACACACACAGCGCGACAGCCACACACACAGCTACAACCACATCAAAAGCGCGACAGCCACACACACAGCGCGACAGCCACACACACAGCGCGACAGCCACACACACAGCGCGACAGCCCACACACACACACCAGCGCCACACACACCACTGACCTGACACCCCAGCGCACCAGCCAGCAACACAGCGCGACAGCCACACACACAGCGCGACAGCCACACACACAGCGCGACAGCCACACCCAGCCACACATACACAGCGCGACAGCCACACAAAGAGAAATGATCTGGCCATGCCTCCCTGCAGCAGTGCTACAAATCGCTTCTGCATGTGCACATGTAGCGCCGCTACGATGAGGTCACAGATCGCTCTGCAGTTTCTGGTATAAGTGAGGCCCTGGTGACACTGGGACAGGTTCACATACATTTTTCTGAAAGCCAGTGTCAGTATTAAGCAATGCTTTAGATATGGCGGAAGGGGACAGACCACTGTAGTTTTCTGCTCCTTCAAACAAAATGGAACTTCTGCTTTCACCCCTAAGTACTAACACAAATAGTCTGTTTCAAGCTGTTTTGAGGATGTAGAAATGAATCATAACATTTCTGTACTGCATAAACCACTGTGTGCACCGCGCTACACGGACCTTGAACGCCCCCACAACCAGAAGAGCTGACGGATAGCTATGGTGTAGTTACCTTGATCTCAATGTTTCCCACTTTGGCAGTAGATCGGATGACAGGTCGGCCAACCAAAGCTGGGAAGATGTGCTCTGGGAAGTTGGAGCCAGCATATCCACATTTCACAAACTGAAACAAAATTAATGCAACAAGTTCATTTAAAGCAGCAGTTCAAGCAATATCCTACATGTCTTAAATAAATCAGTTCCGTACTATGAGAAAATAAAAAGTTGAAAAAAAAAGTTTTGAAGAAATCTTTAATGTTTCTAATGTAGGAAGCATTTCCAAAGTGACAGCCCCGCCCTCTAGCAGTAAACCAATTGTATCTAGTAACTGCCCAGTCAATCATATTACAGGACTACATTGCCCACAATGCTGTGCAAGAACTGAATTAAATAACCCGGAGCAAGCGATTGACTACAGGAGACGGATCGATCGGCAGCTTAGCTAATCACTTGTCAGTGTGCAGATTGTATTGGTGCACATATTGAATGGGCGAATAAAATATATATATATTATATATATATATATATAATTATAGATTATCTATATATATATATATATATACATATATTCTATATATATATATATTATATATATATAGATATCTATATTTTTTTTTTTTTTATATTTATTATTATTATTTTTTTTTTTTAAGGCAGCTTGAACTGCAGCTTTAATGTTTGAGTCCATTTAACAAAGTATTTTGTATTTGTTTTGGGTCCTGAGCATGCAATATAGGATTGTTATTTAACTAATTTTACATAGGGAAAGAATAGGGGCTGGGGGTAGAAATGAACAGGTAAAGGGCCAGACGTGTACGTGTGTGTATACTTAAATTCATTCAACATTAAGTACGCATTTATAATATCTGCACCATACTTTTGTAAATTCTTTAGCCAATGTATATTTTTCATTTACACAGTAAAAAAAAAAAGAAATACAGAAATGTGTTGACAGGGGTGCGAAAATTTTACAAATTGATAACTGAGCAACCAAACTTGAATGACTAGCGTTTTCATTCAACTAACCAAGGTAACCAGGTATGATTAAAACATATCTAATGAACCATGTGCGTACATTTCTCCGTAATCATTGCACCACACTCCATGTATCAACATAATAGAGGCAATATTGGCCTGATTACAAAAAGACGGCATCCGATAGCCATTACCAGGTAAAGAATAAGGAATTTAATTTTAAACGAACCGAAGATACCAGCCTTATTTAGTAAAAATCCATGGATCGACATCTTTTCCATTCATTGTTACCCAGAAATTACGTATTATAGGGCATTGCCACCAAAGATGCGTTAAGGAACCTCTTACCACAAACCACTCCAGCATGGTCCATAGATTTGGCATTAATCTGTGCGGTCTGACAGGTGTATACGTGCACCATAAAAACGTGTACGTTAGCTTTATAGGGAGTTTGTGTGAAAAAATTGCACTTTGCTGCTTAAGGCCTCGGACATGGTCAAAAAGACCGTGCTGAGCCGCACTGAGGGGAAACATTATCCCTATCAGCGCGGCTTTAGACGGCGCTTCCGCAGGCGTGCGGAATTTCAGCCGACAACCCAATTTTAGTTTTCCCGCTGAGGGAAGCGCAGGGCCGGTCACGTGACTGCCAGAAGCCAATGGCAGTCCGTGACATCGGCGCCGTGGCGTGCTAGCCCCGCCTCCCGCCCGGCACACAAGCGCGCTCGCTATCGCTCATGCAGGGACACGAAAAAGCTCCTGCTTGAGCAGGTGAGCATGAGCGTCAGCGCTGCCCAGCGCCGCTCCCTGCACCATGTCCGTGGCCTTTAGGTACAGATCCACAGTTGGCCTGTTTAGTTTGTAAGGCCCCGTCCCCACTGCTCGCCGCAGCAAGGGCAGCACGAACAAGATATGGACGTCTATGGGGCCGGCCTCAGTCACTTCTGAGTGCGCCTTCAGAAAGAAAGTGCGATCCGCAGCCGCCTTTGCCAAAAGACTATTTTTGTCTTTTGACATGGCGGACGAGCGTTTGCCACGTCACAGCAGCGGTTCAGCCAATGAGTCAACCAATGAGGGCGTACAAGCCATGTGATGTCACAGCCGTGCGCCCCCTCCCCATCTCCTGACGCACAACGGAGCACAGGTCGCTTCTGAAACTGGTGCACGTGCCGCCAGGTGCTACAACGCGCGCACATGGTGCCTGGGGCCGTAGCCTTAGGCTGCGGGTATGGTCAGCGCTTAGGCGCTGACCCGCGCTCACGCTTTGCAGTGAGCCCATGCAGCCGCAATGAGAGCGGCTTTAGCAGGGGCTCGCGTGCGAAAGCGTAGCCACCTAGAACATTTTAGTTTCAGCGCTGAGGGAAGCGCCGGGCCGGTCACGTGAGCGGTTCGCCCAATGAGGGCGAACCAGCTCTGTGACGCCACTGGCACGCCCCCCGACACGCCCTCGCACGGCTGAAGTCACTATGGACTCAGGGGCATCTGAAGCATTGTGGAAGCATTGATGGAAGCATTGTTAAATCAAGTGTTATCTTTATTGGTTCTCTGATAAGGGTAAAAAAAGGGGAGGGGGGACTGACTGTACATGCACTTACTGATCACACACAAAAAGGGAGCAGCCAGAGGAAATCAAATGCCTCCCAAGTGTAACTTTAAAAAAAAATACATCTGAAAATGCTTATAGGTGTCAAATTTGGGTATTCGCCTGCTCTTCCCCCTTGCTCGCGCCTCCCTTACCTAGTCACCAGTGTGTCTGAGGTCATGTTGCTATGGCTACACATCATGAAACACCCTCCCCCCCCCCACCCCGGCATCCTTTCACGCCGCATTGCCATAGTGCCGCATCACCGGAAGCCGCCGGAGATCGAGTAACGGAGTTACAGAGCCTTGCGCAACACCCCGACATTTATTTTAAATGCTTTGGGGAAGAGCGCGGGGCCTCTAAGCGCCACACCGTCCCCTCCCAAAAAAAAAATCTTCCGCCCCCAATTTTCTCACCCTGTTTTAAATAACCCAGATGAGACCCCTTAAAACATGTCACTGGAATTAGTTTACTGTCGCTAGGAGGGACGGACCCGTTAAGCAACTGCAATTTAATGAGCAGTGACAGACACCCCACAAGTTGTAGAACCCTGCATTATAAGGGCGCCTGCTCATTGTAAGCCAAGACCACCACACAAGGAGTTTGAAAGATTTGTTTTTCCTGGTGACCAGTCAGTGAAACGGGGTCAAAGTGGTTCCTCTCTTGCTTACCATCAATACCCAGGACGCCGACACTTGGGTTGTAAAAAAGATTTAAAAAAATAGTATTAGACAAATACAAATCAACATTCAGCAGCATATTCACCAAGCGATGCTAAGCCAGTGCAGGTGACATCACCACGCAGTGGGGAGCGGACGTGACGACGGAAGCCTAACCAGTTGTGGATACTCACCAGCCCTGCACGGGGTGCGCTCCCTTTCATATGCAAGCTCAGTAACATCTATTTTTACCCTGAACAAGTTCATCTGTAGTTCTGTGGTTTTGTGACTTGGGAACCCCCCCGCCCATTAGGGCTTAGACTGTGTGGGTCTTTGGGTCTATTAGGATCCACTCATTGTATCATGTATTTTTGTGATTTTTAATATGTGAAATTTGAGTCAATCTATAAAGCTTTTTATTCATTTTGACTGATGGTTCTCTTTTTTGTGCTTCCCTTTTGTGTACACGTTCCGGTTTAACCCCGCTGATCACGGGAGAGTAGAAGCAGCAGAGGGATACCATTGCTTTCTGGATACAGAGGGACTTTGTTGGGACTGCGCATACTTTACTTTTTAAAGTCAGTGCAGGTGCATACACCTAAGGCAGGCAGCGCGCTGACAGGCAATTGACCGCTACCTGCGTTCTGTAGGGAGCCGGAGCGGGGGGGGGCGTGGTTTGAGCGGGGGGCTCTCGTGCTGTAACCCCCCCCCTCCCCCGATCCCTCTCTCACTCCCGGAGCCCCTCACACTCTGAAGCCAGGCACAGAGGGAAGGACACACACAGACACACACACACGGGGGGGGGGGGGGGGGGGAATCGGAAGGGGGATCAGAGCTGAAGGGGAAAATCGGAACGGGGGGTGGGGGAGAATCTGAGCATAGGGGGAATTGGATTGGCTGCTGGGATGTCACGTGACGCGACACTCGCCAAAACCACCAGCTCCTTGTAGCTCCGGCTGGCTGACGCGTCACAACACGCAGTCAGCCACGCCGGAAGTAGCCAGCGGGGGTAAGCAGCTGGTGGCCCGCGGCCGCGCGCGCCGCCGGCCGCAGCGGGACCAAGACCTAAAGTACCCTTCCATTGAATGGGATAGGTGTCTTTGTGCATAGCACTGCTTTGTACACATGACTGAATCACCTGTTTTCCCATAGATCCTGTATAAAATTAACTAAACTTGTTATTCTCAACTTCAAAGGCGAGAAAAATGTTTTTTTGTTTTTTTTTTAAAAGAAGGTGCCTGAAAAGACAAGATCTCACAAACATTTCAAAGGCAATTATGCTGAAAGTCAGTCTGACTGTTACCCAAATTGAAAACAGTAGACGAAACCTACAAAATATATTAGTCATAAGATCACCTTTAAGAATACTGTACTACATATGGTTACCAAGCGAAACAGCTTGGCAGGTGAGAGCCACTGTTCACACTGTTAAGTGACCCCACGCATTCACCCACAATGAACATTCCCTAGCCACCATCCTCAAAATGTCATGGTTGCTAAACCTGCTTTAGGACAGCACCAGGAGAGAATAATTGGTACAGCTGAGCTACACCCCAGCTTATTCAGCTCCAGCATGTTGTTCCAGGACCAGCAGGGCGCACAATCTGTACATTCCACACACGCACTAGTCACGGGACCCTCAAACATTGCGTTTTGCAAGCTAATCTGGCAGTAAAATGGTTAAACTCAAAGTGCTAGCACTCAAAGGTAGGTAGATACAAAAAATAATAATCCTAAAGTCAGGTCCAACCATGTGTTCTGTTGTCTCCCGCCCCTATCACAAATAAAGTTAATTAAAAGTTGTTTTTTTTTTTTTTTTTGCATCAAGACACTACCATCACACAGTGCTGGTTTTAAACATATCCCTTGGTTTGGAATTATGTCGTGTCTACTTTTTACATGCAACACATTTGCGGCTATTGTCTGTATATTTTCTCACTAGCCAAGATAGCACATACTAGCAAGCACTCAAAAAAAAATTAAAAACAATAAAATTACAAAGCCACCTTATTTTGGGGTGAATTTGAATTTATTTTTTTAAAAAACAGGAAATAACCTGACTGGTAAGAAACTGAAATGATTTCAGGACTGTGAGTGCTACAGCTATTTACCATATATAGGCCTTAGCAAATTGTGGTTTAACTTCCTATTGAGTCATTTGAGTTATGCACAGCAAGAGCACACAAAGCAGAAATTTCACATATGGCATTACATTTTTTCCACCTAATAGCAAACAGCCCTTCTTAACTGGTTCATTGGTGTTTTGTACTGCTTGTGGGTCAGTTTAACACCAATGTGACTGCATTTTTCTGATTACCTGGCAGCTGACCTCACACACATTAAAAGAAATACCGAAGCATATTTGAGAAATGTCAATGAAAGCCCCATAAGCCTATTCAAGGTGGTCTCTATTTACTAAAGTGACCAGGTTGCAAAGCAGGTGCAAAAAAACAGAACCCTACTTATCATAGAAGGAATCCCATTTAAAGCATTAGGGAGTTCCAGTGTCACACAAGCCAATAGAAAGACAGTCATCCGTTGCGGCTTCCTATTGACCCACATGATGTGGAGGTGGGAGGGGCGTATTTACAAACATCCCGGTAAGTATCTTGAAAGTACGGGACCCCCTGAGCGAAAATGGATTGCGTGTAAATGAGCAGTAAGAGATCCTGGAAGAGGTCAAAGTGATGCCTTATATTGGACAAGATCCCTAACAGGGCATGTCGCAGCTCTGTGCTACTGAAACTTGGTTAACAGTGCAAGTGGAAACCTATTTCAACAACAAAAATGACTGTCCTCCATGCAGCAAAATATTTTGTCTTGATGTAAAAACACACACACACACACACACACACACACACACACAACACACACACCACACACACACCACACACACCACACACACACCACACAACATCACACACACACACACACACACCACACACACACACACACCACCACACCACACACACACACACACACACAACACACACACACAACACACACCCACCCACCACGTTGCAAACGACTCTAGAGATCAGCAAGTTACTGAATATTGAGGTGTGGGTTACTGGGAGACTTGGTTCTATACTGCGTGTGTTTGCTACGCCGCGCGCACGCGCGCTGCAGTTTTAGTTGGCTGAGGTTAGTCAGCCTTTCTATAATGGTGCCACGCGCACGGTAGTGAGCGTGGCACCGGCCGACGGGGGAAGTTGAAGAAAATAAAGAGTTTGGGCCGCTAGGGGTTGCTGATGTGTGTGTATGTATGCACAATGTTAATAAACTATTAATAAACAATACGCACGCGCACGCAGTGTTCATGAAAAATATAGCTACACAATGTTAGGCGTCATTACAGCACCAATCACCCTTGTTTAATGCATCATTGTTTTACTGGATGGAAATTGGGGAGATGAGGCTCTGGGGATCCCTTAATTCTTGATACATTCTTTTTGGTGAAGTTAGAGCTTAAATCTCTCTCCCGGGGACTCAAAACGGCCACCAAATTTCTGACCATTAACCCACAACATCTTCAGATGCGGCTCCTCTACTACCTCCCAAGCCTGGCCCTACTGCCCCTTTCTTCACTACTGTTGACAGTACTATCATACACTCAGTATCATAAGCATGCTGCCCATTTATCACATTTAACTCCTCCCTCACGTTCAAATGTAGTTAAAAGCTGTTTTCTCATCCATAACATTGCCAATATAGGCCCAGTCCTGTCGCTCTACTGTTAATTCTAACACAGGCCCTCATTCTCTCGTCTCAACTATTGTAACCTACTGCCCGGTCTTCCTGCCTCCCCTTCAATCTATCCTAAATGCTGCTGCTGTTAGGCCGCGCTTATAGCCCTGGCGACATTGCATCAAAACAAATGCATTGAATCCGTAGTGTGCGCTTATCCTAGGAGCGACGCTACGGCTTGGTCGCTGGAAGTCAAATCAATTTTATTTTTTCAGCAACCACAGCGTGACGTCTGCGTCGCCGGGACTATAAGCTCGGCCTTAGAATCACATTACTCGCTCCTAAATCTGTCTCGGGATCTCCCCTGCTGAAATCCCTCTCCTAGCTTCCTAGCAAATCCTATCACACTTAATTCTCCTCTTCACTTTTAAAGGCTATAAAATCTTCTGCTGCTCCTTACATCTCAGCCCTAATTTCTCACGATACACCAGCCCGACTCTTGCATTCTGTTCAAGGATGTCTTCTGTCTACCCTTTTGTACCTAAAACCCTCTCCCACCTAAAACCTCTCACTCACTACCCCACACCTCTGGAATAGCTTTCTCCTCAATATCAGACTAGTAACCTCTCTCCACCTTTAGGACCTTTCTTAAAACACCTATTTAACAAAGCATATGGGTAGCTGCGTGGCTGATACTATACATCTCATATGCACAGAGCTCGGCCTTTTACAGATGCACTTATCAGAACATCCTCTGGTCTTTAAATTCTCCCCACTTACCAATTAATTGTAAGCTCTCCGGGGCAGGTACTCCTTTTCCTATTGTTAATTTTATGTCTGAAGTGCTTATTCCCATTATGTATTATGTCACGTGTATTACTGCTGCAAAGCATTATGTACACAGGTGGCACTATATAAATAACGACATAGGTACTATTGGACGGCCATTTCAATCCTCCTTTTAAAAAAAACAATAAATACTGATGTCAGTAAGTATCTTGGAAATTATGAGATCCCGGAGCTGGAAATGGTGCAGTTCAGCACTGGGGGACCCATGGCTCCAATTTTGAAAAGAGCTTAGTTAGGGAGGATTGCGGTTTTATATTTCAAAAACATGCCACATCTTTGATTACAGTGTCCAAGATCGCAATAATGCAATAATGTGTGGGTGTATGCGCAGAAATTATAAGAGTTTTACCAATTATTGCACTCTACAAAGCATGTCTACATTCATGGCACATTGCTAGACACAAAACACTTATTTCTAGGTCTCTGGCCCCTACTCAATGCGTTATGAACCCATTTTCTCAGAGCTGAAAACTTCCTGAGCAAAGTACAGTGAGAAGCTTTCTAACAATGAATGAGAGCTAAAACAATGGACATATTTGTGACTCCGTATTGCAGTCATAAAATACTTCCATTTCAGTTGCTCTGAACAGGTTAATGTGGCGAGATGAGAAATGTTATGCTGGTTATAAAAAAAAAAAAAGTGCGGGCAGATTGCTTAATGAAGAATGTGGAAAAGTATTTGCTTTGGTTATCTGTCACAGAAGCGCAAAGTTCACGCCTGCATTTGTGAGGATATCTGGAGTAGATAAAAGTGCAGTTCCAGATACCGGACCTTAAAATGTTACTTTCTACCCATTTCATTAATGCTCGCTGCTGTTTAAAGACGGTCTGTATCAAAACCATTCAGTATAGAGAAGTGGTTACATGGTTGTGATAAATCCTAGCTCCCCTACACCCCTAGGGGCCCGCATGCATTGCTATGTAAAACGCTGTGGGTTCCACTAACTGCAAAGGTATTAAGCCTTTGACAGGAAACGTAGAGGCTTTAACAAGAACGTAGACAATGGTGACTGGGCTTAAATTGGATTCTAAAAAAGTCTACTGACCAACTTGGCGAGCTCTATGGGAAAAGAGGAAGAAAAAGACATTTTAAAAGGAAATTACTGGGGGGGGGGGGGGGGAGAATTGCTACTTATGTACAATATGGTGATGATGCCAGACTTGAAAATCCACAGAAGCAAATCAGTTTTAAGGTGAGGAAATTAGGAGATGTAATGCAGCAAGTGCAATGAAAAAATAGAACATCAGATCCCTATACTCCAGACGGCTGTGCGGTGAGGGATACAATGAACAGAGACAGAACTTTGTGCATAAACCTCTACAAACCAAGTCTTGGTGTGTGTGTGGTGTGGTGTGTGTGTGGGTCCCGATCCTTACCCAGGGCTCTTTAATTGGCGGTACACAGGCCAATAGTGGCAGCTGGAGGGCCTTGGAGTGGACCTTGGACTGTTCGCTGCTGTTAATTGCAGCGCAATTTTTTTACCCCGAAATGGAGTTGTAAGCCAAGGTATTGTAAACATATACAGCACCTGTTGTAAATGCTGAAGTATGGTCACTTGGGCCTTTAAATGAATCCAACATTACGATACTCTCGTTGACCTTCTACTCCTATTTTTGGAAAACTAGTTGGAAAGTCCAAACCCTGTTACAGAGGATATTTCTCATACTAATCTACCTTATTACAAATCTTCTCCATTAAAGGCCACCAAGTTCTGGGGAACAACGGTCTCCATCACGTTTACAATCATCAAATGGACAAGATGCACAACAACCTGCCTTAATTCTTTGCATACCTGCTTTTCTATGCCCTTAGGGAATCAGACAGACAGTGGATATTTGAAGCCGAAGGCCGAGCTAATAGCTCGGGAGTTGCAGCGTGCGTGCCAAACATACTTCCGTTGCTTGCTATATACGTTAGTCAAGTGCATGCGCGCCTGCAGGCAAAGCAGCGCGTTGATGCGGCAGCGTTTTGAGACAAATTGTCTTTTCAGGTGGCTGCCGCGTCAAGTGAGCGGTTCAGCCAATCACGGCGAACGAGCTCCATGACGTCATAGCCAAGCCTCCACCACGCCCCCATCGCCTGAAACACTGAGCAGATTGCTTGTGCTACAGCCACGCAGCACAGTAGGAGTTCGCACTCTCGCAAGCAAGCAAAGTGTATGAGCTTAGCCTACAGTATAGGCAAATGCAGCTCATTCGGTCATTATACTCAGCGCAGTTCCATTACTTGATAACCAACGTCCAAGAAAAGGTACTGACATTTTTCTCTTTAAGCAGCAGTATTATATGGGTTAAAAATCAGCCAGCTTTCTCAACCAAATGCATTTTACATTTCAGCTCCAACCGTACAGAATTTTTTTTCCAGATTAGGATAAAACACACACTTTTACATTAGTATGGACGACAAAGCTCAATTCAAAATACCACGTAGATTAACGTGTAAACCCAACAATTGTAATGTCAGAGCAAATAAAATATGGAAATTAATTCATATATTCCAAGTTTATTGATTTAAGTATATTAAACAAATGGAAGGATTTTTTTTATACCAGACTTTTTAAAGCAGTAATCTCAAAATTAATTTGTTTACGTGTTGTAACCTCATCTGAACCAGTGGGTTGCTTAAGCTGATCCATGGTCCCAGACTACAAGGTTGTCAGTATAAAGACTTTGGGCCAAATCTTATATTGTCCAAAGCGGCCGTCCCGGATATTTTCTGACTAAAATCACCGCCGAAGTAAATAAGGATTTGTGCTGAAAACGGTCAGTACAGCCGCTTCACACAATATAGAACAAGGCCCTTAAATTTTGTGCAGTTTCTGCAACAACAAAAACACAGGACAAAATATGGCTGTGGGGCCACGTCACCATTTTCCTCTTTGTGTCCACTGGGAAAGTATTCTTTTAAAGTGCCAGTATCTCCACAACCTAGTCCCCAGAAGTTGGGGAAACCTCCCAATTCAGGCAAGTAGAAAAAATTAATTATAAAAAAAATAAACTCAAGTAGGGAGGGCTGCTGCTTTAAAAGCTAATCTTGTAGTCTATGTTAGTGGGGTTCAGAATAGGGTAATGTTGGACACTAAATGACGGTCTATATTTAAGCAGCATATCCCGTTGTGCTTTTGTTGTTGGCTAGAGGCAGATGTCAAGGCACAAACATAAAAGAGGCAAAGTGAAATTGGTACCTAGCAGCAGTCACTTCTAGATATCGTTGTTGCAAGGGTAAAACTCTTTAAGTGCTTTCTTCACCCTTTTTCTTGAAAATATAGACTTCATAAAGAACAAATAATTCTAAGGACTCGTTAACTGGTCATATAAAAAATACCTGTGATAAAATGTATATCACTGGCGCCTATAAATGCATGTAAAATGAATAAATAATAAAAAATGGTATACAACCCAGACTGGTGTAGATAGCTGGAACCCGGGATGATATCATACACATGGAAAATAAAAAATACAAAACATAGCGTAACACTGCAAAATACAACAAAATAACATAACATGTAGACACTAGAATATTAGCTGGGAGCTGAGACGCACAACAGGTGTACTTCAAAAGTAAAAACACATTTATTAAAACAACAACACTAATAATATGAAAGAATACAATGTTCTCCCTATAGAAATGTCCCACAGATAATTCCACTTTACGGCTGAATTGACCACTTACCAGATGGCAGTGGGTCACAGGCAGTGGACAGATCTGAGTGTCCCCTCTCTTCTGTGGCGCTGGTATTCCAAACAGGTCAGCTTAGCTGTAATGCTTTATCCCTGCAGACGCAGACTGCACCGTGCAGGTCCCCGCATAGGACACTCCAATGGGCTCAGGATACCAGGGATTACGGAGCTCACTCTCTCTCTCCTATAGCAAGGGGAAACGTGTAATCTCCTGCTACCACGTGAACGCCAGAGTTGGAGCCGGAATGGTAGAACTGCAACAGCTTTCTGTATATACCCGACGAAGAAAGCGTTGCCTTTCGAAACGCGTAGGGTGGTCCCGCAGTATCCACTGTGTGCCTAGTATTGCCTGCTCCTCTCTGAGGCGAATCTGCTGATGCATGTTCTACCACATTCCGGCTCCAAACTCTGGCTTCGACGGTTCAGTGGTAGCAGGAGCTTACACGTTTCCCCTTGCTATAGGAGAGAGCGAGCTCCGTAATCCCTGGTATCCTGAGCCCATTCGGAGTGTCCTATGCGGGGACCTGCACGGTGCAGTCTGCGTCTGCAGGGATAAAGCATTACAGCTAAACTGACCTGTTTGGAATACCAGCGCCACAGAAGAAAGGGGACACTCAGATCTGTCCACTGCCTGTGACCCACTGCCATCTGGTAAGTGGTCAATTCAGCCATAAAGTGGAATTATCTGTGGGACATTTCTATAGGGAGAACATTGTATTCTTTTATATTATTAGTGTTGTTGTTTTAATAAATGTGTTTTTACTTTTGAAGTACACCTGTTGTGCGTCTCAGCTCCCAGCTAATAGTTTAGTGTCTACATGTTATGTTATTTTGATGTATTTTGCAGTATTATGCTATGTTTTGTATTTCTTTTTATTTTCCTTGTGTATGATATCATCATCCCGTGTTCCAGATATCTACACCAGTCCGGATTGTATACCATTTTTTTATTATTTATTCATTTTACATGCATTTATAGGCGCCAGTGATATACATTTTTTCACATGTTCAACCATCTCTGACTAGGTGGTCATTCATATCATAGGCTGCCCCTACATTCCTACTAATTGTTAGGGTAATAGGTATATTACACACATTAGTGCACACATCCCCTTAGAATTAGCTCTTTTTTCTTTTTAGTTGCACCATATAAAAGATACCTGCCTTTTTAAATACAGAATTTTTCCTGTCAAAAACAACATTTAATCGCCTTTTTCTCAGTACTCAAAGAATGTAGTTAATGACTTACCTCTGCAACGACGATATATACATCTTACAGCAAATAAAATAAATATTTGTGGTTTGCAAGCCTTAAAGAGTATGGACCATTTCCAAGCAAAAATGGGATTACTTTGTACAGGCAGAGTAACATTAAGTATTAAACTGTGCACTGTAGCGAGCTCCTTGGGAAAACTGCGAGTCTGCAGGAATACAGGGGCAGGAAAGATGAGTCAACTCTTTCCATAAGCAAAAAGACTAATTCTACTTCTGCAATGTAAAGGCCCAGTATAACCAACAGTAACATCGAAGTATCCATACTAAGAGAAAGATTTGGACATTATATGGTATTTTTGATTAGTCTGATAGGGAAATGTTGACACTTTCACAGAATGTCTTATACTGAAGCTCTCCCTGGCTAAAGGAATACCTCCCCCCCCCCCCCCCCCCCCCCAGGGTAACATAAAAAAATTAATCGTGTTACCTCTTCACAGCCAATACCTACAAATATAGCAGTCACTTGAAGCAGAAAATACAACTAGTTTGTGATTACATAAATGTGCAAATGAAACAGTTGTCACAGGGTTAATATAGCAGGAACAATGCTCATGTTGGTAGGAAGGCTGAAGTGGACCCTTCTGAAACATTCCAACAGATAACAGAAGATGCTCAACACGGGTGCATTCGAAAACAGTAATATTTACAGATGTGTGTCTTCAGTGCCAAGGATTAAAGCTGCAGGGGATCCCATTCAGAAGCACGGACCACAAGTAGCTCAATCGAGGCCGACACTGTCCACGGCACCATGGACTTTTGCATGTTGGTCCGCAACAGCAAGTCTTGCTATATCTATAGGCAGTTCCTATAGACAGTCACATCCAGCTTAACCCATCATACACATTCTTGAACTAGCAGTTATACCATAAATTCACAGCTTCGCAAGTACAGTATTATAATGAAAAGTAACAAAAACACACAAAACGTTTCCTTGTAAACTGCAAAAAAGGTTAGAGTGAATGCACATTTAGGGATTCATGCTATATATGCCAAAGTGGTTGTTTTTGACTTGGAAACCCCCCTGATGTCTACAGAGATTCCCAGACAAAAACAGCCGTGTCGGCAGATATAACTACCCCATTAATGCCTTTAATTACAATAGGCCATTTCCCAAATAATGACAGTATTTGTGAAAACCTTTTGTCTTATGATTCAATTTAGGGTAGATTACACCTGCAAGAAAGCCCTTTAAGCAGTTAGCTCATTTTACATTTAGACGTATCCACACTAGGCATAAGTAGACAAAGCAAATGCTCTGGGGCACAAGTATTGTATAGCGGACCCAGGACATATTTTGTCTACCGTACCGATTAAAAAGGAGGGCTTTGGTTTATATTTAATTATGTCAATCATTTTAAAAGGAGTATAATCATATGCAGTATTTTAAACTATTTCGCTGGCAGAAGCGCCTGCACAGAATTGCATTAACTTCCCCCTGTGCTAGTTACACCAACTCACGCCGGTGAACTTCCTCTCACTGGCTCATATTCAATATTGTGAGCAGCAGAGTGACAGTTAACTCAATGTTAACGGAGTTACCAGACTTTCAAAATATTAAACAGGATATATTGTGAGTGTCAAACTCATTTTGCTTATAGACCCTTTTCCCAGTTGCCCCTCAAGACGTCTTTAGCACCACACTCCATAACCAATGCCCCACTTATACACACCAGAAATCCCCATAGGGTTTAGTGGGCTAAATCTTTTAAAAGAAGTCACAACTTGCGCTCGCAAGTGAATCAATAAGTTCAGAGCCTTTCCCAAAACAAAAAACACAACACACCTTTCCTTCCTCCTTGTCACAGGCAAACTCATAAAATGGATACCTTTCCTCTGTAATCTGGATGCACCCCGCCCAGGTGTGTCCTGACAGGGAAGAGGCAGCTTCAGCGATCTCACAGGCATAATATGTACATCTCAGTTTGTCCCTCTCCAGACTTGAATATTCCCTCACAACCCTTAATGTGAACAACCGGTGTCAAGATCCCTCTTGCACTCAATATAGTACGGTTTTAAGCAGTGTCAGTGCTGTGTTACTTTCAAATACAATGCCGGGGAGTTTTTCTGATAGGTTAAGTCTGGATAAACCATTGTAATTAACATGCCTTTGCTGGCAGCATAACAGGCCCCTCTGGCAGAGAAATGGTTAAAAAAAAACTCATTGCTGTCACAGCTTTCCTAACCGACTGTATTAGTATGTGTTGACTTGGTGGTACTGTTATAGTTGGAGCCTTACAAATAAAGAGTAACTTCGGTGGTTTAAGATTTTTACCCCCATTAAAACCACTCTTTTCAAAGGGCCTGCAATGCTCGTCAGCAAACATTTCACTTCAGGTATACCCATTTTACACAATTTGTTAGCCCTCACTGAAGTGGGACGCAACATATGGTGAAGTACATTGTCCCCTCCGGCACGGGAAGAGTTAACCTTAATTTATCAGGATTAGCACCAGTCCATGCTTACAGATCTCCCCTTCAACTCCTTGCATGAAAAATGCAGGGCCCCCATCTTATACACAATTTACCAATCGCTTCAGCAGCAGAAATTTGAATGAGTCACCACCATTAAAAGTCTCAAATAAAGACCCCAATCCACCAATAATCTTTAATGAGATTATTCCATTAAATGTCAGGATGCCCAGCCTTCAACACATCGTTTGCCACCACAGGATATTGAATGAGGTCACACCATGGCAGGTCAGCGTGCCACAAACATGTTAACGTGATACCTTAACACATCTCAGGGTACGAAATATCTTTGATCAGGCCAGGGCTTGCGACTCTTCCCTCCTTCCTCAGCAGGCGTGGACAAGCACCAAGTCATTTGGCTGCCAAAGGGGTCTGCATAGCATATGATATATTATACCAGGCAGAAGTGTCTAATAACAGACTTATGAGGACATGTATTAAGTCAAAAGTTGTGCAATTCTGGTTCCAAAGAAAACTGCACCAAATGTAGCAAAGAAAATCCAAAACCTATTTCAATTGGATTTTTGTCCTGACAGATACTGTGCACATCATTTGTTTGCACCATAACGGCAACATGATATATAGACCCATATTAATATTCCATATATCCATAACTGTACCTGAAACCATCCTACAGAGAGCTCCATGCAAATGTGTGTTAGATACAGTACATTCTCCCTGCACTTATGTATAGCTCCTTTAGTAATCTTTTTGATTTGTGGTGTCAGCAGCAGTTTATAGCAGGGAATCCCAAGACTGCTCTTGTAGATACTCAATATGTATAGAGGTTTTACGCCGCACAAATACACGATGCTTAATTTCGTCACTGCATTTCATTGTTACCGTTTCCAGCACAACATTTTGGAGGAACACTGCCCCTGCGCCAATAAAATGTTTCAGCGGGCACAGAAGGGTCTACATCAGCTGAAACTTTACATGCGCACCTTTCTAAGGCCGTGCGTATAGTGCCCACGACGGGCGATGCCGCCCAAAAAGAAATACATTGCCGCCGCGTGCGCTTATAGTAAGCGCAACGGCGGCAATGCGACGGAGCAGCGTCGCGGACTTTGGAAGTCAGGAATACTTGATTTTTCAAGGGCTGTCGCCTCATGTGACAGCCCCATAACACATCAAATGTCTGGAAGCCCGCGCCGCCGCAACGCGAAATATAACTTTCGCTAACGGCGACGTCACCCGCCCCGGGCACTATACACACGGCCTAAAGGTCCAAGTCTCCGTCTCCGAAAAACCTGCAGGGATGTACATCTATCTTATTTATATAGCTCCATCCATATACATTTAAAAAAGTGACACAATGGGAACAAGAGATTCAACATAAAAAGTAGACGTTGGGGAAAAGACATCCATGCCCCAAAGAGCTTACAATCTAAACTGTCACGATGATCTGCAATAATATATATATATATTTTTTTTTAAAGCAACAATACACCAAGACGCATCTGCAGAAAACCTTCCGGCTGATTGATGCACGCCAGGCTTTAGCAGTAACCAATTGCATTGGCAGCCCCTTATGTGATTGCTGGATACCGAGTGCTGTCAGGGGCCCGGGGTGTGCGCGGCGCTGCTCACACCCACAGCAGCAGCCACCAGAGGGGAGGGGGGAGAGGTGTGCGCGGCGCTGCTCTGTATCACACCCGCAGCAGCCACCAGAGGGAGGGGGAGAGGTGGTGGAACGGTTCCAACCAACAACCCACGATACGGTGTCACGGTGCTGACTCGCCCCCGCACTCACCCCGGTCCCGTTGTCGCACACCACCACTTTCCTGCCCCGGCTGTCCATCTCGCTGCCTCCGCCGGACCCGCCGAGCTCTCACTGACAAAAAACCGGAAGTGCGTCCCCCGCGCGCTCACCCGGCCGCGCGCGCGCTCCAGTCTCCGGACACTACTACTAAACTACTACTTTTCCTCTTCCCTGGCTGCTAACCACCCACGTGACGGGAGGCGTCAGCGCAGCCCCGCCCAGTCGACCAATTACGAGCGAGGGCTGAGGAGAGGTGCGCGAGCGGAAGCGTTAAGTTTGGTAGGGAGTATGGAAGGCGGAAATTGGCGGCCGGCGCCCATTCATAGAGAGTGGGGAGGGGCAGGGGCGGGTCGGCGGCCATGATTGAGCCTGGCAAAAAAAAAAAAATGAATTCTAATAAATAAAATGCACAGAGATGTAGTAACCTAATTGCCACCGCTGGTAATAATTTACCGGAAACGTTAAACGTCTGAATTTAGTAAAATCATATACCCAATGCTGTGCATACGGGCCTGTCCGTAGAGGTGGACACTGTCTGTACGGATGATGTGTAAGGGGGCTGCCATGCGGACATTTATTTACGTTGTTTCATTTGATTTCCAACCAGTTCCGAGCCGGTTTGCACGGAATACGGTGGGCTTTTCTGCCCAAATACAAAATGGCGACCGGCGGAGCTGCTCACGTGGTTCTTTCTCGCGAGATTCGCCCTGGTTTATTGGGGGTCAGGGGGTGTGGGAAGGTGCCGCGGCGCGTGACAGGAGTGACGTGATGGCGCAGCTGGGCGTGGCCATTTTGATTTCAAATGCATTCAAAGAAATAGAAGCAATCTGGGTGTGAAAACAAGCAGCACACAGGCAGCACACAGGCAGCACACAGGCAGCACACAGGCAGCACACAGGCAGCACACAGGCAGCACACAGGCAGCACACAGGCAGCACACAGGCAGCACACAGGCCCTCCTATGTGCAACACTATAACCCAGTGATTCCCAACCAGGGTTCCGTGGAACCATGGGGCTCCTTGAAGTAGTCTCAGGGGTTCCGCCTATGGACCACAGACCCCCCCTCCCCCTAGGGGTGTTTTTTTTTCTTGGTATGTATTTTGTAGGGTTGATTGAGTGAGAGTGGGGTAATTGACGGAAGGTAGGAGCGAGAGTGAGAGAAGAGAGGGGGGCAGGAGTGAGTGAGGAAAAGGGAGTAAGCGTGAGACGCAAGGGATAAATACATGGGAGGGGGGAGAGTTAGTGAGATGGATGGGAGAGAAATACATGGGTAGAGGGTGGGAAATAGAGGTGGCTCATGAGGTGTAGATAGGGGTTCCCCGAGATTTTTCGAAATACTTCAAGGGTTCCTCAAAACAAAAAACAAAACAAAAAAGGTTGGAAATCACTGCTATAACCAAAAAACTCCTGTGGTGAAGTGTAACTTAAGTGGAAGGAGTATCCCCCTAGGAGAATGGCTACATTGGGTGTACTCCTTCCCCTAATGAAATAAAGAGGGAAGTATAAGAGAAAAAACTGCCTCATGATGCAGAGAAGACCACACAGGGTTAATAGTCCTGGTTAGTGTTGGAAAAGGCACCCTAAAGTGCTGTGATGCAGATAGCAAATAAGGCTTGCTATATAGTATGCGCTGGTGCGCGGGCCCGGCGTGACGAGCGCGTTTCGTTTATATGTTGTAAGTGGTGGCGTGCGCGGCAAGGGGTCATGACTATACACGTCACAGCGATAGCTGCGCTGTGATTGGCTTGGTAGTGTGGCAGCAGCAAGAAAATATAAATTTTCATGTATTTGCTGTGATCTGCAGCTCCACCGCTCACTGCCGTGCGCGCGTCTCAACTGTATCAACGTAAGCCTCCCACAGCCAATTGTAATTGACGCGTGCGCGCACAGTAGCGCACTATATTGCACGCCTAAGTGTCACTCCTCAATTGTATATTAGACCAATAATTATAATGGTGGTGCAATAACATTGGTGCTTGGTGGTCAGGGATACATGGGTAAATATTGTATACTGTCTCCGTTTGGTAATATGCCCGGAGAAACTACAGATAATTCAGTGCAACAGCATAGCTAACTGCTGGACCAAAGTTTGTTAACGATCCTTCTTTTTGTGTTCTTTAGTTGAATTTCCCCTGGTGCACCGATCATTTATCTATTTACAATTTATACATTTGTATAGGTTTAGCGGGTATCCTTATCCTTTGTATTGAACCTTGGCTGCAGCCAGGCAGGGAGCGAGCGCATTGGCGCTCATACGTGGTGACGTCACTCTCCCTGCTCGGCAGGGAGATTTGTGGCTGGCTAGGGGGGCGCGGCCATGACAACACACCTGGTTCGCCCTCATTGGGCGAACCGCTCACATGACGCGATTACGGATAGCAAATTCAGATTTGCTTGCTCTGCTGGCCACACACATTGCCTCAATGTGTTCAGTCACTAGGTTAAGGGATCAGTCACTAGGCAAAACAAGGCAGTGAAATAAAATGAGGTTTATTTGGATAAGACCTCAGAAACACAAAATACAGGAAATAAACACGCTGTCTGGGGGTTGAGATCTAGCCCTTTCCTAGTTTCAGGGCGCCTGCTTTAGCAAAAGGCGTTACCCTATTCACTCCATATCACTTGAATAAGCCTGGAACAGGTAACCTTATTCCTCAGAACTAGTCCTCAGCTTGGCTAGGAATCACTGGCACCTCAATGCCCCTGGGAAACCCTACCTGCACTTCACTGGACCAGTCCCAAGATTACCTATAAGGCTAAGGCCCCGCTCCCTCAGTCAGCGCGCCCGCACTGCAGACAGGCGGCGCACTGACAGGCAATTGACCGCGATATGCGGTCTGTAGGGAGCCGGGAGGGGGGGGCGTGGTAAAACTTTGCCAGGTCTGAGATCGTGGTGCCGCCCCCCCCCCCCCCCCCCACACACACACAACACATACACACACACATACATATACACACTTTTTCCCCGCAGCTCCTTCTCTGCTCCCCTCCCAAGCCACCTCCCATCCGTAGCTCCTTCCCTCATTGGCTGACTGCCGCAACACGTGACGCGTCAGAGCTGCAAATCACTAGGATCTTGCAGCATCGGCCGGCTGACGCGTCACAGCACGCAGTCAGCCAAGTAGTAAGGAGCCAGCGGGGACCTCCCACTAGAGGAAAGGGGCTGGTGGTCCGCTGCCGCGCGGGCCGCCGGACACAGCGGGACCAAAGCCTAAGTCTGAAAAGACTGAGAGAGTCAGAGAGAGAGCGCTGATTTGTGTCAGTCCCTTTCCTAATGTCTCATTTGCCTCAATGTGTTTCATAGCGGCCAGCGTGAGCCTGCCCGCTCAGCTCCACCCTGGCTGACGTCTAAGAGGCAGGGTGGCCAGACGTCCTGGTCTTAAGCTAATGTCCCATGTCCCAATTATCTTCTGCTATGTCCCGGTTTTGCCGGGAGCAGAGAAAAAAGCAGGGTCTGCCGCTGCAATTTGCCCTCCATCCATTAGGTGGTGCTGTGCGGCTCATGCAGCACCTCCTCTACCCGGCAAGAGAGAAATAAATTGGGCGGGGGTAAGAGAGAGATGAATAATGCAGCATAAATGAAAACTCTATTAGACAAATATCACAATATTTATTTTTAAGTGATGTCATTTGTTTTATAAATAATTTTTTTTAATGTGTCCAGGTTTTTACTTTTGAAAATCTGGTCACCCTTCTAAGAGGGGACACTACAATACAGTGTATACTGTTTTACTTGAACTTATATGTTCAAATTGTGATGTTTCTGTATAAATTGTTTTTGCATTTACTTTATTTTGTAAATGTCAATTAAAATAACAAAAAAGCTCTAAAAAAAATGCATAAATATTTAAGCCACTGCATCAGGAACGGTACTGCAAATAAATTAAAGGAATAGTTATCTGCAGCATTACATGTTTTAGTAAAAGGCTGTAACATCAACAACCAAAAATGTATGTATTTAATTAAATAGTGGATGGATTCCATTTTTAATGTGAAAATGTAACAATTATGTTTTTTTAAAACTAAGCTTTTGTCTTCAGTGGAGCTTTGTAAATGCTGGCTAGTTGTCAATGAACATGCTTGGCACTTTTGGCCACAATCTAACAATGGGGTAATCATAATTAGCTAATTCACGCCCTTTCAAGAGGTGAAGCAGGCTTAGGGAACTGTAGCTGGAGAGTGTGTCTGCTCACAAACTTTTCACACATACGATATTAGAAGTAAGAAACGCCACACAAATGTCACCTTATTTTGACTTTTATACATATTTGTAATTCTAATATCTGTCTGATTTGCATCAATCACCAATATTTCACCCCATAAACATGTAATAAGTAATAGACATTAGTTAACAGGTTTCCATGTTAATCATTTTTGGGGAGGCAGGCTCCCACCAACCCTTTTTGTCCGTGTGGCTCAACAACCATTATCTATTAGAGAGAAATGACAATGAGAAGTTGGAACAAAGCTGTTACATTTAGTTTTATGATATATTCCATTAGATGCAATTTGTATTGACGCTGTATAGGTCTAGTATTTTTGTATGATTTATATGCCTAACGTTTTAATTCTAAAATTATAATTGCAGAAACTAGGTGGCTGTAGGATTGTGGGAGTCACTTATAAGGGAGTGAGTCTTTATAGGGTAATGAAAGTAGGTGAGAGTTGAAAGATATGCTTTGGCACAATTATTTTGGAGCCCATAGTTGAGCATGTCCTGCCGCCTGCATGAGCACACCATGTGAGCAGGGATATGCAGGCAGGATCAACTTAAGGATATTAAAAGATATATCAGGTGTGCTAAGTGATTAAACCAATACAGATGCAGTGAAATATACTTGCTTAAATGAAAGCATCCTGGGTGTGCTAGAGTTCATCATTGTGAGGAGTCTCCCTTTCATCTGACGTAATCTTCCCCTGCTTACTTCAGCAGCAGCAGCTACGAATGTATACAGTACAGGAATCAACTGTGGAACAACTACACTACCCATCCGTGCCTTGAACCGGTGATATATACCTTAAAGATCTTTTTTCCCTGTAAGGGAATTACTGTTTTATATATTGTTCTTTTTATAAGTAAAAGGTTTTACACTGTTGCGTGTCCCTGCGCTTTTCTCTTTTTTCCCCCCCTCGGGATCAAGTTAAAGCTACAGTCCAAGCAATATCCTACATGTATGTTTTGCTAAATAAATCAGTTCTGTACTATGAGAAAATGCTTGTAGCATTTGAATAAAAACAACAAAAAAACGCTGTGAATTACATTTTTAATGTATTATAATGTAACAAGCATTTTTTGTTTCTATAGCAACCATTTAGAAAATCACATCCCCTTCTCTCCTGAAACAGGCTCTGGCACAGCCATTTTTGAGCCCTGCCCTTTCTCTAGCAGTGCACCAATTGTATCTAGTGACTGCCTGGTCGCATGATCTTCCCCACAGAACTTTGCATCTTTGGTCCTCTTCTGCTGCGTTGACAGCCATTTAGTGAACCCCAGAGCCGAATCTCCGCTGATCGATTGGCAACTTAGCTAATTACTTATCATTGTGTGGATTGTATTGATGCACATATTAAAGGGGAAAAAATTGAAATGGCAGCTTGGACTGCTTCTTTAAGGAAAGACTGTATATGGTCATAATTGTATGTGTCGGTCATCTGACACACTCAGCTTCGCTTTTGCCTATAAATATACAGGATGCTGTTTTGATTATCTGGTGGGGCACCTGCGAGATTCGTCTGTCACCCTGTGCTCTGCAATCAATAAACTCATCTGCTTCTTCAACTCCCTGGTCTGAGTAGTGAGAATTATTTACTCTCCTAACAGATATGAAGGTCCGAAAAATTCCCCTGCTACCACACAGAAAATAATTACCTTCCTAAGTAGGAGATTGTCAAATATGTTCTATGCTGCCCACACAGAGATTTAGGGATGGGATCGGACGTTTTTCACGGCCCTGTAGTCACCGAGGGACAGTCGGCCGCAACTGTTTTGGCCCTTAGGTAGGTGTGAAGGGGTTTGGGTTTTACGGTAAGGGGTTAAGGTTAGGGGATACATTACCTGCGGCCACGAATCGTCCTGTTAGCCAAGTATCCCAGCGGTAGGGTTGCCAGGTGTCCAGTATTGAACCGGATTGTCCTGTATTTGGACACTGTCCAGTAAAAAATTAGAGATAATACTGGACATGTATGTGTATACTGGACTTAGTGACCTGACCGGCTTGGGGGCCACGGGATTTCCCTGAGCAGAGCTGTTGGTAGGGGGCTGGTCAGCCTCCTCCATCCTGGTTGGCTGGTGCTGGGTCCTTGGAAAGCGCAATAGTGGACGTGAAACACATGGGAGGAGTTTTGTTCTGTTTTGTTCTCTTTCTGTAGTTCATTAAATTGATTTTATTTTTCAAATGCTGGTGAGTTTCCATCATTTTTCCTACCTGGAGCAGCAGTCCATTCGATCCATCTACCTCTTGCAATCAATCAGGAGGAGGTGTCAGGAGTCTGGGGATGGGACCAACGAGAGAAGCAAAAAGCATGGAGTGGGGAGAGAGAGGGGTGTGTTTGTGTGGGTGTCTGTATGTGTGTGTCTCAAGCGCATCGTACCTTTCACATTTGTGTCCAGTATTTTCGGAGAAGCCATCTGGCAACCATACCCGGCGGTGAAACGACCGCGCCTAAACGCCCGCATTTAATTGTCCTAGATGCAATTGGGGATACATGCTGCACATTAGGAATTTATGTATAAAGTCTCCCGTCTGCAAAACTGCACCAGATTTATCAGAGGAAAAAGCCCCATAATGAGAAATGGAATTCTTTGCTTTGATAAACCTGGTTGGTACATTTTTTCCCCTCTTGCTTTTCCTCTTTATACAGCCCGGCGATTATGTATGTATATATATCTTTATTTGAAGAGAGCCTTCCATGGACGTAGCGCTTTACAGTAATACATGTGACAAAATAATATGAGACTTTGAGAGATAGTATCCGTGTTGGGTCAGTAAGTACTCTACACAAGTGTTTCTCAAACTGAAGCGTCCTTTATTCCCCGTCTAAGAAAGCAGGTTACAAAGTATATGCAGGTTACGTAGTATAGAGAGCCAAAGAACGAGTAGTCTGCGTCTCCAGTGTGAACCCAAAGTCACCTGGTCTTTGAAACCCTGCTCCCTTAGCAGGTCTCAGATTGGCTCTGTGCCGCCGAGACTGTCTCTCAGTTGTTCCCAGATAACTTCTCTGGGAAACTGAACCTGTCCCTCACAGGTTCTTAGAGAGCTGCCTGCCTGCCTGCCATTAACAGGGCCGCCAAGAGGGGAGGACAGCCGGGGCTTGTGTCCCGGGCCCGCTGGCTGGGGGGAACCTGGCCGGCGATGCAAATTTCCCCCGACCTCTGGCCAGACCCTGTGGCTGTGCCCCGGCTCTCAGCTGCCTGCAGGAACTTTCCTCTCTCTGTCCCACGCCGCTGAGCTTCCACTGCCGGCGAGCGACGGGGCTCTCTGACGTCAGCACGACGGAGTAAGCTTGGCCCAGCTTCCAGCGTGCCCCGCGCTGACGTCAGAGCCCCAGCGCACGCCAGCAGTGGAAGCTCGGTGGCGTGGGACAGAGAGAGGAAAGTTCCTGCAGGCATCTGAGAGTCAGGGCCCGTCCGCAACCGGCAGCATGGCTTTGCCAGAGGTCGGGGGAAATTTGCAGCGCCAGCCAGCAGACACCGGGCCAGACTTGACCCAAGATAAGTCTGTATTTTTATATGTATTGGGGGGCTTGGGGGAATTTTTATATGGGTTGGGGTATTTTTTTTATATGTATTTTTTTTTTTTTTTAATGGATTGGGCTCTTGTAGATGTACTGGGGTATTTTTTTTAGATGCATTGGGATCTTTTTATATGTATTTGGGTGGGTTTTATATGTATTGTTTTTATATATGTAGTCCTGGACACAAGGGAAATCTGACTGTGGCACTGGCACAAAACCCTGGTTTTTAATCAGAAGTAAACTGACAACACCTTAGTAGAGGGTGTGGTCATCTGATCCTGACAGAGTTCAGGAGTTAACCCCTGCACTCCCTTACAGAGACATAAAGGGAATAAGAGCTTCAGATATTAAAATAAACATTAGTAAAAAGAAGTCCCTGCCCCGAAGAGTTTACAATGTAAGTAGTAAGTGGAGAGACAGTAGGAGGGTACATGATGATCAGTGTTGCCACCTTCTGCTGAATAATAACCCGGGGACTTTAAAAAAAAAAATAGTTTTAAATTTATATATTTAACTGTCTTATTTTCTTTGGCAGCGGAATCTCCCCCTGATTAGTCCTGTCAAAATCGCACCTCGACGTCAAATAGTGTCGCGTTGCCATGACAATGGGATGTCACGGCGCTATGAGGCGTCACATTGTCATGTCAACACTGCACCGCAGGGTGCCCTGTTGTCATGGCAACCGTGACACCATTTGCCGTTGCGGAGCCATTTTGACGGGAGCATGTAGGGGGAGATGCCGCCCGAGAAGTCAACAAAGGATTCCGGGTCGGACCGCTTGGGCGCGCTCCTCTCCGGCCGTCTTCCTATGCCGCCCTGCTTTGCTCCTGCCGTCCAACTCTTCTGAATACTGCCCTGCGCCGCTCCGGCGATCCTCCGTCCTCTTGCCCCACCGCTACCACCCAGTTTGCGCACCTAGCCCAGAGATTTCAAATGTAAGCCCGTAGCCCAGAGATTGGTTAGCGAAACCCGTAGTCTGTGGGTCAAACCCGGAGTGGTGGCAACTCTGATGGTGCAAAACTTCCCCTAAAGACAAAAGGAGTAATTTATCAGTCTGCTGTCTTCAAAACTGGGGCAATACATTGCAGCACATTTATCAAGTAAATCATTTTCCATTGAAACTAATGGGATTTTTGCTTTGATAAATCCGGTGCAGTATTTTTGCAGCATTTTTTTATTTTCTTCCTTGGATTGTATAAATGACCCCTAAGCCGGAGTAAATGTACTATTCTTATACTCACACCAGAGGAAAACTAACATCCGTTTGTGAACACTAATGAACATTGAGGAACATTAACTAGGTGACATTTTCCAAGGGCAGTGCTCTTATCGCTTTGATTATGGCAAACAAGCAAAAGTGTACAAAGACATGCTACTTTTCCCCTTTCTCGATGGCAAGGTGTAACATACAGCAGTGATGTGCTTATGCAATTACTGAGCTCTGCTTAGAGGTGCAAAGCTTCTCAAAGGGTCAGTCTCTCCTAAGACCTACGTGAAATAATTCCAGTGACATGTTTAAGGGGTCATATTTGGCACAAGCATTTTTAATTTATTTTTTAAAAGTTAGACATGGGACAGGTTTGATTTCAATTTCCTCTGACTGCTCCCTTGTGTGATATCAGTGTGTGTCCAGTAAGTGCTTGACCAGCCAGAGTCCTCCCTCCCCACCTCCCCTTAACGTGATTTGGTTCTTTGATAAGGACAGGGAGGGATAGAGATAAGGAAAACACTTGATTGACAAATACTTCACCATTCAGAGGGCACCAAAAAGAAACTCAACTGGCTGACTGCGTTGAATTGCATGTGAACTAATGACATGTTTAATGGGTACTTCAAAGGCCTTTTATTCTCACTGGACCTGGAGAAATGTAGATTTGTTGTAAGTTGTGATACCTTTTAGGGTTCCAACATTAGGGTTTTTCATAGATAAAATAATACCATATAGAGCTTTGAAAACCACATAGGACTCTTCCTCAAGTGTACACGTTCTCTAATAAATCTGACGCAGTAATAATTGCATCAGATGCAAAAACAGCATGAGACAAATCCCATTGATTTCAAAAGAAGTATTTTTGCCCCAGTTTTGCAACCGGGAGATTTAGAAGGTGTTATCTATCAATCATATGAAGGGGGGAAAAAGCTTGCCGCACATTTTGCCACAGATTACTCTTTGTTATGTAACCCCTTGTGTGGAAAGATCCATACACTCACACTGGCCCCTGGCACGTTCCTCTCCCATGTGCTCTGGACATGTGACTGTAATGGACATGAGAGCAGCCAATAATAACGGCTGTGGAAGAGGAGGGGCTATGAGGCTATGAGGGATAGGAGCCTTTAAAGGAGGTGGGGGGGGGGGGGCATCTTGAGTCAGATCTGCGCAGACCTCAGTGCTATCAGGTTCGGTCGAGGATTGCGGACAGTAGTATACAATGAGCTCCCATGGTATGCCGGCACCATCACAAGCCAACATAGCCAGGATTGGGTGGCTATTACACCAATGACACTGACTCACACCGAGGCAGCATCATTTATTTATTTATTTCTAAGATGTTTTACCAGGATATAATACATTGAGAATTACCTCTCGTTTTCAAATATGTCCTGGGCACAGAGTTATGGTGACAATACATGGTTCGATTAAATGAACAAAGTTTACACATTATATTTAAAGACATTGCATGAACAGTTAAAGATAATATGTTACAGGCGTATGTAACAGTTACAGATCAAATTAATATGTGAGTCAGCTTTAATTTTGGGGATTGTGTTGTATTTGTATACTGTGTAGTGATCCTCGGCAGAGGGTTACAAGGTTCACGTGTTAGTAGTGTATGAGTAAGCTAGTTGTATCACCAATATATCGTGTCCATATTCTTCTTTCCGTCTGATAGTAGGCCACGTGTGGCCCAGTAAGTAGCAACAGAACCTCAGGCCCCGCCTCAGTCATAGTCATAAATCCGAGAGATTAAAAATAGAGGGGTTACATTGGAGGCGCTGCTGAGATTACAACTTTTGCTCTTACAGGCACCTCCCTGGGCACCCTCCAGCAGGCTCCCTTTGATAGGCACCTCTATCAGGCCCCTCCACTGGTCTCTAGCAGGCCCCCTCCATCCATTAAGGCTGCAGGTAGGCACACTCAGCCCCCCACCCCTCTGTTTAGCCCTCCCTGCTCCATGTCTTTATCCCTTGGCCCATACCTCTTTCTCTCCTCCTCCTCCCCCCGCCTCCCCCCCAGGCCCGCAATGTATTATTTGAATTAGATTGTGTTCCTAGAAGCAAGGGTAAGCAAGGACCCGATTACTTCTAAAGTTGAGGAATAACCACCAGAGCTCAGCAAAGATGTCAGCAATTCATATACAAAGAGTCTATAATGTCTGGAAAAGATTTCTATTATATGTACTTCTCTAAATGCAATATTGTACTTTGATATTGTTACTTTTGTGAAATGAAAGACATACATTTTCTAAATAAATACTGTTCAGTAAATATAGGGTTTTGAAGTTAATTTAATAGTCATTTGGGACCAATAAGCATTCAACATCGCATCTAATCTAATATGGCAATTAGCAAAGCAGAGCATTAACCATTAAGTTAAGTTTTCACATTACCTCACAACTGACAGCTGTTTTTAACACAAGGGAAAATGAATAAGATGATGTACAAAGAGGCATAATTTGATACATTTGATAATGAAGTGTCTCCTATTGGCACTTCCCAAATCACAAGTTGATGGGCAAAGTAGCTTCATATTACCTTCATACATTGATGGTAATGAGACACAGGGGGTCTATTTACTTAAAGGATTTTTTTTTCTTCACACATATAGCACATGCTTTTTAGTATTGTATCTTGACCTTATGTAGTGTGACTGTGTGACCGCAAGCAATTCTAATTATTATGCTGTGACGTGAATCAGCTGCAATGAAACAGAAGAAACACGTGAATCGCTCTGTGCAGTGTGAGTGGTTAATTAGTGTGACACTTCTGGGCACCTGATGAAGGGGGTTGCGCTCCTCGAAACGTTGTGTGATTAATGGCCATTCCAATGCAAGATAATGAATGGCTATTGAACTTTATTAAAGACACTGTATAAAAATTATGAAAATAAAATGCATTCAAATATTTGTTTGTAAAAGAAAAACATCTGGCTGCATATTGTGAGCATTTACAGTACCAAATGGAGGACCAAATGGAGGAAAGGAACACGTAAAAAAAAAAAACTATTTTTAATGTTGTGTAATTCTGCTGTGTTTAGTTGTTTAGGTTGCTGTACCTTGAAGTAACAGTCGCTATAAAGGTCACTGGTCAGTGTCCTATTTTAAGGTCCAGTCATGCTACTTGATCATTTTATTGATCATTGTCATTGTGATTAATTCTCAAGGGTCAAGAGCAGGAGTCGACAACCTACAGCTCCTGAGCCACATGCGTCTCTTTCAGCCACTACTTGTGGCTCAATTCGGGGTCCTGACTGGCCGGCAATTAGTGCAGGGCCGCTGCCAGGGGGAGAGCTGGGACAATTGCCCCGGGTCCCTGTTGGCTGCCAGGCCCCAGCTCTCTGACTGGCTGCCTTCAATGGAAGCTACACCCAGACATGCTGGGTCCTTGGAAGTCACGTGATAGTGACGAAACTAGTTGGGACAAGGTGGTGACGTCAGCACGCACGGCAGTAGAGAGGAGGTCTCTGTACCTGACGGATAGCCTGGTTGCAAACGCTGCACATGCGGTCTGTGTCCAGAGCAGTCAGCTGACCGGAGGACTGGAATAATGTGCTGAGAGACTGGCTGATCGAGTGTAGCATTGCGGAAGTGCGACAGGAGTTTCCAGCAGCTGCACCATACCAAGGCAGAGTATTACATTGGACCCCTCCAACCCAGCTGACGTACCCCTTAGAGATTTCTCTCAAATGTTCAGTGTTTTTTTAAATCTTGTAAGTGTGATTCCAAGGGACTGCGTGTCATATTAAATGGACTTTATTTTTATACAGTTAAACACTATGGAGCCTGCGCTTTGTCTTAGTGTATATATATATATATCAAATGGAAATATTACGTATGCTCATTTGCATGTCTTAGACATGTCTGCAAACCCGCCTTTCACCATTATCACCCACTGCAGCAAGGGATTTGGGGAAATGACATGCAAATGAGCACACAGTGCCACCCTTTGAGCCAAAACCATATGACATGGTCCCCTATAAGCTTATGCTTGCTGCATTTCAAAGCTTTGAGCACAGCCAGGGTTAAGATGCATAGCCCATAAACCCACCCACAGAGTGGTCATGAAATGTAAACAGTGAATACTTAGAGGAAGCAACCCAAATTGAGGTCTTCATTCAGACCCTTGGGAGCAATAGTATTTAACTTATAAATCATTTTAGCCTCCAATTGAAGCAATAGTTTGTACCTATCGCCACCCCTAGCCTGGAAATGTACAACGGAAAGAAGACAGGCCATGTTGTTTTTTTTAAATGTCTTGCCACCGGGACAAATTTTAAATCATCCTTGTTGGTAGGATCCATGAGGGCCTTGCGAATAGTGGATCTATGCACAGCTATTTGCTCTTTTAACATAGTATAACCCACATGGGTATTTGATGATGTAAACGACAAAGTGTGACTCGAAGTTCAAAAAATCCAGTATTTTGATTGGATTGCCGTCATGCAGATGCAGGGAGAAAGATTTACCCAGCAACAGATACTGGCAGTTGACACAGCCTTTACACTTATGTACCCCAGGGGCCCTGGTAAGCCATGTGGGTGGATTGGCATATTTCTCCACAGGATCCGATCTGGTCAAAATGTCCCCCAGGGAGCAATCCCTCCTATAACAGAAGAGTGGCGGAGCTGTGAAATGATTACCAATCTTCTGGTCGTTAACCAAGATATGCCAGTTCCTTATCTTTGCCGGTAATGTATACTTGTATTGGTTTATGGCCATAGCATCAGATCCATAGAGTGCATATACAGGAGTGCCAGTAACTAATTTATATATATTTCCCCGCCGGAGTGCCTTTGTGCTCATTCCTGTGAGGAGAGCGAGAGAGATAGAGAGAGGAGCGTCGAGCGAGCGTAGCGAGATAGCGAGAGACGAAGAGAGAGAGAGAGAGGAGAGAGATAGATAGAGAGAGAGAAGAGAGAGAGATAGTATAATAGATAGGTATAGATTATATTATATATTAGAGAGAGATTATATATATTCATCAAGTTAATAAATCAAGTTGAAAAGTTCCTGGCACACCTCTTTATTCTTCCATCAGTCCTTATACAAGCCAGCGCGGATCCATTCACCCTGAGATGCCCCCAGGTAAACCGCTGAGTATCTACACCTTTATTCAGGTACAAAAACGGTTATTTTAAAGTGGACAGAGACTGTGATATTCCCCTCCATTTCAGTACACCCTATCCCTCACGTGGGGGGGGGGGGGGGGATAGGGTGTGTTACACCCCCCCCCCCCCCCCCCCCAGCGTGAGGGATAGGGTGTACAGTGAAATGGAGGGGAATATCACAGTCTCTGTCACTTTAAACCGGTTTTGTACCTGAATAAAGGTGTAGATACTCAGCGGTTTACCTGGGGCATCTCAGGGTGAATGGATCCGCGCTGGCTTGTATAAGGACTGATGGAAGAATAAAAGAGGGT
Organism: Ascaphus truei; assembly: GCA_036426205.1. NCBI lineage: Eukaryota > Metazoa > Chordata > Amphibia > Anura > Ascaphidae > Ascaphus > Ascaphus truei. Next base: position 62,479,502 of record CM071570.1, read on the forward strand.
GCCAGGAACTTTTCAACTTGATTTATTAACTTGCAGAAACAGGACAGGCATATTGGAAATAGTACTTTCTATCCCTGTCACTACGAGTCACGTAGTGGCTCATCTCTGTAATAGAGCCCTTTGCCCTGCCTGGCACAGACCCAGATCCTATAATCCAGGAATCACCAGAAGCCTACACAGGTCCTGCAGATGGAGACTACTCCCTACAGTAGTGTAGTTACTCCCAGCGCATTTTCTTGGGAGCCCCTAATACTGGGATACTGTCCCTATGCTAAAACATAATAAAAGTGTCCTTGCAGGCTAGAAGAGCCTGGATACCTCCTGGTGGTACTTGGTCCTCCCCGATGTTTTTGGGATCCTCCCTGGAGTCTTCCCTGATGATATTGGGATCCTCCATTAGGTCGGTTGGGGTCTGGAGAAAAAGCACATGTATGCCCCTTTTATGACCTTGGTAGGGGTACAACCCCACCCTCAGTTACTGGGAAGAATACCTGTTGCAATAAGGCCCGGGCCATGGTGACTTCGCCCGCGTGGAGGCGTGCAGGGGCTGTGGGATAGCGGGTGCTTTACCTGGCCATGGTCGACGGGGCGTTCCTAGGGGCGTCACGGAGCTGGTTCGCCCTCATTGGGCGAACCGCTCACGTGACCTGCGTGTCGCACCAAGAAATCAGTTTCAACTGATTTCTTGCGAAACGCGCGCCCCCTCCTGCCTCCGCCCGCATACACCCGCACGGTCTATGGGCGCAATCACTGCCTTAAGGCAATCTGATCGCGCCCCGTGCGGACGCCTCCGCGCGGTCTCCAACGCCATGAACTCAGCATAAGAATCACACCATAACCATGTGACCCTCTTGTTAGTTTCCAGAACCAGCCAGTAATTAAACTGATCTTTAAAAGGCAACATAATTGCAACAACTTTAAATCCACTGAGGCTTTGTGAGGATTTAACCCCTACCCTGCCTGCAGCTACCAGGACTGACATGCAGGATTACTCAATACTTGCAGGGTGCTACATTAGGCTGATCTTGTATTGTGTGCGATGACGCTAGCGTGCGCGCCAAGCACAGAGTGCAGGATCCCTTGAGGCCACTCCTAGTGCGTGCGCGCGCCTGAGGGAGTGCGCTGGCACGACGGTGTTTTGAAAACACAAAAAAATTGTCTTTTAAAGCGGCGGCCGCGTCACGTGAGTGGTTCAGCCAATCATGGCGAACCAGCTCCGTGTCATCAATGAAACGCCCGCGCCATGCCCTCCCAACGCCTCCAACACTATGAGCACAGATCGCTTGTGCTGCAGCAGCGCGGCACGGTAAGAGCTCGCACTCTCGCAAGCAAGCGGAGTGTATGAACTAGGCCTAAGGCTTTGGTCCCTGTCTGTGCAGCCGTGCATAGCGCCCCCACCCCCCTCCTCTGGTGCCCGTTTCGCAGGCTGCCCCTGCTCCGGGAGGGGGGGAGAGGGACCGAGAGGGGGAGAGGGACCGACAGGTTGGGGGGGGGGGGGACAGCACGAGAGCCCCCGCGCTAACCCCACCCCCCCCCCCCGCCCCCAGCTCCCTCTCCCTACAGACCGCAGGGAGTGGTCAATTGCAGGGGCTGAGGGGCGGCTGTGGGGCTGAGGGGGCGCTGTGCTGTGGGATGGTCCCGCCCCCTCACGTCATGGTCGCACCCCCCACCCGTTTTGGCCATGCCCCCCTTGCGCCTGAAATTTTTTACCGCAGATCGCGGTGCAGTGAATTGCACGCGCCGCCGGCAAGCAAGGCGGTCGTGCGGGCGCATGCAGCGGGGCCTTCGCCTTAGAATATGAGGCGGAAAGAAATGCATACGCCCATTGAGTTCAACCATTGTTAAAGTTAAACAAACAAACAATTGTTAAAGTAAGACAGACACTGTTATATTAGACCCCTGTGCTGCCGGTGAGGCATGCATGGAGATCTTGCCTTGCTGATATGGTCATGCCATGTATACTAGTTTTGGGGCCTTTACTTTAGATTTGAATCTTAACCCTTATGACTTTGCTCATGCTTCAGAAGGGCCGTCACTCTAGGGACCCTTATGTGGTTCAGGTGATGCCATTTTTGCTGGTTTTCGAGGGGTACCTCGCCTTTGCTGAAGCAGTTAACAGGATAATAAGGGAAGTAGAGAGAGCTCAACTTACATTTGCATCACTAGGGAACAGTGCAAACAACATGATTACTACCACAAGTGATCATGTATATGGGATGCCCAGATCCCCTCACCTTAGGGGTTAAAAAGGGCCAGTTCAATCGTGGAGGTCAAAAAAAAGAAAAGTATATATAATCATATATATATATATTATAATATATATATACTAGCTGAGAAGACCGGCATTGCCCGTGGAGTTAAATTTTCCCGCTAGGAAAGGGGGGGGGGGATAGAGGGGGGGAAAAGGGGGGGGAGAGGGGGGAAAAAGGGGGCGAGGAGGTGAACGAGGCGTTGGACAGTGATCACTCGGTCGGGAGATAAGGTTAGGCCGGGGGAAAAGGGGACCTGGGGGGGGGTGTAAGGGGAAAGGGACCAGGGGGGCGGGACACGAGCGGGAAAGGGGGGTGAGAGGGGGTGGTGAAAGGGAAGCGATCGGTTCGTGGGGAAAGCGGGAATGGGGGTCCTGAGGGAAGGGAGAAGGGTGGCGGGGAAAGGGGAATTGTGTGGTGAGGAGGGAAGTGGATACGGAGGGTGGTGGAAAGACGGGGTAGGTGTCCCGGGGAAATCGGAAGGGGGACGCGGGAATCAGGGGTATATGGGAAGGGGGGCGGATTCGGGGGGAAAGGGGAAGGGGTGGGGGACAGAGTGGAAGGGGGGAAAGCGTGGACGGGGGGTGGCCGGGTGAAAGAGTGGACGGGGCGGGGGGTGGGGACAGAGAAGTGGGACGGGGCGGGGGACAGAGTGGAACGGTGGGGGGCGGGTAGGCAGGGAAATGTGGACGGGGGGGGGGACAGGGAAGGGGGGGGGATCAGGGGGGGGAAGTGGCGGGTGGGGGGTGAGGGGACAGTGGACGGGGGGTGGGGGACCAGCCGACAGTGGACGGGGGGGGCGACGTGACGGGCCGGGGGACGCGGGGAAAGTGGTAAGGGGGGGGGGGAAGTGGCACCGGGGGGGGGGAAAGTGGACGGGGGGGGGGGACAGTGGAAGGGGGGGGAAGTGGACGGGCGGGGGGACAGAGTGGACGGGGGGGGGACAGATGGACGGGCGGCAGGGGGTCGATGGGATCGCAGGGGGTTCCGGGGAAACATAGGGTGAAGGGGAGCTTGCCGGGGGACAAAGGGTGGAAGGGGAGCGCGGATTGGAGGCCGGTACTATCCAGTGCGTCGCTAGGGAAAGGGGAACAGGGGTGGGGGGGAAATGTTGGACAGGGTGCTCGAGCGTGGGCTCCACTAGGAGCTTCCTCGGTGCAGGCGGACAAGGGGAAGGTTGTTGGTGGCCCGGGAAAGGGGAAGCGTCCGGGCGCGGTGGGGAAAAGGTGGCTAATCGAGATGTTGCCCATTAGGGGCGGTGGGAAATGGGGAAGTGGGTACTGCGGCCGCTCGGGGTCGGGTAAGGGGAAGAGGCGGCGCGATGGTGGGGGGGAACAGCGCGCCGACTACAACGCGGTGGTCTGGGGAGACGGGCAATAAGGAGTGAAGGGGGGGGGCGTGGGGTACAAGTGGGAAACCGGGCCGGGGTGCGTCTTCGGGGGTGCACAGGGTAAGGCATGGTTCTTCGGCGGATCAAGGGGAAGGGGAAAGGCGGGGCAAAGCTATTAAGGCCGGGAGGGGTTGGAAAGGCGGGGGAAGGTGGGGGGAGATGGGGGAAAAGGGGAGGGCGCGGGGGCAAAGGGGGAGGGGAGGGGGAAAGGGGATAGGGGGTTGGGGTGCAACACTGGGGGAGCCAGGGAGGGGGAAAGGGGGAAGGGGGGGGGGGGTGTAAACGGGGGAGGGGTCGCGGGGGAAAGGGGGACAGGGGGGGGTGGGGAGTGTGGGGCAAAGGGGAAGGGGGTCGGGCGAGGTGGCTCGGGGAGAAAGTGGGGGGGTGGGAGGGCGAGGCGGGTAAAGGGGAAGGGGGTGGTGGGGGGACAGGGAGGGGTGGGGAAATGGGCTGAAGGACAGGGGACGGGGGGCGGGGGGACAAGGGGACGGCGCAGGGCGGGGACAGGGGGCGGGGGGGGGACAAGTGGAACGGGGGGGGGGAAAAGGGAGGGGGGGGGGGGGAAGGGGACAGTGGATGAGGGGGGGGGACAGGGACGGGGGGGGACAGTGGACAGGGGGGGGTGGGTGACGTGGACGGGGGGCTGGGGGACGGGGACAGTGGACGGGGGGCGGGACAGAGTGGACGGGGGGGGACAGGAGTGGGGACGGGGGGGGACAGAGTGGACGGGGGGGGACGAGTGGAACGGGGGTGGGGGCGGCGAAAGCAGGCGGGAAGGGGGGCTCGCCCGGGAATAGTATATTGCTTGGGGGAAACAGGCTCGCGGCGGGGGGAAGTAACAGCACATGGGGACGATCAGCGGGGGGCGACCAATGGATTGCGGGGAAGGGCGGGGTGGGATACAGCCTCATGCCACGGTGGAATGTCGGGGGCGAATGGGGTTGTGGTGGGAACATCGGGGATAGGCGTGTGCGGGGAAAGGGGAAGGTGGAGGGTGGGGCGGCAACACATTTGGGCGGTGAAAGGGGACAGACCGCCGAGCAGCAGGGGGTGGGGCGAGTTGGGGGGGGATGCTTGTGGAATGACCCGGGTCGGACAACGGGGAAGTGGGGGGGAGCGGAAAGGGGAAGGGGGGGGGGCTGGGGAGGGGGTACAGGGGAAAGGGGGGGGTCAAACGGGGAAACGGGGGTGGGGTGGAGGAAGGGGGGAATGGGGGGAAGGGGGGTCGCGGGGAAAGGGGACGGGGGGCATGGGAGGACAGTGGAAGGTGCGGGGGTAAAGGGGAAGGGGTGGGTCGAGGGGGGAGGGGGAAAGAAGGGGAGCGGGGGTGGTTGGAAAGTGGAAAGGGCGTTTCGAGGGCGGGAAAGTGGAAGGGAGGGGGACGAGTGGAAGGGGGGAGTGGGGTGGGCGGAACAGAGTGGACGGCGGGGGAAAGCGACAGATGGGGGACAGTGGACGGGGGGGACAAGAGTGGACGGGGGCGGGGACAGAGACAGAGTGTTGGACGGGGGGGGACAGAGTGGACGGGGGGGACAGTGACGCGGGGGGAACAGTGGACTCGTTTTAAGTTTCCGGTGCTTACGTCTGAGCCCTGGGATGGGGGTGGGGGCGGGGTAGGGAGGGAGAAAGCGGGGGAAGGGGGAGGGGGGGGGTGGGAATAGGGAGGGGGGGCCGCGGGGCGGCGGGAGCGTTGCCCGGGGACGGGGGGGGGGGGGAAAGGGGAGGGGTGGGTGGGGGGACGAGGGAGGGGTTGGGGTGGGGCAAAGGGGAGGGGGGGCGCGGGGGGGATAAAGGGGAGCGGGGGGTGTGGGAACACCGTGCGTTGCCAATCGGTGGCGGATGGAAGGAAGGTGGACACCTTGGGGGAAAGTGCGGCATAGTGCGGGTGGGGTGGTTGAAGACAAAGGGAGAGGGTGTGGGCCTGGGAAGGCAAAGGGCAAGGACCTTGGGGACACCAGGTGGGCTTTCTACCGTACCCACGAAATGGGGATGGCTTGGGGGCGAAGGAAAGGGGAAGGGAAGGTGGGCGGGAGAAAGGGGCAATAGGTGCGAGGAGTTGGGGGAAGGAAAAGGGAAGGTGGGTTTGGGGAAAGGGGGGCGGTGGTGGGGTGAAGAGGAAAGTGGGGGGGCGCGCGAAAGGGGAAGTTGCAGGGGGGGAAAGGGGACCGGGGGGGGGGATGGGGGAAAGGGGAAGTGTGGGCGTGTGGGAAAGGGGAAGGGAGGTTGGGGGGGGGGATTCGGTGGGGGGGGAAAGGGGAGGGCAAGGGGGGGGGAAAAGGTGGAGGCTGGGCGGGGAAAGCGGGAAGGGGGGGGGGGAAAGGGGAAGGGGGGGCGACAGGGGAGGAGGGGAAGTATGGGTAACCAAGGTGGAGGGGGAGGGACAAGTCAGGCGACGGGGGGTGGGGAAAGGGAGGGGTGGGGACGGGGGGAATAGGGAGGGGAGGACAGTGGAAGGTCGGGGGGAAGTGGATCGGGGGACGGTGGGGGACAGGGGAGGGGCAGGCGGGAGGGGGAAAGTGAGGGGGTGGAACAGTGAAGGGGGGGGACAGGGACGGGGGGTGGGGACCACGTGGACGGGGGGGGGGCAGGTGTGACGGGGGGGCGTGGAGGGGACAGTGGAACGGGGGGGGGGGGACAGGTGGACCGGGGGGGGCGGGACGGCGAGGTGGGACAGTGGGACTGTGGACGGGGTGGGGACAGTGGACGGGGGCGGGGGACAGTGGGAGGAGGGGGTGTGGGGGGGGAAGTGGACGGGGGCGGGACGAAGTGGAAGGGGGGCTCTTGGAGGGGGACAGGGACGTGGGGGCGACAGTGGACGGGGGGGGGGGAGGGGGACAGATGGGGACGCAGGGCGGGGGACGACAGTGGACGGGGGGAGAAAGGCCGGTGGACAACGGGGGGGGGACCAGTGAGGGGGGGGGGACATGGACAGGGGGGGGGGGACACTTGGGGGAGGGGGGAAGTGGACATGGGGGAGGGGGACAGTGGAAGGGGGGGGACAGTGGAGGTGGGGCGGGAGGGAGGCGTTAGGGGGAGGGAGTAACCCAAGTGGAAGGGGGGGGGAACAGTGACGGGGGGGGGGACAGTGGACGGGGGGGAGGGGGGAAGAGGGACCCCGGGGGTGGTGGGGGTGGACGTGGATCGGGGGTGGGGGACAGGGGATGGTGGGGGGGGGGGACAGGGGGACAGTGGACGGGGGGGGGGACAAGCCGGGGGGAGGGGTACAGTGGAAGGCGGGGGCGTGTGAGGGGACAGTGGAGGCGGCTGAGGGGACAGTGAAGGGGGGACAGGGGACCGGGGGGGGGGGGGGATAAGTGCGGACCCGGGGGGAAGGGAAGGGGACCAGGGCGGGCGGGGACAGTGGACGGGGGGGGGACAGTGGAGGGGAAGTGGCGGGGGGGGGCAGGACGGGGAGGGGGGGGGTGGAGGACAAGTGAAGGGGGGGGGGGTGGGGACAGTGGACGGGGGGGGGGGGACAGCTGGACGGGGGGGGGGGACATGGTAAGGGGGGGGGGGAACAGTGGACGCGGGGGGGGGGGGACAGTCGGGGGGGGGGGGGAGTGGACGGGGGTGGGGGGGGGGGGGGGGGGACAGTGGCGGGGGTGGGGGACAGTGACGGGGGGGGGGGGGGACAGTGGACGGGGGGGGGGGGACAGTGGACGGGGGGAGGGACCCCTTCGAAAGGTTCTCCTTCAGGTAGTCATTGAGGACCTTCAATTCTGGTTCTGAGAGGGAATAGATTCTTCCAAAAGGAATGGCAGCACCTGGTAATAATTCAATGGGGCAGTCGTAAGAACGATCTGGGGGAAGCGTATCCGCGTTCTTTTTGTCACACACTTCCAAAACTCAGAGTTTGGAGTTGGCAATAGATTTTCTTGGGATGAGGAAATCTTATGTATTCCCACACACTCTGGTATATGAGTTTTAAGTAGTCAGGCTAGCTGGCAGTGCTCCGAGGGAAACGTGAGTGTCTTGGTCTTCCTGTCGATTAGTGGGTTTTGGATCATGAGCCATGGAATTCCCAGAATCACTGGAAACCAAGGTGAAGGAATGAGACTAAATGAAATCTTCTCCTGGTGATTGGGCTCCATGATTAGTGTTAAGTTACTTGTCTCATGGGTAACAGGTCCAGAGCTCAAAGGAGAATCGTCAATGACTTCCATCCTTTCTGGTGATTCCTTGGCTATAAAGGGTACCGAATGGTTTTTGGCGATTTCTATGTCCATAAAATTCCCTGACGCCCATTCGACCAGTACTGTGGTTGAAAAACGGTGTTCCTTCCTCGATTATAATAGGAACCAGGTGGTGTGGGTGTAGAGAAGGAGGGTTATGTTTACTTTGAGAAGCAGAGAAAACAGTCTTTGAAATGGTGTGCAGCTGATTTCTCCTAGGGCTCTGGAAAGAAGACCGCCTGGACTTGTTTGGGCAATCGGTGAGATAGTGTCTATCATTTCCGCAATACAAACAGAGATCTTCTTGTAACCTTCTGATTTAACACTGACTAACCTTAAAACTCACACCACAAGTTAAGTATCCCAACAGCCTGCACTCATGGTTAATGTCCCACACTCAGCCACTCCTACCACCCACTGTGGCCAAGCACTGCCATACACAGCACTTATTCCCTCACCTGCTGTCTCTGTAAGTCTCCCACCATACCTCTTAGATTGTAAGCTCTTCGGGGCAGGGATTTCCTTTCCTATTGTCTGATTTTGCTGCACTTATTGTATCATTTTAATTCCCTGTACTTTATTCTTTGTGAAGCGCTGAGTACACTTTTGGCGCTATATAAATAAAGACATACAATACAATACAGATCTTCTGTTCGGCGTCTATTCCTTTCCCCAGTTGAGATAGGTCCCCGTAATGTGTTTACTTGCTTCGGCTCCTCAGTCTCCCTGGAAAGTCTTGGGGTGCTGACATCTCTAACCCCGGGGTTGCTTGGCATGAACCTCTGTCTCTCCCATCGTCTTTCTGTAAGCCTGTGATCGATTTGGTTGCATAAATGGATAAATTCCTCAAATCTCTCTGGAGGCACCACCCGTGCTAGTTCGTCTTTAATTTTCTCAGAGGGACCTGCCGAAAATGATATCTCTGCGCGGCCTCATTCCACTTAGTATCGGTAACCCATCTTCGGAATTCAGCGGTGTACTCAGATGCCGAGCGTCTTCCTTGACGAAGATTGTTCAGAGTTGCCTCAGCGGTTGAACCACGGTTTGGGTCATCAAAAATTAGACTCATGGCTTTGATGAATCCCTCCAGATCCCTTAGTAGTGGGCTATCCTGTTCTAACATAGGGGAGACCCAAGCAAGGGCCTCATCCTTGAGCAGGGTTATGATCAGTCCAACCATGGCTTCGTTGATATTATACATGGTGTGCTGAAGCTTAAACAGAAGTCTGCATTGATTAAGGAAATCCCGGAATGATTGTTTTTCCCCCTCCAAATTTTTCTGGAAGGGGTACAGGGGGCGCGCTTTGCACAGGCACAGAGTTTTGAACAGAAGCGGCGATTAAAGCTGCACGTAATTCACTGTTTTCGGCTTCTGTGGCGGCGGCTCGTTCGTCCGAGCTTTGGCACGTTCCTCAGAGTGGGCGGCCCATTCGTCTGAGCGGAGGGCACATTCTTCTTCTTCGGAGAGCACAAGCGGACAACACATTCTTCCCAGCAAGCACCATGTTCTTCCACGTGACCAAGATGATTGAAAACATGTCCTTGTTGTTCTTGGAAACCAACCATGGCATGTTGCAAGTCAATGAGCATCCGAGCCTGGGTCAGGTCTGTTCCAGCGGAATCCATGGTAGGTCCTGTTTATTCTGTCAAGGGTTGTCTTTGGCTGGAGTGGATCCCAGTGGCAGGAACAGCAGGGAGCGTGCTAGGGGTCACAAGCAGGCGGCAGATAGCGTAGTCTGGGTCACAAGCAGAGGTCAGCAACGGGAGACAGGAACAGGACAATAGCAATAGCACGAGATGAAGAGAAATATAAGGGGAGCGCAGAAAAAGATTCAAATAGATAAAGCCAATGATGAATTGGCTCAAACACCACTTAAACACTGGGGAATACACAAGTGCTAAACTAGCAACCGTCAATGCACTACCTCATTGATACAGATATGGGGTGATGACGTGCCATAAGGGTAAATAAAAGCGACTTACACGGCCCTGTGTAAGTAAAAGGTCCTCAAATGGTATCTTTGTCTTTTCTTGACGATTGGAACTTCTGTGTAGTTCCCAGCTGGCTATTTCACCAAGCGCTGGATCAACACTCCCCTCGTCAAAGGTGAGTTTCCCCAGTCAGTATGCAAGTATGGAGAGTTTATTAGAATGAAATCACATAAGTTTACTAACAAAATGCACATACACACTCACATCTAAAAAATCCTTAGTAGTCACTGCAGAGTCCACCTCCTCCACGATCCACACAGGTCCACGCTACCGCGTCCGGTCATCCACTCTGGAGCACTGGTAGCTCACAGACGGGACAAATGGCTACGGCGGGTGCCAAGGTTAAAAATAGTCCCATAGAATAGAGCAACGTGTTTCGCCCAGAAATCGGCTTCCTCGGGCTCAATGAATTCAATTATATATATATATATATATGTAACGGGTATTCCCTATGAATACAACCGCTACACATGCTGTGCAACGTGTTTGGCTCTCAGGAGCCTAAGCCTCCGCTTGGGGAACCTGGGGTACCATGCATGTGGTACATCTCGTGGTGCAACGCCTCCACCTGGGAGGGATCCCAACGAAGTGGAAGAAGGCCCTCACAGGAAACAATCACACAAAGCAAACAAATAAAACAGGACGGCTTTACGCATAGCAAAACATATATCATCACAACCTTCATGCGCCACGGCGGACGCTAACCCACACTGCGCCACGGCGGACGCTAACCACACTGCGCCACGGCGGACGGCTAACCACTCTGGGCGTCACGGCGGACGCTAACCACTCTAGGCGTCACGGCGGACGCTAACCTCCCACAGAGTGATCCCACCCCGTGTCCAGTAACCCCCACCCAAAATGTCTCGCACCCCCAAAGTCAAATAACCACTGTGCATGTGTATGTGTGACTGCGCAGCCACTATGTCTGGTGATAGGCCTGGTTGGTGCACTTGAGTTGCAGGTTTACCTGCCCGGGCTCCAGCCAGGGGTACCGCGATATCATGGAGATCCGCCCGATCCGACGTTGTCCTCCACACCGCGTTGGGTTGAATTCCAGCGCGGAATAATATCACCATTAGTCCCAGGGTCTTTGGTGGTGTTTCTGAAGCCAGAACCCACCTCGCAGGGGCCGCACGGATTCAGCACTGTGTCCCTGGACTAAGCAACCCAATTAATGGGCGGCAGGTTGTCCCTATCTAGGGCCTGCCCTAAAGCTCCACAAGGCTACTAGGTGGCTCAGGACATAACTGGGACCTTGGGGGCTGCTGGCCTAATGCAGAGGGTCACTGACCCCTGCATCCACCTCTACCCTAGCTGGTCCGGATCCATGGACCTCGCCTGCGCTGCAAAAACCCGCGAAAATGTATCCATCTGTTCCCAGGCAAATCCCTCAGCCCATTGGCTCCCTGGCGTCAGGTGTCTCTGCCCCTATGCACCCTGGGGGCTGGCAAGACTCACATCGCGACGCATGCGCAGAGCTAATCTGGGGCCTCCCGCGCTGTGCTCTGCCAATGCGCCTGAGCGAACAGCCCTAACGTGGCGGACGCCCTGCTTCCCGAGCCGCCGGGCAGGTGGCAACGGATCGCGGGCCTTAGCGACGGCCCGCACGTCGCGTCCCCGGCAACCGGCCCGCTCGCGTCCCTATCTAGCAGGGATTCCTCTGCTCGCGCGCCGGCCACCCTCACTCCCTCTCACACAGCGTCTTGCACAAAGGGAGGGGGTCAGCCACACTAAAGGGGGACCTGGCTACATATATATATATATATATATATATATATATATATATATATATTGCAAAAAACGTGCCAATCAGCTCTATTTAAACCTATTCACCATGCCGCTTGCTGTCCTTAGTTAAGTTTAGTCCTTGGCAGGATTGTTACTTTAAATATCTTAAAATTGGCTGAATAAGAACTGTATTTTTTTACATGTATGTGCTTAGGCTAAGATGACTGCTATTTGGCTGCCTTTACCTCCATAGGAAATAATAGCTTTTCTTTGATCACATGCGTTTTGAGCCAAATGTAGAAAAAATAACAAAGGGTGCTGAATATTTTGAGCATACATTTGTTCCTATGTCTTTTTCAAAACCTCCTTGGTTGTTATTGCATCTTTAAATCGCCAGCTTGTGTTTGAGTCCTGGCATCCTGGATATGCAGTAATTATCAGCATTAAAGGGAAAACATAGCAGGAAAATATATTTTAAAAACAAAATGTATCGGTGTCATCTGCTTCCTGATCAGAGACAGCTGTGTGAGTTTGAAAATGCCAGCTAGGGAATGAAATGAGTGCATCGCTGAGATTCTCTGGGTCCTGCACAAACATTAACATCTAACACATAACATACACAGCTATGTTGCTTATTATTTTGCTGATGTTTTCTTCACACAATGTGTGGGTTTTTACAGACATTTAGGGGGTCAAGTACCAATGTAAAAAAAAAAACTAATATTAAGAAGCAAATGCTCCTACAACCAGGAAAACCTTGAAAACCAAATGTTAAGAAAGAATAGGATGGCTTCTTTAACTAAAGCTTTAGTACATGACTCCCTTTTTTCTCTCTATCGTTTACCTGTTTTAATCATTTTTCATCTGTATATGTACCTCATTGCATTTACAATTTGATCTGGAGAATCAGGTTATAGCTATGTAATGCTCTCATTCGCTAGATTTTAATGTATCTGCTGAAGCAGCAATCCCACCTATTTTATTAACTGATATGTCTACAGCATTTCAACTGGAGGATCCTACAAGCATAACTGCATTATTTATACCTCTGGAAATACCAGATACTTACTAGTTTGGACATTCATTGACATTTCAAGTTAGCCCCCATGGCCATCCAATAGGAAGCCACAACGTCATCCACCCAATGATGTTGTGTCTTCACTTGGCCCCTAGGGCCAGGCAAGATAAATTTACAGATAAGTATTTCGAGAACCTTGTCGTTGCACACCCCTCTGGCACAGAAAGGGGTAACACTTTCCATGAAGGAGGAGTTGGGTGCTTGTCCCTAGGACAGAAAAGCTGTTAAATGAACCATACAAAGTCACAACCTTGACTTAAAGATGTTACCAAAGCAAATTCTACACTGCAAATACGCAGTACAACATGATAGATCATAGCTAACTTAATTAACTTGCTGTGCTTGAAACTGGGATATTTGAGGCATACCATGAACAATGATAGCTCTAGATAAAGCAAAGAGACTCACCCACATGAAAAGCTGTAATTCACATTTTCATTTGTAAAGTGTATACATATACACAACAAGTCTAAAAATATGTGGTGCAGTTCACAAGCACAGATCCAAACATAGCCAAATCTTGGCTATGTTTACGTAAACCTCTCATACAAAGGGAAGAGTACATTGAAAAGCAGCGGTCATTTTTAACCTTCTTACCATCACACTTCAATCTCTGAACATAACAGGCAGTGATTTTCACCAAGTCAAGCGAAGACAGGGTTTTTCCTATTTCTCCCCCCCCCCCCCCCCCCAACCCCCGTAGCTTTTAACAAGCCAAATAGGTTTATTGAAGCAAGAGGGGATTTGCAATGCATTGCTATAATCATTAAAAATTATTGATAGGGTTGTTGCCGCCTTCCATTAAGCTTGACAAGCAGCGTCTTAGATGTGACTATGAGGTCACGGTTACAGGCTGGCTCATCAGCATCTTCCTGTCAATGTCCATTTAAGATCTTGAAAATGCAGTTGCAGTGTGTTAGGTGAAAACTTGGCGTCCCTCCAGGGGGCGTCCTTGCATGATGCATCGTCCCCCTGTTCTGTACGCTGCTCCAAACATTCTCTTTCTCATTGATAGAATTGTCAGTGGTGCTCAATCAATGGAATCCTGTGTTCTTTGGAGTAAATAAGCTGCACACATCAGATTGATGAAGACACAATTTGAATATATTTACAGAAGGTTTACATTCCGTCCTATAAAAACTAGGTTAGAGGTTTGGAATTTTCAGTTTCCTCTTTTTTGATGCTCTTGTTTTGTGATCTCTGTCACTTCCTTTCAGGAAGCAAACAAGCTTCCGCGAGTCCCTTCCTGAACGGAAGCGACTGGGATGGCAAAAGCACCCACATTGTGCTGTATTATCTCAGACTAATTAGGGTGAGCATATTTTCAATAGTAGAAACTCAGACGCATTAAAAAATGATTTATAAAATAAATGACATCACTTAAAAATAAATGTTATAATGGTTTTTGTCTAATGGTGTCCCAATTTATGCTCTATTATTGTAAGGATTCTGCTCGATCCGTTCCAGGTTTTCTTGTGATTCGGGTTTTCCAAGTCACCTGCCCTGTCTGCTCACTGTGGCCATTTTGTGTGCTGGCAGCCTGCTATATAAGGCTAAGTCCACGCTGGCGCTGAGCGCGCTCATGCTTGGAGAGCGCTCCAAGCATGAGCGCCGGGTGTCCTGCTTGTACGTACGTGCGGGGGAGGGGCATTGCGAGTAGTTGAGCATGCAGGTAAGTATAGATTTTTTGTTTACCTAAGTGCCGATCGTGGCTGAGCGTGTGTGCACGCGCATGAGCGCCGTGCGCACCGCGTGAGCGGGGACTTACATATATCTATATATGTAAGTCTCCTCCGCAAGCACCGCCCGCTCAGCCCGATCAGCGCTAGCGGGGACTTAGCCTAAGGCTGCGCTTATACAGCCGGCGACACGACCGAAGACGTCACCAGTCGCCATTGAGACGAGTTGTATTTTGAAGTTTAGGCAATGTTGCTGGATGACATCATAAAAGGGGAGGGCAGAGGCACAGAGAAGCTCCCGATTGGCCGCAAGGGGAGACCGTTGCCGAAAAAAATCAAATATCAGTGACTACCAGATTTCTGGTAGCACTGTCGCTCCGTCGCTTTGTCGCCGTCGCGTTGTCATGGTAGTGCTGCCCGCAGACCACACCCGTCCCAAGACTGAGGTGGAAAGTATAATACCACGCACCCGCAGCAGATGGGCGGGTCCGGAGTGTGGTAATAGTTGCCAGGCCAGGAGTCTTTAGTAATAGAACCAAAGGTACTTGCCGCGTCCAGAGGTAGAAGGATTGTGGTGATTCCTGTAGCCGGGGGTCGAGGGTGCCAGAGGTCCGGGAGGTAGAGGAGCGAGCCAAGATCGGAGGGAGGAGAGAGACTGCGTCGTAAGGAGTAAGCCGGGGTCCAGAGGGAGAGTCGACAGCCAAGCCGGGTCACACCTGAAGAACACAAAGAACAAGAGCACACAAGAATACTAGCCCAACTAGCAGAAGCTATGCCGAGCAATGATTCCCAGGGAGAACAGGGGTAATATACGTGGAGGGACCCATCAGGGAAGGAGGCAGAGCGGAGGTGTGCCGTGGAGCGCCTTGTGACTGGTGCAGGCTGTGATCCTTGCCTGTGATCAGCTGTGGAGTGTGAGAGCAGGAGCGGGGCTGCAGCTGTACAAGGGGGGCGTGGCTAGAAGAGCGGAGGAGTGAATAAATTACTGCCGGAGGCGCGCGCTGTGTAAGATCCTCCTGCGCGCGCGCCCCCCGGCAAGATGGCGGCCGCAAGAGCCAGCGCCGGGCGAGATCGCCGAGTCCCACGCCGAGGACGCATCTGCGGGGAGCGAGGGGCGGCAGCAACGACCTCCGAGGCAGTAAGGAGGTGTTGCGAGAGCCCTGCTTCCTGACATGCGTGCACTATAAGCGCAGCCTTTGGCTGCAGTTCCAAGTGGGAGTCGCCGAGCAAGGTTCTACATTTGCAGTTCCTGTTTGTCTATACAGTACTGTCACGCCTTATTACCCTTTCTTCTGTTTGTCTATACAGTACTGTCACGCCTTATTACCCTTTCTTCTGTTTGTCTATACAGTACTGTCACACCTTATTACCCTTTCTTCTGTTTGGATTCCCCAGTTGCTGAACCCGAACCCCGACCTTGCTACTTTCTGCTTGCCCTGACCATTTGCCTGTTCACTGAACTTTGCTCCACTGTCGCCAGCCCTGACCTCTGCCTGTTTACTGGGCTTTACACTACTGCCGCCAGCCCTGACCTCTGCCTGTTTACTGGGCTTTACACTACTGCCGCCAGCCCTGACCTCTGCCTGTTTACTGGGCTTTAAAACCAATTTCCCACCACATCAGGACCTCTCTCCTCTCCTCCACAGTCTCACACTCCTCTCCCAGACTGGGGAGAGGAGTGTGAGACTGTGGGAGGAGAGGGGAGAAGAGGTCCTGATGTGGCGGGAAGAGAGAGATTAATAATAAGCACTAAATGGGGACGCTATTAGACAAATATCATAATATGTATTTTTAAGTTATGTAATTTGTTGTAAATACTTTTTTTGTAGAAGCGTGGCGGAGGCGTTACAAAGGGACGTGTCACGTGCGCTGACGTCATGTGATTTTGATTACATCAGGCAGGGGGGGCCCGAGAAATTTCATGGATGAAAATGGGGGCTCGGCATAAAAAGTTTGCTCACCCCTGCTGAGTCTAACAGGACTCTGTCCCTGGGTTGTGGTGGGTTTATTTGCATCCCTTCCTCAGCCCTGCGGGTCTCATTGAGATGAGCACCGTCACAGTTATTGATTTATTTCAGTTTCCTAACATAACACAAACTGTACACTCACTCTCCCCATGTCTCTCCCTCTTTTCTCCACCCTTACTCTCACTCTCCTCCCTCTTTCCCCCACTTTCTCTCACACACACTTCCCCTCCCCCCCCATATTCTCCCTCATTCCCTCCCCTCATATTCTCTCTCACCACTTACCCCCCAATCTCCCCCCCCCTCTCAGTTAAAAGTCCCTACCTCCGGTACAGGGGAGCAGGGCCCCTGAGAGCGGGTTCGGGCCCCGGTAAAAAAAAAAACATTTTCAGGCCCCCCAGCAGCTCTTCACTCTCCCGCACTTAGCTGTGGCGCCTCCTTGTTGCCACCTTCCTCCTTCTAAACCGCAGCGTCAAATGACGCAGCGGACGTCACATCGCACGGCGTCGTGTTGCCATGGTGACGCAACGTCATGACGTCATTTGACTCTGCAGTTCAGAAGGAGAAGGAGGGCGGCAGCAAGGAGTGACAAATAATGATACTATGCAACATAGTCGGGCCCCCTTCCAGACCGCCGGGCCCCGGTAATTTGTACCGGCTTTCCCCCCCCCCCCTCTTGTAGGCCCCGCGGGGGAGGTCCCCACCCTCTGTCGCTGCCCCACCCTCCTCTGCCGCTGCCATTTTCCTCCGCTGCCCTCCTCTGCTGTCGTCACCGCCATACAAACAGAGTAAACCTAAAAACCGGGCCATTTCAACGATTTTGAGACATTGGGACATTTAATGCAAATTCGGGACTGTCCAGGCTAAACTGGCATGTATGGTCACCAGTGCTGGAAATTGGATATTTAAACTGGGGGTATGGCTAAATCAATCGATGTTATTAACCTCCCTTCCCCCCCAAAACAACTCATGGGTCGCTCTCCACCTGTCATATAATTTCAAATGTGAAAAATTCCAAATAAATCCATCTTATAAAAAACAGTTACAATAAATAAATAATAAACATCTGTTATCACTTATCAGCATAAAATCAAACGGCTTTAAGTTTACACAGAGGTGTTAAAATTTTTCAATAGAACAATTAAAAAAAAGAATATTACTGAAACTGAAATACATTATAAAATGTAAATGTGCCAAATCAAAATAAAAACAAACTATCATCAGATTCGCCAACAGCGGTCCTTAAGCAAATTACAAGAACGTTTTTGACATTGATTGTAGTTGATTCATCGACCATACCAGAAAATGTAGATTTTTTTGTTCTTAATATTTGAACTACTGCCGTACGCATTTCCTGTCCTATATGGTTAGCAATATCTGTGCAAGATTGTCAGGAATGTAAAACAAGACCCAAAGCCGTGCCATTGATTTCTTGCAGTTTAATGTCATGTCCCATATGTGTGAAAGGTCTACCCTTTGTGGAAAATATTATAAACGGTTCTAACATTTCTGCATGTTTTTTCTTTGTGTATCTTCAATGATTTATAGATTGTTCTATTATTTGTTTATTTGCTGTATTTAAAAATGTTTGATATGCGATGTGTTTGACTATTTTTGTGTTTTGATTTAAAAATTACCCCGTTCTTCAGATAGATGTATTCCACGGGTTTATTCTGCCCACAAATAAGAGATGTTGCTACACACACTGCATCCTATTTTTTTATTTATTTTTTCATTTTTTGTCATAAATCCAACTGTCTGTCCCCCTTTTTTGAGCATGTCCACAGTACGGACAGCATTGCCCAGGGCATTAACTTGTGTCAGGATCTGCCTCAGTGTGTGTTTTTTCCCCCACTGTGCTAGTTTTGGAGCATAGTGCCACGTATAATTTGGAGTGGTGATCCACCACCCTATTAATCTGGATATTCAATTCCTCCTCAGTTAATTTGTATGCTCCTGATCCTTCAAGCAGCAAGATCAGCAGAGGTGGAAGCCACCTCAGCCATGTTCTCACCGCTAGGATCAGACGAATATGACTGAAAAACGTCCCTATGTATTGTGTATTGATTTGAATTTGAATGTGCGCGTGGGCATTCTGTTTAGGTAACGCACGTGTGTGACACGGCTGCAACGCACGTGTGTTAATTGGAACGCGGTTAATATTTTTCCCCATGCGCATGTGCAGTGTATTCGTTTGTACTTCTCTGCACTGCGCACATCCCCCGCTACTACAGATATCGTAACAATGATACTTTCACTAAAGGACGTTGGTTTTGCATATCATGAACTTTGCGGATACCCATTAAACACAGGAAAAATTACGTTTGTTACCTTTTTAGGTAACCACTTTCTTTGCTCTGTTTTTCCGGAGCTTTGTGGAACTGCTCCTCAATTTCTTAAATTAAAAATGTTGATAACAATTCTTTTCAACTGCTACAGCCACTAGAGGGAGCTGGAAAGACATTTTGAAATGAACACATTTTAGAATGAATACAGTAAATAAATTCCAAACATTTTTTTGCTTTGAGTTTCTTGATGATAAAAAAAAAGCAGATGTATAAGATTACGACAAACAAGTGGATCAGAAAGAATGCTCTATAGTTAATAAAAAAAAAATACACAAATTGATAATGCGCATAAAAATGAAGAAAATAAATTGGACAATTTCATTGATACCAAATTGTATCCTCCTCTGTATCTATATAAAATACAACTTTCTATATAGAAATATACTTTGCACATATAAAAAAAAAATCTACATTTAGCGATCAAGTCGTTGAGTGCCACTCAGGTGATGCCTGTCTTCCAAGCACTCAAAGGGTTACTTCATGTTGGATATCCAGTAAAATTAAAACAGTCAGGAAGGGAACACTTTATAGAACTAAACTTTTCACCATAGCTTAAACGTGCAGTGCCACTTATCTAAAGTAAAAACACTTTGATTCAGAAACAGAGAAATATATCTGTATCTCAAAAAAAAAAAAAATATATATATATATATATATATATATAAATAAAAACCTTGATATAAATGTAACATCATAACCCAATATCTATCTGTATATACGGTATAGAACCCCTTGATATATATGTAATCAGACGTAATATGATGATTATTATATATATATATATATATATATATAGCTCAACAAACTAGGGCAAAACCCACTCGCCCCCCCCCCCCCCCCCAAAGTAACTCTCTAACACCCCACCTCAAAACTCTTACCTGGGGCGGGGTTCGGCAGGTCCTGAAAAAATGGCCACGCTGCATCAAATGACAACAGAACACCACGGCATCATGCAGTCATTTTTTCAGGACCGGCAGGGGAAACATTACAATTTGCAGGGGAGAAGATTGAGATCGCTGCACCACGCCGCCAGACCCCACCATAGGTAAGTACTTGACAGCGGCCAAAATGCACTCGCCCGTGGTGTGCGGGGAGTGCATTTGTCGAGCCCTGTATATGTGTGTGTATGTGTATGTGTATATATATATATATAACGGTTATTCCCCCACCCCCAATCGCAGATATAGTGAATGTGAGGGGGAACCTATATGTTACCAGGTGTGGTGCGTATACCTGCAGGTTCACAGGAGGCCTGAGCCTCCGCTGATGGGAACCTGGGGTGCTTCTCTGGAACGTTTCTTCAATCAGCGCCTCCACCAACGTGAGATTCTAGGAGTGTAGAATGGCCCTCACATAGGAGCATCCATAAAGTAACCAGCCCACACCAAAGGTTATGGCTAAAAGGGTTTACTATAGGGATCAGTAACATAACACACAGTATCATCATATAGAGTATCAACAGCTCTATGCATAACAAAACATAAATTGGGTGCAAGGGCACCGATATCCCCTTGGTTAAGGCCCTTGGCCTCTCCGCCCAACCCCACACAACCATACAGTGCTCACAATAATCGGGTGCTCAGCACCAGTGTCCCAGTGTCCTGGACCCCCATCCAGATGTGTGGCAGCGCAGCTCACTTGTGTATAGTTGGTGCACGTATAGATACCTGCCCGGGCACACATCCGTGCCCGGGTGTAAAGCTCTTCAAAAAGGGTCTGACGCAGGAACGGGAATCCGCCTCTGCGCGGGGTGTCTCCCCCGTGGAGCGTCTCACCCACAGAATGTCTCTTGTAATAGAGCCTGTCTGAGCCCAGACGCAGGCCGCGATCACCACGTGCAACTGGCACCGGTGATATCACATAACACTGTACTGTAGAAAGCAACCCCCCCCTTGCACAGAAAGGGGCCTTCCATGAAACTGCCAAACTAACTGCTGTGGCTGCACTCAAAGCCACACTGTCTCTTCTTGTCAGAGCACACAGCACTGCAGCTGTGTCACTGACTAGACTTACACTCACCTAAGGGCAGGGTCCCTACCTAAGGGGCCTTCCCTATGAACTTACCCACTAACCTAGTGGGGAGTGGGGCCTACCTGGGGCCTGGGGGTAACCTGGCCTAGTGGAAGAAGCCACTTGCTCCTTACACACTTCCTCCCCCTTCCTTCTCCCAGCTCCAACTGACTAGCGTGGTCTCTGTGCAACATTGTATCCTTCTCCAACAAGAGAAGCTGCAAACTCTATTTGCTGGCTGGCTGCACGTGATGTGTGTGAAAGGGCAGTCCCCAGAGGCTGCTGGGTGTTGTAGTCCGTTATGGCCCTCGTTAACATTAGGGCCGCGTGCGCTATGTCTGCCGTGCCTGTGCAACCCTGTAATGGCCGCCACTGCTCTCTTCTGCGCCTGCGCGACCGTGGGGAGTCCCTGCGCTACGGAGCGCCATCTTTGCCCCTTCACACTCACTATATTGGCCGTCGCGTCTGCGCATGCGCGAGCCTCCGCGCCCGTGCGGACATAACAAAGATGGGGGCGCCGTGCCTCTGACGCCACCGAGAGACGCGCTCGCCCCCGCAACTGCCTTCTCACTGGTGAAGGTAAGGGGAAGAGGAACAGGGAACCGGGGAGCCAAAGGGGACTTGGCTATATATATATATATATATATATATATATATATACACAGTGGTTGACAAATCACCAAAAAATCTACTCGCCACACAAAAAAATCTACTCGCCACCTAGTACCAAACGTGTGCTGCTTGGGCCAATATTTACTCGCCCGGAGGTTAAATCCACTCGCCAGGGGCGAGCAAATGTATATATATACACACCATAATACTGAGTTAAGTTATGGTGAGTAAAAATTGTGACAAAAACCCTCCACAGGAAAGCAAATATGCAAATATAGCTGTATGCTCATCTGCATGTCTTAGGCAGGTCTAATAAAAATATTACTTGTTAGCACATTCACATGTCTTAGACAGGTCTGCAACCTTGCTTTTCACCATTATCACCTACTTTAGCATACAGTGCTTCCACTGCAGCAAGGGATTCTGGGAAATGACATGCAACTGAGCACACAGTGCCACCTTTTGCCATGAATCCATTATTACATAGAACTCGTAAGACAGTGCCCACTGTTGTCTTAAGGGTTCCATGTAATAATGTCTTTGACAAACGGCTGGGAGCCCGAAATATGTTAGAGTACCTCTACAGCGTCATGTGAACCCTGTTTTGTCTTGTTCCTCAATAAAGAAGCTTATTTTTATTGCACCTGAGCCAGCCACCGTCGCATCTTTTTTCTATATGCAACTTTAAGCAGTGCACTGCCTGCACGTCCCCTCCAGGGATACACCCTTCACGTGTTTAGAACCGGGTATATAAGAAATAATTAAACTAAAGCGAGAGAAGAAAAGGGACCACAGAGCTTGTCGTGATCCCAAGCGGCGAGCGCCTTCAATGTAGAGGAGATTCTTGTGATCTATAATAGTAACCGGATTTTTGGTGCCCTCGAGTAAATGTCTCCATTCTTCCAAAGCCATTTTGAGGGCCAACAGTTCACGATTGCCTATGTCGTAGTTCTGTTCGGCAGGCAAACTTTTTTGGAAAAGAAGGCACAAGGGTGCAATTTGGCTTGCGGAGACTTCCTTTGGGACAACACTTCTCCTGCCCCGACATTTGAAGCGTCCACTTCAAGGGTAATCCTGGATCGGAGCTGAGACGAAGGCATTTTTTAACTTCTCGAAAGCGTGGGTGGCCGCCGGAGGCCCAAGCGCTGAGTCGGCTCCTTGCTGTGTCAATGGCATGATGGACTCTACTACAGAAGAGTTCTGTATGAACCTACGATAATAGTTGGCGAAACCCAGGAACCGTTGTACGGCTTTCAGGGTTGTGGGCCGAGGCCAATTCAATACCGCTTTTACCTTGGCTGGATTCATTGCCTGGCCGGTGTCGGAGATGATGTACTGTAGCCTAGGAAGGACGTTGTGGTTTGGTGAAACTGACATTTATCCAATTTTGCGAACAGGTGATTCTGTCGGAGACGTTGGAGTACCTGATTGACATGGCCAAGATGATCACGTATGGTCTTGGAGAAGAAAATTATGTAATCTAAATATACAATGTAGAATTGGTCGAGAAGATCCCTAAAAACTTCGTTCGTTGACAAAATCCTGGAATACTGTGGGAGCGTTACACAGTCCAAACGGCATGGCCAGATATTCATAATGACCGTCCCCGAGTATAAAAGGCCGTCTTCCACTCATCCCCTTGTCGGATTCTTACCAGGTTGTAAGCTCCCCGTAAGTCTAACTTGGTAAAAATGGTGGAACCATGTAGCCTGTCAAAAAGTTCGGTAATTAGGGGTAAAGGATACCGTTTTTTGATTGTGATTTTATTAAGCCCCCGATACTCAATACACGGTCTGAGAGATCCATCCTTCTTTTTAACAAAGAAAAACCCTGCACCTGCCGGGGATGAGGACTTCCGGATAAAACCTCTCCGTAGATTCTCCTGGATGTACTCCTTCATGGCTTTGGCCTCTGGAGGCGATAATGGGTAGGAACATCCTCGCGGAGGCACTGAACCGGGAAATATGTCAATGGGGCAATCGAATGGACGGTGAGGTGGCAACTCCTCGGATTGAGCTTTGTTAAAAACATCATGAAATTCGGAATAAATCTTTGGAAGAAGAGGGGTTACCTGTTCAGGTATGCAGACCCCGTATAGGGCTTTGGATGGTAAGGAGCAATTCTGGGAGCAGTAAAGACTCCATTGGAACGATTGCGCCTCTGTCCAGTCGATCCTAGGGTTGTAAGAAAAAATAGGATCTAAAGCGCACAGGAGAGATAGAAAAAGGAAAACCAAAACATAGTGTAATCTGTATATAGTGTAGGCAAAAATCCTGCTATAAATGATTGCACTTACAGGATAGTAAATCAATATCAGCAAAATTGATTAATCTTAGCTGCTTCAGAAGCGTTGAAAAGATCCTCTCCGTCAGGGTCAGCTGAACTTCACGTCAAAGATGCAACTGCTGGGCTTCACCGAACTGTGTAAATTGGCTCAGCTCACAGAGAAATTATTAAGATAAGGAAAGAAAGGATTGTACAAATGTACAAACAATTTATTGAGCTAAAAAAACACACACATAAAAAGATATATCCGCCAGAGTCACTGCATACACCAGCCGAATCCTCCGACTTGCTAAGTCCAGAGAACATCCTGCGTTCCTCACCCACAGTCTCAACCGGCTCACGGGGGTCTTTGGTACTTAAAAGGAACGACCTGCGTCCTTCACCTACGGTGCCTCTGTGCACCTGGATTACTTCCACATCACGTGAGAGTCCAACTCACGTCTCGTGAAACTACTGTTAGATCGTCACAGTCATTCAGCAATACTGCATACAAGTCCTACAGGGAATTATTTAGCACATCCTCCGTGTTCACGTCCTCTACCCAAATAGTTTCGCCTATTTGGCTTCGTAAGGGGCATGTCATGGAGCTGCTCACCCTCTCCCTATTTATACTCTTTCTAATCAATAGGAAAATAGGAAAGCAATTGAATCAAATACTGACAACGGTGCAACTTTACATACAAAAGTTAAAATATATAAAGTATACTTAATAATTTAGATCTATATAATAATAATAATAAGCAGGGGAACCTGGTTCAATTCCAGGTGTCAGATCCTTGTGACCTTGGGCAGAGCCGCCAACAGGGGGGGACAAAGGGTACTGGCGTCCCGGGACCCGTGAGTCAGGGCCAGGCGCCAGTTAATTCACTGTCACCCACCCAGTCACTGTCACCCACCCAGTCACTCAACCCATCCACCCAGTCACTCAACCCACCCACCCAGTCACTGTCACTCACCCAGTCAATGTCACTCGCCCAGTCACTCACCCACCCAGTCACTAACCCACCCACGCAGTCACTAACCCACCCACCCACTAACCCACACACTAAAGTGTCACTAACCCACCCAGTCACTAACCCACCCACCCAGTCACTCACCCAGTCACCCACCCACCCAGTTACTGTCACCTACCCAGTGTCACCCATCCAGTCACTGTCATCCACCCACCCAGTCACTGTCACCCACGCAGTCACTGTCACCAGCCCAGTGTCACTCACCCAGTCACTGTCACCAACCCAGTCACTGTCACCCACCCACCCAGTCACCCAGTCACTCACCCAGGCAGCAGGCAGGCAGTCACCTGTCTTTTGTTGAAAATATAAAAATAAACAGGTTGCATTGTAATGTTTTTTTCTGTATCACAATAAGAAAACAGTTAAGTTAAAGTTGCGCGCGAAAATATATTTTTTCGTGGTATGTGCGCTATGGGTTCGGGGGGACGTGCGCTATGAGTTTGGGGGGCGGGGGGGCTTCTCCTTTCATTTGCCCTGGGCCCTATGATTTCTGTTGGCGGCCCTGACCTTGGGCAAGTCACTTTATCTCCCTGTGCCTCAGGCACCAAAAAAAACTCCCATAGATTGTAAGCTCCACAGAGCAGGGACTGTGTCTGCAAAATGTTTCTGTAAAGCGCTACGTAAAACTAGCAGCGCTATACAAGAACAAACTATTATTATTATTATAATGGGGGAAATTGTTTCCATTTATGCTGTGAACGGAGAGACTTCAAATTAAACTCTATTTTCTGAAAAATAATGATGTGATGATGTAGGAAGTAAATAAGGATGCTGTACTACTACCCCTTGTTGCCATCACACTGCTTATTGCTGAGAGATTCATTAAAAGGAATAGATTTTACAAACCTAGAGGTTCTAGTTGTAAAGATGCAATGCAAAAAAAAATAAAAAATAGAAATACCTGTCCAAATAAACTTTACCTTTACAAACGGCCTTTACGCTCTATTTCCTCTAGTTGTAACTTTTATTGTGGACAAATAAACATTTTTTTTTCAGAACGGAAAGTGATAACACATCCTGCTTTTTATTTAAGTTTCATTGTACCTAAAGCAGAGGGATTAACAGAGCACAAGTGCCCCACTCTTACCTCCTAAATAGAGACATGCAAATGTCTTGCAGTTTGGTGAAAATGTTTGCTGTTTCCTAGAAACTCAGGTATTTGCAAAAATTAATGAAGAGTTTTAACCATGAACTTTTTGCCATTTCCTTCATCCTTTAAGCATGCTTCTGTTACACCTATCCTGAAGAAATCTTCTCTCGACTCCGTCTCCCCTTCCAGCTACTTCCCTATCTCCCGTGTACCATTTGCATCCAAACTGCTTGAATGACTTATTTATATACAACCACATGCTGGACTTTCTCTCTTCCACCTCTCTCCTTGATACACTCCTGGCTGGACTGTCCTAAGCACTCCACGGAAACTGCTTTAACAAGTCACGAACTACCTGCGCAAGACCAAATCTCAAGGTCAGTTCTCCCTACTTCTTCTTTTGACCTTTCTGCTGCTTTTCATACCGGCATTGATCATCCCCTCCTTCTGCACACCCTACATTCTGTTGGCCTCCATGACATTGTATGTATGATCTAAGAGCAAATGAAATGATTGAGAGGTTTGTGGACAGAGGGTATAATAAATATGAACCACTTAAACAAAAAAAACACAAGTAAAAGAAAATTCAACGACACAGTTTATTGAAGTCTAAAACAGAGAATAACAAAAGGAATAACAACGGATTCCTTTTATTACATCATTTGATCATAACTCATTTAATATAAGGAAAACAGTTTGAAAATACTGGTCCCTTATGCAAAGAGACCCACATTATGGAAAGTGTTTTCAAGAACGCCCCCTGTTTTCATACAGTAGGGGAACAATGTAGGTAATGCACTGATTAAAGGAGATATTAAAACTAG
Source organism: Ascaphus truei (assembly GCA_036426205.1). Classification (NCBI taxonomy): domain Eukaryota; kingdom Metazoa; phylum Chordata; class Amphibia; order Anura; family Ascaphidae; genus Ascaphus; species Ascaphus truei. Next base: position 62,505,940 of record CM071570.1, read on the forward strand.
AAAAGTAATTATATATACACACCACCAAAATTTAAAGGGCCATTCCCCTGTTTACATTGTGGCAACTGCAATGGAATTATGAAAGATGCAACTGTACATCCCTCTAAATGTCATAGGATTCCATTCAAGTTATTTTCCACATGACACTAGATGTTTAATATGGTTGCTAAATGATTTGTAGGACAAATACCTATAGGATTTGTAGGACAAATTAAAAGACCAGTGAAACAACATATACTTGAACATAAAAGTAATATTAGGACCGATAATCTATTGCATTTTAAAAATTAAAAAAAGTCACCTATTGGAAAACATTTTTATTTGGCGAGACATAACGTGGCACAGCTACAATGGATGATCCTAGAACATATATCCCTACCATATGGAGGAGGTAATAAAGAACACATCCTCCTACAAGAACAATTATATTGGATAATCTTATTAGATACAGTATCTCCAAAAGGGTTGAATGAAGCATAAAACTATAGGTGTTTTCTAAGGTTAAAAAATTGTAAACAAACACAGAGACTACTGTATGAATACACATTTTGCTGCTGCCACATGTAAACAAGCATTAAATAAGCTATTTGTGCTCTCTGTCCAGATGCTCTCTCTAAAATATTTATGGAACATTTATATAAGTGAGACCATGCTGTAAAATGGATTACAGTCATCTCTCCTGCTGACAGTAAGAGTATTGTCAGCTCGCAGGGACGACCAAGGGGCCTGAAAGGAGTTGGAGGTTTGGAGAGGGGCTATAGCTGTTCTAGTCACCTTAAGGCAGTGCTAGTTGGTAGGATGCCTGAAGGGATAGCCTGTTAACGTGGTCAGGAATTCTGGAGAGGGTCTGCGCTAGGCTAGCCAACAGTAGGTAGACGCCCAAGTACTGCATGGAAGAGCCAGAGTACTCTAGCCCATTCCAGACCACTTACCGAAGGGAGCACAGACTGGGAGGAAGGAGATACAGCAGACACTGAGAGAGTGAGCCTAGCCTGAGGTAGTGCAAACACGAGTCCAGCCTACATTAATCAACAACTTGCTTTGGTTTACTAGGAAGTAGTGACCATTCCTTCCTTTCTATCTCCTATGCTACGTTATACGAATGGAGCACACAGGAGTCTCTATCGGCAGCAGGTGATTTACTTCATCCACGGAGTGGGCGGTATCCAGCTGACTCACGCGGCAAGGCATCGCACACTGGCTCCCCGGTCTCCACACAGCTGATTGCCTTCTGGATGCGGCTCGAGGACGACCTGTGCGTGCATACGCACCATCACGTGGGTTCCCAGATCGGCGCGGCTGGTTGCAGAGACGCAGCTCCTGTTCCAACAACACCGGTGAGCGGAGGGGCGGGCTCGCAAGCCAGATAGCGGTGCAGCGATACCTTCTACCGGTGTGTCCTGCAAGAACGCCGTACACGTGGGATCTACAGCTATTGTGTACCCGGCAGCCGTGCATGGTTCAATACGGGACACCACTTCAGCATACTACTTGGCTCCAGGGGTTGGTTCGGATACCAGTCGGGTAAGGTTAGCATTATTGGGACTTTTATGTGCCACAGCATATGTCACGGTGGTTGCATTTCCCTGTGCCCCTGGTCCACATTTGCTTATTAACCCCCGACTGGTTTGTTTTATACCTATATAACCACCCTATATCTTACCATATACTTTTTCTTATTTATACCTGCTGGAGACTCCAATCCTAGTTACACCTGGACAGTGATTGCATATTATATGTGATTGTTTAGCATTGGAACTCAGGAGTTCACTCTCCATTTTTTTCTGCTAATCTAGATACTTGCCAAGGTCGTGGGTAGGTGCCAGGAGGATAAACAAAGTTCGAAGTGCTGTGGTCAAGGGTTGGAGCCAGGAGGATCGTAGAATGTCAGTTTGCCGTGGTCAGGAATTGAGAAGGTCGGATGGTCTGAGGCAAGCCGGGGTCGGTAATCCAGAGCAGGGTCCAAAGTCTAACTGGGTTGGTACACAGGGAGGCAAGCAGCAAGAAAGGTTAAACACAAGGCACAAGGCAGAGACGTGGGAACACAAGGCTACCAATAACTATGCTCAGCCAAGCTCCGTAGAAGTCCCTTCTAAGGGATGAAACGCGTCAGAGTTGTTTGCATGATGTCCAGCTTTTTGTAATAAAGAACTTTTTATTCATCAACAACTTGCTTTGGTTTACTAGGAAGTAGTGACCATTCCTTCCTTCTTTTACTTTTGTGAGTGTCCTTAATCCCCTTGTCCTCTTTTTAACATTAAATGTACTTTTTTACACTATGGGACGTGCGCTCTCTGTTCTTCTCTTTCTATAGATTTCTGTTGGAATTGGTTATTCCTTCTGAGAGCAGCCTTGGATCCCTGGCAATCATCTTGTTCCTCATTTTGAATTTTTCTGGACTTGCACTAAGGGTTGGACTTTCTACATTTTTGTTTTTTCTTGTTTGTTATATGTTATCACTATTGTTGGCACGTAATATAGTTTTTTAGATTAATATATTGTCATTTATATATATATTGTTCTTTATATTTTTATTTTTTAGTTAAATATTGTTTATATCACCTTGTTTCACAAGTGGCGCTACTGTATTTTCTTTGTATATATATATATATATATATATTTTTTAATATTAAATGTACTTTTTTACACTATGGGACGTGCGCTCTCTGTTCTTCTCTTTCTATAGATTTCTGTTGGAATTGGTTATTCCTTCTGAGAGCAGCCTTGGATCCCTGGCAATCATCTTGTTCCTCATTTTGAATTTTTCTGGACTTGCACTAAGGGTTGGACTTTCTACATTTTTGTTTTTCTTTTTTCTTGTTTGTTATATGTTATCACTATTGTTGGCACGTAATATAGTTTAGATTAATATATTGTCATTTATATATATATATTGTTCTTTATATTTTTATTTTTTAGTTAAATATTGTTTATATCACCTTGTTTCACAAGTGGCGCTACTGTATTTTCTATATATATATATATATATATATATATATCACACAAAAAAGAACGAAGACAATCCCCTAAGAAGCACTCTAAAATATACCACAAATAATATATATATATATATATATATATATATATATATATACACATACAAGTCACACCGCCAAGCGCCACCCACTCAGTGAGCTCAGCGCTAGCGGGGACGCAGCCTAAGAGTCTATAGCCATGTCTTTATTCAGTGTATGTTGTGCCATGTTAACTGTATTTGTTTGTTCCCTGGGCATGCTAGGCTGGTAATACAATTACCCAGCCTGCACACCCAGGAATCTGGGTTTAGTTTGTTTCAAGAGGGGGTTGAGGACAAATGAGAGTGGTGATGGGCAGGTCTCTTATCTGGGAGGCCTTGGTCCAAAGAGCTGAGCATTGTCTGCCCAGACAAAGAGGACCTATCTCATCAAGAGATAGCGAGCCGGCACTGTGAACAGGGGGAGATAGGTACTGTTATCATTGGTTGGTTCGTAATTCCCGCCCTCCTTTCCTCAGCCTCCCGGATTGGTCAACACAGGCAAGCCCTCACGCTGTGATTGGCCCAACACATAGCATCCATGCCGTCATTGGTCGCTGCCCCGTTCTCCATGTTTCTCTATGGAGAGGGGAACTCTAGAAATGCAGTACACAGACTAAGCTGTGGACCCTGAGGACTTGCCAGAGACACCCAAAGTTGAGGCTGCCCACAGCCGGAGCCAGCAGACACAGCACAATGTCACTTAACAGAGCTATACTCATAGCTTTAGAGCAATACAGAGGGAATCCTAGGTGCCGGCACCACCACAATTACTTCCCCGGAGCAGGTTCCAGTTCTGCAGGAGGTCCAGAGTCTCCGGGCAGGGCCTGATGCAAGTTGTGGCAGAGCAACTTTGAATTTCCCACTCAGCGTTGTGGGCAGCCTCAACTTTGTGCATTACATAGATGAGTGCTTCAAATCCAATATATGTCTGCAAAAAGTGGGGCTATTCCTGCACCTCTCATGCTACCCATAGATGTATCCCTAGAGAAATCTGCAACAATCTCTACAGATCTGTAGATCCAGAGATGTTTGCGCTTCACCCTGAGCACGTGGTGTCAGCTGCACCATTTACTAGACCTCCTGGGTTGGTGAAGGGCAACCAGCTGCCACAGGACCAGTGCTGACCGTCTCTTTTTAACAATGTCCCTAAAATAGAAAAGAATATCAACATTTTTTTTATAAAAATCCTTGCACTCAGCTAAAGTCAGGTCCCACCATTATCAGGTTATGACAATCGTTCTCAGGTGTACTGTACCAATGCCAACTTTCCACTCCTCGCAGTCCATACTGTACTTTGCCAAACGATTAGCTATTATTCATAAAGGTGATCTCACGTAGAGTGGAAAGGAAGTCTCCCAGTGTTGACAGCTACTGCTGAAAAGTACGCGGCATTACTATATTTCATGTGTACTTTGGCATTAACATCATAAGTATAATTATGTATGACTGTATTTATACAACACAAGCCATGTAGGGAGTGCTTCACAGAACAGATAACAAAATGCAGCGAATAAGATTACAGGGTTTTGCTATGTCAGGCCGATTCGGTTGATATAGACTAAGCCCGTATAAGTGCATCAAAAGTTAAAATACCCATTGGGAAAGGTAAAAGAGGTTACAATTTGAGTCCCCACACTTTTATGCAGAGGATATACTGTATCTGCCACTTCAGTGTCAGAGGGGCCTGCAATGCATTGCACAATGCTATTGTTGGTTATTTTAGCACTGAAGGTGTTAAAGGTCAAAAGCCATGACATGTAGGAACCAGTATTGTATTGTATTGTATGTCTTTATTTATATAGCACCAGTAATGTACATATCGCTTCACAGTAGTAATACATGTGGTAATCGAATAAATAACAGATAATATAAATAACA